>CM053587.1:141354632-141373373 GCA_028646515.1 Pseudochirops corinnae | reverse complement strand
TGGGTTGGCTGTTTTGGGGCGGTGGGTAGGGGGAAGAGGGGGAGAAAATATGTAACTCAAAATCTTGTGGAAATGAATGATGCAAACTATAATAAAATTTAAAAAAAAAAAAAAGCAGAGAGGAGGGAAGTGTAGAGTAAGTAATTGTCTATCCCTATGTGTATCATGTACATAAATAGATATTGATATATATGCACATATATAATTACATATATAGTTAGATAATTATGTCTAATATATGGATTATAAAGAAAGCCAATTATCCTGATTATAATATGCATTAATATGAGCAGGTCACAGAATTAATCAATAAATGCACATAGTTTGGGACAAATAATACATATGAATTGTTATCTAGATCAGTGGAAGAAGTTGCAAACTTGAGAAATTCTTATGGTGATGTACCACCAGAACCAAACAAAAATACACACTCATAAGGTTCAAATGTATATGAAAATTCCTTACTTTAGGCTTACATGTATGAAAAACGTAATGTCCTAAAAAGGTGAACAAATGTATATGAAACCTAGTTATTTATCTGCCAAACTATTCTTGTTCTAGACTCTTGGTTTGACTTGAATGAATCAGTTAATGAATTATCAATCATGTGTTTTTGCTTTCAAGGAGCTACAAGGCAAACAGGAAGGTTCTCCAAAAATTCTTTACCTGACAATAAACATTTTATTACCCATAAGCCTTTCTCAGATTATTTCATCCAAATGCCTTATCGTATGAGGAAACTGAGGTTCAGGTGGTTTACATGTTTTGCCCCAGGTCACAAAGCTGGTGAGTGTCAAAGATGAGATTTGAACTCATATCATCAGATAACCAGCATTGGAACCTTTTCCACTCTAAAATGCTGAATCTTGGTATTCTTTACAATATCTGTGGCCAAAAAAACCCTTTCTCTAACCTAGTTGCTATTGTGGCATGACCTAAGACAGAAAAATGGATGAAGAAAAAATCAGGTTCAGAAGGCACAATAATTTAATTCTAGGTAGAGGGCTATCATTCAGGAAAAGTCCAAGAGGAGAAGCTAAGGGGGCATAAGAGGAGCTTCTCTCCCAAAAGAGAGAGACTGGTTCTGGTACATTTTGGTAAGTGAGACCAAGGGACTTGTCACTCTGCAAAGGATGTTGATACATTCCTTTAATGTCTTTCTTTTATTTTTTTCCCTTGTTTTTCCAGTCTTTGAAACCTATTTTCTACTAATCATGAAAAATAAATTATTATAAGTATATTGATTTAAAAATTCTAAATTTCAAATGTCAGTCTGGAACTGAAGCATACACAGAATTTACCACAGCAACAACAAATATTCTCCTAACTCCACTCACCCCTGCCCTCATACCCTACTTGGTTTCCTGGAAAGATATTTGTTTTGATCATGTAATGTGAAGCTTCAAAAAACAATTCACAATGCCTTTTCCTCCTCTTATTTAGATATATATATTTCCCCCAAATGATATCTACATATTTCTATAGTACTTGTTTTGAATGTTGGAGATTCAGAGCTTATATTTATTCTTTACATACACTTATTCCAATCACTTCATTGTCTCTAGTTATTGCACTGTCCATAAGATTTAGAATTTTTTTCTTATTTTTCACTATGCAAGAATTTTAACAAGATTTGCACACATCTCAAAAACTCTATTGTGTGACTTCTGGACCTTGGAGTTAAGTAAACTTTAGAAGAGTCAGGTGAAGTCACTGATGAAGTAAGGGAAACATCTGAAGATCTTTCTTGGGTTTCAGTATCTGAATCATTCTTTTGGCAAGATCAATAATTGCTCACAGAACCCAATCTTTGTGGAGTGGTAGTTCCAGATTTGGCTTCAGTAATTTCATCATCAATGCTTCAGAAGTCCAGTAAATTCTACTGTTCACCTGGTAGACTCATTTTTGAGTGTGTGCTTGCCATTGGATTCTTCCTTCAAACACACAAATAGCATGGGTTTACAAGCTTCTGTTTGGAATCCAGCTGTTTGAGTAACAAATTTCTGCCATGAAGTCATTTGGTTGACTTTGACTTCAATTTCCCAAATGCCAGTTTGCCCTCTTCACACTCTGGTGTTTGGATTTTTGAGGATTTAATTTATCTAGTGTATGGTGTGACCTTGGTGTTTAAGGATCCGAGAATGGTATTCTTTTAGAATGTAGGCAAGACAAATGGTGATCATCTAAGAAATAATTTGGTGGACTTGTAACCAAGTAGAAATCTTTGGCCTAGTTCATCATTCTCATATTATCTATTATGAGGTGATAAGTGACTGGCAAAGGGCCCTAGTGGTTTCTGCTATACAGACAGATGAGAATCTCTTCCTCTGTACAATCAAATTTTTCATATACTTCTTTTAAGTCTTCATCATCAATCATGGATTCTCCAAAAAGAGACATTTTGGAAGGTCTTGTTTAAACCAATCATGTTCCTTGATGTCTTTGATTGTGGCTGTCTTCGTGGGATACAGGTTGAGTATATGTTTCAGAAGGCTAATCAACAGAAGGATTCAAGAGCTGAGGGGTATAAAAGATCCTATATCTTCTTTAAAAGGGTTGGCACATGATCATGATCAAAAGGAAGGGTGCCACATAATAAATCATAGAGAATAATACCACCACTCCAAACTCTACCTCTGGACTTGCATACAGCCTTCCTGAAATTACTTCTGGTGCACCATAGTTTGGAGATCCACAATCAATTAGCATCACAAGGAAATTATTTGATTTAACTGAGTGGTTTTTGTATCAGAAAACAGTGAAGAGCTCAGGACGCACTATGAGATTTCTAAAAATGATATCTAGCCTACTTAACTCCTCTATTTTAATTCCAGGCCAGACCTGTCTTGACTTTTGTTTTGCCACTGAACTCCAGTGACTCTGGAGGAGAGAGCGAGATTGGTGACTTTATACAACTATGCCTCACTTAAATTCAGTTCATGTGCAAGTCAAAGCATCACCCTTCCGATGTCATTGGTCCACTTCAAGAACAAAGGACAAACAACAATCTGTGAGTTGTAGTAGCTGCCCTCTGGGCACCCAATCTGCAAGTTTGAGTTGGATGATACTGATGCTTCTGCTTCTCTTTCTGCTTCTCCTTCCCCTTCCCCTTCCCGTTCCCTTTCCCCTTTCCCTTCTCCTTCTTCTTCTCCAACTCCTTCTCCTTCTCTTTCTCCATCTCTTTCTTCTTCTTCTTCCCTATTCTTTAATTATTGAATAGGTGTTGCCTGAGACAGAGACCAGGAAAAGACCTTATTTTTAAAAAGCCAGTCACCCACTACATCCTCATCCACTGCTAGTCATCTTGACTTTTGTCTTGCCCCTGACCTCTGATTACTCTGGAGGAGAGAGTGAAGCTGATGACCATTCAGCTCTGCCTCACTTAAATCCAATTCACTTGCAATTCTAGACATCAACCTTCTAACATCATTGGTCCTCTTTTGGAATGAAGGACAAACAACAACAGGACAGACTCAGGATCCCTTGTCAAGATACATGTCCTAGTGTCTAAACTCAAAGGGCTGCTTTGAAGTGCAACTTTATACCTAGATAGTTAGCATTTTTCCTCCACTTATTTTTTTTTCCTTCGTCATGTGTGAGATTTATCTCTTCCGAGACAAATTTACCCCCAGAGAGTGAGATTTTCCATATAGTCCACTGTGAAGAGAACATTACACTGATTGAATTGAACCAAGAAGCAGTACAAAGCCTCCACCTCCTTTCAATTTATTTAGGACTTATGAATATGTATCCCCCTGGGTAGTGCCCAACATGATACTGATGCTGAGAATCATTGAAAACTTATCTCTAAACAGTCTATTAGGCAATGTTATATATTCTTAATACATGCAAAGGAGACATCTTGTTGTCTAGGGAGCCTTTGAGTCTGTGTCTTGCTCTGTTGTGTCAAATGTTATTATTTTTTGCAATCAACATGAAAACCCAAGAAAATATTTTTAATCTCTACCTTGAAGGCTTAATTTTGCCTTTTTCTCCTTATGAAGTTTAAAATGAAATTGAACAGTGAGAAAGTGATTCTCTCTCTCTCTCTCTCTCTCTCATTTTGTGCATACAAGTTCAGACAACAGATTGGTCATCTGTTACTCCTCACCCTCACTACATGTCTAAGATGTTCTCTCCTTCTTAATGATACCTTTCCAGTCATATCTTGTCTCCTATTTTTTGGACATGGTTGATCAATGGAAAATTGAAAGAATTATACATGGATACACCACATCTCTCTATTGACATTTGTGTCATCTGTACCTTTGTCATGGGGGGTATTCTAATATTCACAATTGTACACCATCACTTGGAGAAGGATATTTGTAGTAAAAAAAAAAAAAAACTTTATGAAATAGCAGCTTGGGGCCATTAAAAGCATTTTAGACTTTCCCCAGGACAATAAAAGTAACTCTCTTCCTTCCATTTATTTCTAGATCTAGCTCATTGTCCTATGGTAGTACATATTGCATATAATCATTATTCATATATGCATATGTATGCATATATGGACATGAATTGATGTATGTATATATATATGTGCGTAGATGTTTGGACACTGAAGAGATAGGTGTATCTGTGCATGTGTTAATGTATGTCTGTGCATATGCACATATACACCATATATTTATACATGTATAGTATAAATATGTGCATATATATATGTATATATTGCCTTAAAACTATGTAGCTAAGATGTAGCTTGCCTTCAAACTGTATAGCTAACTGAAAAAATGATAAGTAACCTCTCAAGATCTTACATGTTTATGGTTGGTGTTATTTTCATTTCCATTAATACCAAGCCTAAGAAAAACAGGAGAGAGTTGTAAATTTTAATGATTACAACATGAATACACTTCCAAATGGATAGGATTTCCCACTCAACTTGTTCTATCCTTAAACATATGTTCTTTCTCTCAAATTTTATGGTCTTTACAATCTTACATATCAGCAGTGTGCTACCTAACAGTCTCTCTCTACTATTATAAGTTCTCTTTCTTGCTTAATCAAATCACCATTTTATGACATTAATGGTGAAATTAGTAACAGACATCACAAAAGCCTAGGTATTTTTTTCAACCTTGAACTGTTCATATGTAAACACACAAAGACACACTCACGAAGAATAACTCATAAATATCTTCCCACAGTTTATATATGCGATTGACATCTTTAGAGCTCAAGAAATTATATTTTCCACAAAGGCCTTTCTTTGAGAAAAGGGCTGTCTAAATATTATATAATATCAAATTTTATTCCTCCAGAATAAAGTCTGACTCAAACGAGTGACTCATTTATTGAGAACAAACTTAAAAAATAAAGTTCTTCAACTGGGAAAGAAAAAAGCCAAGATGACTAAGGTTTAAAAAAAACTATGAAGAACAAAGAGAAATGGTACTGGTAAAGTAAGTTTAGATTTATTCACCAAAATACGGAATATTAAAATAAAGGGAAATCGCTTTGATGACAGAAAGTTAAGATTATGATGAATAACTATATTGATTGTACTTGTTACATTAATGCTTATATTTCAATATTTCAAGGTTTTGAGTTTCAGTATTTGAATTCTTTACATACATTTGACCAATATAGATTCACTTCTTAACATTTAACTGAACATTTTCACAGATGGTAATGGATGAAAATATTAATATTTAGTGATCAACACTGTATAGTAATAAGCTTATTCAACATTGGTACTCAAATAACAGATAAATCAATCATCCTTGACCAAATTGAGGTCCTTCAGCTTGGGAGGATATTCCAGAGACTGTATTCAACTAGGACAGACCTGAACAACTTGGCAGTAAGTAGGGGCCAAAATTGAAATAACCTAAACTTCCTTGGTACAGAGATAGAATAGACTAGAGACAGAACAATGGTGGTTGGTTGTTGCAGGGCATGTGATAAACAGTAGAATGTGCAATGGCAACCTTATATTTCTTTTTACGGGCAGCCTGAAATTCTTTGGCAGGTGCATGCAACCCACAGACCATATGTGGTGCCAATCTGAGCTAGGAACACAATACTTAGGGCCTAGCGTTAGGTAGGTGAATTCAAATTCTTCTTCAAAATATTGATAGCAGCATAACCCTGGAAAAGTCACTTAATCTCTCTCTGGCTCAGTCCCCTCAACTCTAACATGGTTACAATAATAACATCTACCTTATAAGATTCTTCAGAGGAAAAATAAGATAATATATGTCAAATATTTAGCACAGTGTCTGGCACATTGTAGGAACTTAATAAATACTTGTTTCCTTCATCTTTCCCCTTCTCTTCAAGAATTCAGGACACCTCTATGATACAGGGAGATATTAGAGTAGGAATTTAAATTATTCTACATAGTGGATCATAAATTTATGGAAATCAATATACTAAGAGGTAGTATTGGCTAAAATTATAAACAACAACAAATTTTAAAAGGCTTTAATTAATTCATAGGAAGCCCATAATTAGCTCTTAAAGGAAAATTGGAATTGCTGGAGTCTGTTTCTTGCCCTCATTGTTGTAATGGTATAATGTTGGTGTAATGAATAATTAGACACGGAATCAAGAAGATCCAAATTTGGATTCTATCTCTGACATTTACATCTGTGTGACTTTGGACAATTTACTTAAACTCTGAATTTTTGTTTTCTCGTCTACAACATGAGCGTGATAATAACTGTAATACCTGCTTTGAAGCTTTATTGGAATTCAAATGAAATAATGTATTTAAAAGTACTTTGCAGGCTTCAAAGTGCCATAGAAATGTCAATTACTGCTATTATTAATATTGTGAATTCTACTACCAGTAGTATCATTACTACTTTTACCATTATATTTTACCTATATTGTAATATGGCAGTCATAACAATAAACTAGTGTTGGATTTTTCATGAATGTGAAATGATCCTTTGGAGTATTAGGAGCCATGAGGAACAGCATAAAATTGAAAATGTGTGAGGAAGAAAGAAATTAAAGGGCACGAGAAATGGGATTAAAATGATTAAGCAGTTAATAGCCAGTATTAAATATTTGATACTTTAAGGTTTGCAAAGCACTAGACAAATATTATTTAATTGTATCCTTAAAACAACTCTGAAATGTAGCTGCTATTGTTATATTCATTTTATACTTGAGGAAACTGAAGTAGGAAGAAATTAAGTGATTTGTACAGGGTCACACATCTACTAGATATCTGAGGTCAAATTTAAACTCAAGTCATCCTAGCATTAGGCCCAGTACTCTATCCACTGTGTCAATTAATTGCCATTGATTGAATTGCTTAAATTAGCTATATATCCTAAAATGAAGTTTTAAACTGTTCTACAGAACGGTAGAAGGTTGGAGGTGTTCTTGGAATTAGCCTGCTGCTACCAGGCTTATAGAAATCCATTAGGTTTATCAGAAACTCTGAAAGCTTAGGCTTTAGTCACAAATTTGATAGTTTGATAAATATGGATTCCTTCATCTAAGTCACTGATAAATATTTTACTTGGGCCAAGGCAAGAGGAATATAACACTTTGCTGAAGAACTTTTTCCAGGTTGATATTGAGCCATAAATCAGTACACCTTCGATTTAGCTACTACTCAGTTCTACCAAACTGACTATCCTATCATTTTACCTTTGTCTCTCTAGGTCTTCCAGAAGACCATTATAAAGCTATATCTTTCTGGTATTTTCTGGTCTAGTTACTCTATCAAAAAACAAAATTGTCTTAATATGATATGATTTGTTCTCAATACAACCATAAAATCTTGTGGAGAATATTTCCCTCTACAAATGCTCACAAACTATCCCTTAAAATATGTTCTAGAATTTTGTTTTTAATTTGAATAACCTACTCTGTGTTTTTCAAAATCAGTAAAGTTGAACTTCTGGGAGCCAAGATGGTGGAGTAAGCAGAAAATCACATGACACAACCACAAAAAAGTGTCCCAAAACAAATTCTGAAGTAGCAGGATGAGCAAAAAGATGGAGTGAAACAGTTTTTACTACAAGAAACATGAAGTTTGGCAAAACCCATCTGTGTTGCTTAGGTGAAAGGAGAGTACAGTTCAGGCCATGAAGTATTCCAGCAAGCCTGTAGCAAATACTGCCTCTGCAAACCAGTGGGAGATCTTGAGCTCCACTGTGGTGGAGCAGGTAAATGCCAATGACAGGACCCCTCATATGCTTCAGCATAGCCAAGGGAATTGACTGACACCAGCTCTAAGAACTGTCAAGTGCTTCAGCATATCCATGGGCAAAAAGATAGCCACCAGCAGCTAGACCTCCACATACTTCAGTGTAGCTCTGGGTACACAGGTAGACACCAACCCTACAGGTGCCTAAGTGAATGGGCAGACACTGGTACAGGGGACCCCACACATAACCCAGCATAGCCAAGTAAACAAGGAGACAAACTTGTTGGCTCTGCCAAGTGCTTCAGTGTAGCCCTAGCGAAACAGGCAGATTCCAAGGCAAGAACACCCCACGAGCCTCTACACATGCCAGATACCAACACCAGGATCCTGGCTTAGCACCAGGTAAGCTGCTGTGTCCTCCAGCAGAACTAACCAACCCCCACCCCACTCCTCAGCACAACATCAGACACAAGAGTTCCCTGCGGACTTCAGAGCAACATCATTGCAGCACCAGGTACATTACCCTGGCACAAAAAGACTGAGATAGTGGCCCTTCCACACCAGGAGCAGAACTCAAATTTGAAAGAAAGGGAAAGGGTCAAAAAAGATGTGTAAAGAATAACAACAAAGAATCTGACCATAGAAAATTATTATGGTGACAGGAAAGACCAAGATGCAAACTCAAAAAAAAGGCAACAATATCAAAACTCCTATAGACAACTTCCCCCCCCACACCAAAAAAAAATATGTATAGAAAGTTGTGTCATACCCTGAAAGAACTATGGAAGAGTTCAAAAAAAGGAGCTTAAAAATCCCATAAGAGAGGTAGAAGAAAAATTGAAAAAAGAAATGAGTGATGCAAGAGAATTATGAAAAAAGAGTCAAAAGCTTGGAAAATGAAAACAATTGCTTAAAAGAGTAGAATGGGTCAAATGGAAAAGGAGACACAAAAATCCATTGGAAAAAAAACAAGTCCTTAAAAAGTAGAATTGGCCAAATGTAAAAGTACGTACAAAAGCTAAATGAAGAAAACAACTCCTTAAAATTGAGAATTGGGCAAGTGGAAACTAATAACTCTATGAGACATCAAGAATCAAACAAATTTTAAAAAATTAAAAAATAGAAGAAACTGTAAAATACCTCGTTGGAAAAACAACTCATCTAGAATATAGGCCCAGGAGAGACAAAGTCAGAATCATTGGGCTACCTGAAAGCCAGAATCAAAATGAGGACCTGGATAGCATCTTTCAAAAAACCCAAAAAAGCCACCCTGATATTCTGCAACCAGAGGGCACAATAGGCTTTGAGAGAATCCACCAATCTACTGAAGAAAAAGATCCTAAAATGCAAACTCCAAGGAACATTATAGCCAAATTTCAGAACTATTAAGTCAAGGACAAAATTCTGCAAATGGTCAGAAAAAAAAAAATTCAAATATGAGGGAGCCATAATCAGGATTACACAGGATTTAGCAGCTACAATATAAAAGGACAAGAGGTCATCAAACATGATATTACAGGAGGCAAAGGAGATAGAACTACAACCAATAATCACCTACCCAGTGAAATTAACCATGATATTTGAAAAGAAAAACTGTCATTTGATGAAATAGAAGGATTTGAAGCTTTGATAAGGAGACCAGAATTGAACAAAAATTTTGATCTCCAATATTAAGGTCCAAGAGAGGCATAAAAAGGGAAAAAGGGAAAAGAAAACGTAAGAGATTCAATAGATTTAAATAGTTTACATTCCTACATGGGAAGATGATAATTGAAATTCTTAAAAAACCACTAATAGTTCAGATAGAAGGGTACATAGAGCATACAGGTATAAAGTAAATTTGAATGAATGACATAAAAATAATTAAGGAATGAGGAAGTGAAGTAAACTGGGTACAGAAAGAAGGGAGAGATAGAAAGGGGCAAATTATTTCATATAAAGATGTACAGGGACAGTGGAGGGACAGAAGGGAGTGTGGGTGATGGGTATCACTTGAATCTTACTCTCATCAGTATTGCCTCAAAGAGGGAATAATATACACAATCAGTTGAATATAGAATCTGTCTTACACAACGAGGAAGTCAGAGGAGAGAAGATTGAGTAAAGAGTGGGAGGGGGGACTGACAGAAGCGAGGGAAGATTGAAGGAGGCTTTAGATAGAAGCAAAAACACTGGTGAGGAGGGAGATGGTGAAAGGAGAAAGGACAAAGAAGAGAAAATCAGGATGGAGGGAAAGACATAGTAATAATAACTGCGAATATGAATGGGATGGATTCTCACATAAAACAGAGTCAGATAGCAGACTGGGTCAAAAACCAGAATTCTATAATACGTTGTTTACATATTAGCAGAAAGACACACACAAAGTAAAGGTAAGGGGATGGAGCAGAATCTATTATACTTTAGCTGAAGTAACAACAACAAAAGTAACAATTATGATCTCAGACAAAGCAAAAGCAAAAAAAAAAAAGACCTAATTAAAAGTGATAATGAAAGAAACTACATCTTGCTAAAAGGTACTGTAGACAATGAAGTAATATGAATACTAAACATATATGCATCAGGTGGTACAGATCCAAATTCCTCAAGAAGTTAAGTGAGTTACAAGAAGAAATAGATAGCAAAACTATGGTAGTGGAGGACACCAACTTTTCCCTTTCAGAACTCAATAAATTAAACCAAAATAAACAAGAAAAAAGAAAAAAAAACTAAAGAGATGCATAGAATATTAGAAAAGTTAGATGTAACAAACCTTTGGAGAAAACTTTTTCTCAGCAGCATATGGCACCTGCAAAAAATTCACCACACATTAGAGCACAAAACCTTCAAAATTAAATGTAGAAAGGCAGGAATATTAAAAGTATTCTTGAAGATGGCAGCGTAAAAGCAGGAGAACTCTGTGGCTCCCCCCACAACCACCTTAAATACCTATAAAATATGACTCTAAACAAATTTTAGAGCTCCAGAACCCACAAAATGACAGAGTAACAAAGCTCCCACTGAAGGCAGTCTGGCAGGCTGAAGGCAGCCTGGCAGGCAGACAGAAAGGGTCCATAGCAGCACACTGGGAGTACAGCCCAGCCCCATGCCGTTTTAGCCCCATGCCATCCAGGAGAAGCTGCAGCTGGAGCTTTCAGGAGAGCAGATCACACACAGCTGTGGCAGTTTCCAGAATTGTCAACCCATAAGAGCCAAAGACAAAGGGGAAAGGTCAGAATACGATGAAAACACAATCAGGATAACATAGGATCTGGCAGCTTCTACATTAAGAGATTGAAGGGTCTGGAATATGATCTTCTGGAGATTAAGGGAGCTGGGATTAAAACCAAGAACCACCTACCCAGCAAAACAAGTATTTACATACCAACTTGGAAAAATGATAATTGTAACTTAATGAAACTTTTCTCAGTATGAGGATAGGTGAAGGGAATATAAATGTATATATGTATGCATATACATATGTCTATATAGGAGGGCATATATACATATGAATACATATGTGAGTGCGTGTATATATGTGTACAGGTATAAATAGAGGGCACAGGATTAATTGAATAGGAAGAGATGATATTTTAAAAGGTGAAATTGAGAGGCAGGAAAGAAATAGAATGAGAGGAGACAGAGAGAGACAGAATGGGGTTAAGCATCTCATATAGAAGAGCAAGGGATAACTGTTACAATGGAGGAGAAGAACAGGAAGGCAAAAGGGAATGGGTTGACCTTACTTTCATTCAATTTGCCTTAGGGAGGGAATGACACACACTCTAAATTGGGTATCTTATCCTATAGGAGCGTAGGGGAACGGGATGAAAGGTGGGATGATGGAGGGGAGGGCAGGTTGGGGGGAAGGGTTGTTAGAAGCACACACTTCTGCAAAGGGACAGGGACAAAGTAGAGACTACAACAAGTAGGGGGTGGGATAGGAAGGAGGGAAATATAGTCAGTCTTTCACAATATGTCCATTGTGGAGATGTTCTGCATAGTTACACTTATACAGCCTGCATTGAATTACTTGTCTTTCCAGTGGAAGTGGGTGACAAGGGAGGAAGGGAAAGAATCTAGAATTTAAAGTTCTAAAATTAAAGGTGTTTTAAATATATATATATATATATATATATATATATATATAAATATGTAGATGTATGCATATGTATTTTTATTATTTTTATTATTATTATTTGCATGCAACTGGGAAATAAGATATACAGGCACTGGAATAGGGAGATTCATCTTGCCCTACTGGAAAGTCAGAGGGGTGATGGGGGAGAATATAGGAGACAGCAGATTTGGGGAGGGGGTTTACAGTGGGATGGCTATTTTGGGGTGGTGGGTAGGGGAAAGACGGGAAGAAAATTTGGAACTCAAAATCTCGTGGAAATGAATGATGTAAACTAAAAATAAACAGAAATTAATTTTTAAAAGTATTCTTTTTGGATCATAATAGAATAAAAATAACATTCAACAAAGGGCAGGGGAAAATAGATTAAAAATTAATTGGAAACTAAATAATCTAGTCCTAAAGAATGTGTGTCAAAGAACAAATCATACAATCAGTAATTTCATTAATGAGAATGACATTTATGGAACAATATACCAAAGTTTATGGAATGCAGCCAAAACAGTACTTAGGGGAAATTTATTTATCTAAATTCTTACATCAATAAAATAGAAAAAGAACAGATTAATGAATTGGGCATTCAAGTAAGAAAGAAACTATAAAAGGAACAAATTAAAAATCCCCAAGGAAACATGGCACAGTGGTACTTCAGCCCTGAAGTCAGGAGGACCTGAGTTCAAATCCAGCTTCATACACTTAACAGTTACTAGTTGTATGGCCTTAACACATACTAGCTGTGGGCAAGTCATTTAACCTCAACTACCCTGCCTTCCCCATTCAAAAAAAAATGAACAAATCAACCATCCCCAATTAAGTATCAAATTGGAAATTCTGAAAGTCAAAGGTCAGATTAATAAAAATGAAAGTAGTAAAAATAACTATTGAACTAACAAATAAAACTGGGGCCTGGTTTTATGAAAAAATACAAGAAGGCAGATAAGGCATTTGTTAATTTGATTTTTAAAAATGACAGAAGAAAATGAAATATGTAGTATTAAAATAAAAAGAGTGGAATCATTGCCAATGAAGAAGAAATTAAAGCAATCATTAGGAAATATTTTGCCCATTTATATACCAATAAATCTGATAATGTTTGAAATAGATAAATATTTACTAAAATGGAGTCTTCCTTAAAATGAGAGGTAGAATTTATCTAACAAACGTCAGCAAACATTATATGTAATGAAGATAGGTTAGGAGCATTTCCAATAAGATCAGAGGTGAAATAAGAATGTCCATTATCACCACCGTTATTCAATATTGTACTAGAAGTGTTAGCTTTAAAAATAAGAGAAGAAAAAGAAACTGAAGGAATCAAAATAGGCAAAGAAGAAACTAAGTCATCACTCTTTGCAGATGATGTAGTGGAAATTTTATTATTATATCTTACTGGACAAACAAAATACTCTTAGCTCATCATCTTAAAATAAGTATATTACCTACAAAGTTTCATTATGTAGACATCTTTATATTCATGTTAACTAATGTACACTCTACTCCATTTTATCTCTAAATGAGTTCTAATGAAGGGATACAGGGACACTCTCAAGGTGTCTCTTTTTTTCCTAACTTTGGTTTATTTTTAGTAATATCATTCATTTCCATTAAATATTGAGTTACAAATTTTCTCCCTGTCCTTCCCCTACCCACACCCCAAAACAGCAATCCCACTGTATATTCCCTCCCCCAATCTGCTCTCTCCTATATCCTTCCCCATCACTCCTCTGACTTTCCAGTAGGGCTAGATGGATCTTCCTACCTCAGTGACTGTATAACCCATTTCCCAGTTTCAAGTAAATAATAATAATAATTATTATTATATATATATTTAACATTTGATTTTAGAACTTTAAACTCCTGATTCTAGCCTTTCCTCCCTTGTGACCCATTGAGGACCGACACTGGAAAGACAATTCAATACAGGCCACAAATGTGTAGTTATGCAGAACATTTCCGCAATGGACATATTGTGAAAGACTGACTATATTTCCCTCCCTCCTATCCATCCCTCTACTTGTTCCATTCTCTACTTTGTCCCTGTCCCTTTACAAAAGTGTGTTCTTCTAACAACCGTCTCCCCTACTCTGCCCTCCCCACCATCAACCTCCCTCTTATCCCCTTCCTCCCTACTTTCCTGCAGGGCAAGATACCTAATTTAGAATGTATGTCATTCCTTCCCTAGGCCAAATTCAATGACAGTAAGGCTGACCCTTTCCCTTTTGCCTTCCTGTTCTTCCCCTCCACTGAAACAGTTATACCTTGCCTCTTCTATATGAGATGATTAACTCCATTCTGTCTCTCCCTGTCTCTTCTCATTCTAATCCTCTCACACTTCTCAATTTCACCTTTTAAAATATCAACCCTTCCTATTCAATAGATCCTGAGCCCTCGGTCTATGTAACCATATATATACACACTCACATGTGTATTCATACAAATATATACCCTCCTATATAGACATATGTGTATGTATATATGTACATACATACATATATACACATGCATACATATATATGTATATGTGTGTGTGTGTGTGTATACACACACACACACACACACATTTATATTCCCTTTACCTATCTTCATACTGAGAAAAGTTTCATAAGTTACACTTATTGTTTTTCCATGTTGGCATGTAAATAGTTCAACATTGATAAGTTCCTTATGATTTCATTTCCATGGTTACCTTCTCATGCTTCTTGTATTTGAGTTCAAATTTTTTTATTCAGTTCTGGTTTTTTCCTCAAGAATGCTTTAAAGTCCTCCACCTCATTGAATGATCATATTTTCCCCTGGAACATTATACTCAGTTTTGCTGGGTGGATGATTCTTGGTTTTAATCCTAGCTCCCTTGACTCTGGAGTATCATATTCCAGGCCCTTCAATCCCTTAATGTAGAAGTTGCTAGATCCTGTGTTATCCTGATTCTGTTTCCACAGTATTCCATTTGTTTCTTCTTGGCATCTTCTAATATTTTCTCCCTGATCTGGAAACTCTGGAACCTGGCTATAACATTCCTAGGAGTTTTCTTTTTGGGATCTTTTTCAAGAGGTGATCGGCAAAGTCTTTCAAGTTCTATTTTGCCCTCTGGTTCTAAAATATCAGGGCAGTTTTCCTTGAGAATTTCTTGAAGGATGATTTCTAAGTTCTCTTTTAATCATGGCTTTCAGGTAGTCCGATAATTTTTAAATTATCTCTACTGCATCTATTTTCCAGGTCAGTGGTTTTTTTCAATGAGATATTTCACATTGCCTTCTATTTTTTTTATTTGTTTGTGTCTGTTTAATATTATCTTGATTTCTCATAAAGTCATTTACTTCCATTTGCTCCACTCTCATTCTGAAGGAATAAGTCTCTTCAGTAAGCTTTTGAGATTCTTTTTCCATCTGGCAAAGTTGACTTTTTAAGGCATTGCTCTCCTCATTGACTTTTTGGGGCTCTTTTGCCATTTGAGTTAATCTATTTTTTAAGGTGTTATTTTCTTCAGTTAGGCAGTTGACTCTCTTTTCATGATTTTCTTGCATTATTCTCATTTCTCTTCACAATTTTTCCTCCACTTCTCTTATTTGGTTTTCAAAATCCTTCTTAAGCTCCTCTATGGCCTGTAGCAAGTTTCCATTTTTCTTGGAAGCTTTTGGTGCAGGAGTTCTGACTGTGTTGTCTTCCTCCCATGTTTTGATCCTTTTTCTCCCCAAAAAAAGGAATCTGAAGTTGGGATGCTGGGCTTGCTTTGCTTTCTTTGCCTGCTCATGTTGCCAGTCAGTTACTTGGCTTTTGAGCTCAGTAGAACTCTGCTTTCAGAGGGGAGAGCTCTGTCCCAAATCGCTGGGGTTTTTGTAGCTGCTGGGGCTATTAGGAGGCCACCATCTCTGCAGCCCTCACCAGCTTTGGCTCACTGAAAATGCACCTCAGGACCACCACCCAAGACCACAATCTTGATCTAGGCAGCTCAAGGCAAGAGCACTTAGCCTCTGAATGATCGCTTGGTCCCCTTGCAATCTGCAGGCTGTGAGCTCTGAAGCATCCATGTGGAGGCAGCTGCAGGGTAGCTGCTTCAGCCGCTTCTAGCTCTGGGGCAGTTGGCGAGACTCATTCCCCCTAATTTAGCCAAGTTCCGCTAACCTTTCCCTTTGTTCTTGGCTCTTATGTGTTGATAATTCTAGAAACCACCACAGCTGCTGGTGATTCACTCTCCTGAAAGCTCTAGCTGCAGTTTGTCCTTGGCCACCCTTGGACTCCATCCACAGGTTCATGTGGTGCTGGTCTGGGCTCCTAGCACACTGCAATGAACCCCTTTCCATCTGCCTGCCGGGCTGCCTTCAGTGGGAACTTTGTTTCTATGGCCTTTTGTGTGTTCTGGAGCTCTAAGATTTGTTTAGAGTAATATTTTATATGTATTTGAGGAGATTATGGGGGGGCTGCAGAGTTTTGCTGCTTCTATGCCACCATTTTGATTCCACCCTCAAGGTGTCTCTTAAGAATTATAGAATTGATTGTGTGACATTGGCACAGGATCACTCAACCTGGAGAGCCTACAGTAGAGAAGGTGCTGTGCTCTATAAGCAAAGCAGAATTGAGACAGCTCAAAGGAAATGCAGAATCTGCAAATTTGGAGTATTCACCCCAAATGTTCACATGGCTTATTTGTGTCTGGTCTGTGGTAGAGCATTCCGAGCTCTTATTGGTGTGATCAGCCACAGTTGGACACATTGAAACTTGACTCTAGCTGGGTGATGTCCTTTTGGTCCTTCTAGAGAAAGAAGGGCATAAACTAACCATCCAGCCAACCAAACTGAGACCTACCACTCTCAGAAATACCGGTAGTGAGTGAAAGAATGACTACTTAAATCTATCTCACTAAAGCACTCGAAGGGAGAGATTTAGTCCATCAGAACAAAATTGGACCTTTGATTTTACTAGCATAGGGATCTACCAGATGAAAAATCTTTCTCAAATAATGCAGGTGAATTTTATCTCTAAATCTCATAGTTCTAGGGAGTTGCCTAGAATAGTGAGAGGTTAAGTGCCTTTCCCAAAGTCACACACTCAGCACAGAATGGAAGTAGAATTTCAAATGAAGTTCTAGGTCTAAGGTCAATTCTCTATCTAATATATGATGTAGCTTCTTCTCTTCATAAAAATAAAGAAACTGGGAGCGGATAGGTGGCGCAGTGAATACAGCACCAGCCCTGGAGTCAGGAAGACCTGAGTTCAAATCTGACCTCAGACAACTAGTCATGTGACTTGGGCAAATCACTTAACCCCAATTGCCCTTCCAAAAAGCAAAAATAAAAATAAAATAAATACACTAACTCTTATGATCATATAAAATGCCTAGAAGAAGTAGTTATGAATTTAGATATATAAAACTTATTTAATTCATTTTTTTCTGTTTTTTACAATCCACAGATCTTTATGAATGCTGTGTAAATAGGTCAAGACTTACTCTTTCATTATAGAACTTTAAGAAGTGAAGATGACCCTGCAAAGGGAACTTTTCTAAATATTAATCATCAATTTTGGCTGGTGAGCTTAAAACAGCCTCCTTTACAACATCCACATTTTTAATTCCTTCCTATTCCAGCAAGAAAACCAACCCAAGGCCTTGTCACATTCCAAATGTAAGTATTTTGAAACCTTCTTTCCATCTGTATTCTGGCTAAGGCAGACTATCGCAGGACTAATCTTGTACTCCAAGATGTTTTGCTTTTTCTATAAACTAGCTAATTAAAAGCTTAGCAGGGCATTGACCCTCATTAGTGAGAAGGAAAATTGTCTAAAATAAGCTTCCTGGACTAGCAAGAGCTGTTCTTAGATGGAAAAGACACAAAAGAGAAAAAAAATTAGGAAAGATTTGAATGTAGGAGAAGAAGAAAATAAAACTACCCATTTCTCATTATTATCTGGTATTGTCTCTGAGATTTCCATTTTTAATAGTGATAATACTTCCTGAGACCTATAAACCCAAAGTCCATTCTCCTATGTCATAGGCCAGCTTAAGCGTGGTTCCATTTTGTTTTTGTTTTCTGTATACCCTTTCCTGCTCTTTACAGCTTATTTTTTTTTTCTTGTTTACATTATTCATTTCCATGAGATTTTGAGTTACAAATTTTTTCCCCATCTTTCTCCTACCCAACACCTCAAAACAGCCATTCCACTGTATATCCCCTGCCCCAATCTGCTCTCTCCTATGTCCTCCCCCTCGCCCCTCTGACTTTCTGGTAGGGCAGGATGGATCTCCCTACCACAGTGCCTGTGTATCTTGATTCCCAGTTGGATGTACTTAATAATAATAATAATTATATATATATATATATTTTTTAACATTTTATTATAGAACTTTAAATTCTAGATTCTTTCCCTTCCTCCCTCATAACCCATCCCCACTGGAAGGACAAGTAATTAAATACAGGCTGTACATGTGTTATTCTGTATATACACAGAACCTCTCCACAGTGGGCATATTGTAAGAGACTGATTATATGTCCCTCCTTCCTATCCTGCCCCC
>CM053587.1:141335813-141354132 GCA_028646515.1 Pseudochirops corinnae | reverse complement strand
TAGCACAATAGTATTCCATTATATTCATATACCACAACTTGTTCAGTCATTCCCCAATTGATGGACATCCTCTATAATTTCCATTTTTTTTGCCACCACAAGGAGAGCTGCAAAAAATATTTTTGTACATGTGGGTCCTTTTCCCACTTCTATGATCTCTTTGGGATACAACCCCAAAAGTGGCATTACTAGGTCAAAGGGTATGCAATTATTTATAGCCCTTTGGGCATAGTTTCAGATTACTCTCCAGAATGGTTGTATCAGTTCACAGATCCACTAACAATGCATTAATGTTCCAATTTTTCCACATCCTCTCAAGCACTTGTCATTTTCCAGTTTTGTGATCTTAGCCAATCTGACTGGTGAGATGTGGTATCTCAAAGTTGTTTTGATTTGCATTTCTCGAATTAATAGTGATTTAGAGCATTTTTCCATATGCTTAAAGATATCTTTAATTTCTACCTCTGAAAATTGCCTGTTCATATCCTTTTACTATTTATTAATTGGGGAATGACTTGTATTCTTATAGATATTACTTAATTCACTGTATATTTTAGAAATGAGGCCTTTATCAGAGACATTAGTTGTAAATATTTTTTCCCAGTTTCCCACTTCCCTCTTAATCTTGGTTACATTGGCTTTGTTTGTATAGAAACTTTTCAATATAATGTAATCAAGGTTATCCATTTTGCATTTTATAATGCTCTTGAACTCTCCTTTGGTCATAAAGTCTTCCATGTTCCATAAATCTGAGAGGTAAACTATTCCTTGTTTCCCCAGATTATTTGCAGTATCAGCCTTTATACCCAGGTCGTGCACCCATTTAGACTTGACTTTGGTGTACAGTGTTAGATGATGGTCTATGCCCAGTTTCTGCCATACTATATTTCAATTTTCCCAGCAGTTTTTGTCAAATAGTGTGTTCTTATCCCAGAAACTGGGGTCTTTGGGCTTATAAAACAGTATATTACTATAATAATTGACTATTGAGTCGTTATATTTATTTTCTTAAATGTTTCCTAATTGTATTTTTATCTGATGCCTTTTATGTTATATTATTTTATTTTTTAAAAAATTTGGGTTCCAGATTTTTTTTTCCTTGTTCCTTTCTCACCCACCCCCACTGGGAAGATAAGGAATTCAATATAGATTGTACATGCATAGTTACGGAAATAATTTATATAGTAGTTAAATTGTGAAAGACTAACTATATTCCCCTCCATCCTATCCTGCCCCCCACTTATTCTATTTTCTCCTTTGACCCTGTCTCTTTTCAAAAGCGTTTGTTTCTAACTACCCTCTCCCCCAATCTGCTCTCCTTTCTATCCTCCCTGCTCTTATCTCTTGCCCTCCTATTTCCTGTAGGGTAAGATACCCAATTGAGTATGTATATTATTCCCTCCTTAAGCCAAATTCAAAGAGAGTAAGGTTGTACCCTTCCCTTTCACCTTCCTAGTCTTCCCCTCCATTGTAACAGTTTTCTCTTGCCTCTTTTTTGTGAGGTAATTTACCCTAATCTATTACTCCCTTTCTACTTCTCCAAATAAATTCCTCTCTCACCTCTTAATTTTATTTTTTTTAGATATCATCCCTTCATATTCAATTCATCCTATGCCTTCTGTCTCTCTTTCTCTCTCTCTCTCTCTCTCTATATATATATATTCCCTTCAGCTATCCTTATACTGAGAAAAGTCTTATGAGTTACAATTATATCCATGTAGGAATGTAGATAGTTCAACTTTAATAAGTTCTTTATGATTTCCTCATGCTTCTTTTGCTTCTTGTATTTGAGAGTCAAATGTTCTGTTCAGCTCAGATTTTTTCATTAAGAGTGTTTGAAAAATCCTCTAATTCATTGAATGGCCATATTTTTTTCCCTGTAGCATTATACTCAGTTTTGCTGGGTAGGTGATTCTTGGTTTTAGTCCTAGCTCCTTTGATCTCTGGAATATCATATTCCAAGCCCTTCAATCCCTTAATGTTGAAGCTGCTAAAGTGAGAAGAGCAGAACCAGGAGAAATTTGTATGCAATCACAGACACATCATATGTGTGACAACCAACTTTGATAAACTGGACTCTTCTCAGCAACGCACAATTATAAGACATCTCTAAAAGTCTTAGCATGGAAGAAGATGTCTACATTCAGAGAAAGATCTGGAAAGAACAGATTTTAAATGGAGACAGAAGCAAACTATGTTCTCTCATTCTTTTCCATGTTTGGTTTGTTTCTTCTTTGCCATTATTCACTCCATTGGTTACAACCCTTCTTTACAACCACCAATGTCCAATGGGAAAATATTTGCAGATCCTATACTTGATTGCAAGACACCATAGAGGGAGGGAGGGGAGAAAATTTGACACTCAAGGGATTGTGGAACTGAATCTTGTAAACTAAAAGTAAATAAATCAATTTTTAAAAATGTAGAGGTCTTGTGTTATCCTGATTGTGTTTCCACAATAATCAATTTATTTCTTCCTGACTGCTTGCAGTATTTTCTCCTTGACCTGGGAACTCTATAATTTGGCTATAATATTCCTAGGAATTATCTTCTTTGATCTTCTTCAAGAGGCAATTGGTGAATTCTTTCAACTTCTACTTTTCTCTCTGGTTCTGGAATATCAGGACAATTTTCCTTGATAATTTCTTGAAAGATGGTGTCTAGGCTCTTCTTTTGATCATGGCTTTCAAGTAGCCCAATAATTTTAAAATTATCTCTCCTGGATCTATTTTCCAGGTCAGTGGTTTCTCCAATGAGATATTTCAAGTTGCCTTCTATTTTTTTCATTTATTTGGATCTATTTTATAGTATCTTGATTTCTCATAAAGTCATTAGCTTCCAATTGCTCCAATCTAATTTTGAAGGAATTATTCTCTTCAGTGTGTTTTTTAAATTTCTTTTCCATCTAGCAAATTTGGCTTTTTAAGTCATTCTTCTTCTCATTGGTTTTTTGGGCCTCTTTTGCCATTTGAGTTAGTCTATATTTTAAGGTGTCAGTTTCTTCAGTGTGTTTTTGGATCTCCTTTAGCAGGCTGTTGACTCACTTTTCATGATTTTCTTGTATCATTCTCATTTCTCTTTCCAATTTTTTCTACACTTCTCTTACTTGATTTTCAAAATCCATCTTGAGCTCCTCCATGGCCTGTAAGCAATTTAAATTTTTCTTGGAGGCTTTTGATGCAGGAGTTCTGACTTCACTGTCTTTCTCCCACTTCATGCCTTGATCCTTTTTGTCCCCAAAAAAGGATTTTATCTTCTATTTGTGCTTTTGTTGCTTGTTCTTATTGGCAACCAATTACTTGACTTTTGACCTCTTTACCAGAAACTCTGCTTCCAGAATGGAGAGAGCTATGTCCCAAATTTGCAATTACCAGAACTGTTAGATTGGTGCCCTCTCTATGGCCCCCACACACTCTACTTTACTGGTCACACACCCCAGGACCACCACCCAAGACCAAGCAGGTAAGTTACTGTCTTTTCAGTCAACACAGAGTGCCCAAGTAAAGTTCTCTTTCATCTTGACTCAAGGCTGGCTGACTCCTAGTTTTGTTCATTGCTTTGCTGGAGATCTCTCTGGTCAGTACATTTCAGAATTGTGAAATCTTCATTCATTCATTCATTCATTCATTCATTTATTCATTCAACAAATAATCATTCAGCATCTGCTCTGTGCCCAGTGTGATGGCAAGCAAAGTAGTGCTTTGCTGCTTGTTTCAGCTATTCAAGTGCCTTTGAGTCTCACCTTTGATTGCAGCAAGTCTTTGGTGGAAACAGTATACATTGTGTTGTCCTTAATATGCCTAAGGGAGTTTGAAGACCTTCCATGCCCTTAATAGGCCTAATGTCATCACAGGAACACCAGGGTGGAAGTAGTTTTCTGAAAAAGCAGAAGAGGAAGGGTGGAACAGGAAGGGTACAACAGGAAGGAGCAGAGCAGAGCAGAGCAAAGTTCCAGCATGAGCTGGGACCAAGCAGAAATGAGAGGGAGAATGAATATGATGTTGGCACTCTGTAGCACTCTGTCTGTTGGTCTGTCAGACAAAAAGCATCCTGTCTGTTATTTTTAGATATAAGTCCTGAAAACAGACTTTACTGCTGTTACAGAAATCCTGAAAGATGACTTTACTCTTTATAGAAGTCCTGGGAGTTTACTGTTGATTTTGTGTTGGATTTCTCAGACAGAAGCCTTGTCCATTGAGGTGTGTTACTTTGTCAGACAGAAAGTGGGTTGATATGATAGTGCCAGCAATGCATGTAAATATTGTTGTAGCTCCTAAGCTTTGTCTTCTCAGAAATTCACATTGCAAAGGGCTTGGAGTGGAGCAGTCCCCTTGGAGTGGAGAGATGCTTATGTGTGAATCCAAGCAAGAACTCGGAAAACTGCCTACTTGTGAATCTAGGCAAGAGTTATGTGAATCTAGGCAAGAGCCAGGAGCAGTCAGTCCATGGAGGAGGATCCTTGGGGTTTGGAAGGCAGCCTTGAGTCAAGATGAAAGAGAACTTTACTTGGGTAGTCTGTGTTGACTGAAAAGACGGTAACTTACTGTGACTTAAGGGTGGATAGTGTTTGTACTTTCTGCTACCCTTAAGGATAATTCACTTAAGGATTATTGAAATCCAGCCTTGAGTCAAGATACTGTGAATACTGTGTATTGACTGAGGAGATTTTGACTTACTGAATGGTATGCTTTGTTTAAGACTATGTGGCCACTTTTGTAATAAGTTGTTATGTTATATTGTTGTGAATGTTGTGCTTTAGTTCCTTGAATGTTTTGCTTTAGTTTATTGATGAATAAATAGGGAGTTCACTATACTATGTGATTAGATCCTTAAAGTTATTCACAGCAGCAGTCCTCAGGAAAGCTGCTTGTGATTGACTTTACACCCAGAACCAATTAAAGAAGCATGATATCTGACTCCTGTCTCCCTGAAATTTATCATCTAATTGAAGAGCTAAGACATATGCATATTAAGCCATTAAGTAATAATGGATAGCAGAGACCCAGTTGTCATAGGGGGCTAGAGAATGGGGACAATAACATGGGCTGGAGTAATCCAGAAAACTTCATAAAGGAGGTGGGGCTTGAGCTAAATGTGAAGGATAATTAGGGGAGAGATCAGCAGAGGGAAGAGGGAGAGGTCACTCTCAGAACACAGGGAGAGAGCAAAGAACAGCATGAATCAAGGCTTCAAGGCAAAAATTAGCAAACCACATGCTAGAAACAGTGAGGAGAGTAATCTATAGAGAGGAGAGAGTTTGGATTTGGTATTAGTAGAAAATAAGGCTAAACATGTAAATTGAGGCAGGGTAGTAATAATAACCAAAACTATATTTATATAGTGCTTGGAAATTTAAAAACATTTTTGTTATAACAGTCCTTTTTGGTAGATAGTACAAGTATCATTTCCCTAAATTTTACAGATGAAGAAAAAAAAAGGCAAGAACTCTATTCATTATGCAAATTACAGTATTCCATTAGAATTCAAGTATTATTATTCTCATTGGTAGTTAGAAAGGGACATAAAATGAGTTATGATGCAATAGCACCTGCAATGGAAAGCACACTCTATTTGGAATTAGAGGACTTGCGTTCAAATCTTGGATCCTCTTCTACCTATGAGGCCTCTCAGAGGGTTGGATTCAATGACCTCTTAGATCCTTTTGGACTTTAAGTCTATGATTGTAAGTTTCTATAAATATTGGTCAGAATCGTGAGGGTTATAGAGAGGGGTACAAACCTTTCCACAACTTCCAAATCTTTTATTTTTATTTTTTGGTTAACTGAAGGCAATTCACAAAGAAGACCAAAGTATGCCTTGAGATAGCAAGCTGTCTTCTTACCTGCATTCCTCTTTGTCATTGTGGATAACACAGATGCCATCAGGCTATGCTTGGGGAAGGACAGGTACCTTTGTAGGGGCAAATGATGGCTCAGTGAAAATGAGATGTGATATATGTAAAGAAAAAATGGGTACATGGATAGAAGTTGGGTTTCAATTTATTAACTATGGGGTTTTAAGTTTTAGAATTGTGGGTTTGTAAGCTTACTTTAAAAATGGGGAGGACGTAAATTATGGGCTTTGAGTGGCTTTACTAGACTTAAAAATATTTTGTTTCAAACCCCTTTGATAATCTGATGAAGTCTATGAACCATTTCTCAGAATGCTTTTAAATGAATAAAATAAAATACCTAGGATTACACATGAAAGCAATTACACTGAAATACAGTTATCAAAATCTTAAAAAAATAAAACAGGTCAGAGGTCCCTGATTTTGAACCCCTTTGTTTCAGGTTTCACAAGTTTTTGTTTGTTTTCTTAAGACATGAGATATCTCATAAAACATGTATGACATATTTTCCCTTCCTTTCTTCTGAATCTTTCTACAACAAATTTACAACAGTGTCTTTCCATCTTTATGTGTGCCCTCTGCAACAGGGTAATCAAGAATCACAATTAGCTACTAAAATACATATCACATGGGGAGGCTAGGAGGTGTAGTGAATAGAGCACCAGCCCTGGAGTCAGAAGGACCTGAGTTCAAATGAGACCTCAGACACTTGACACACTAGCTGTGTGACTTTGGGCAAGTCACTTATCCCCAACTGCCCTCCAAAAAGGAAAAAAAATATACATATCACAGAACTTTGTTAGTAAAAGATACTGTAGATAACAACTAATCTAAATTTCTTATGTTATAGCTGGGGAAACTGAGACTGAGTCCCAGAAAAGCGTACTATGAAGCCACGTGGAGAGTTAGTAGCAGAGCAGAGACTAGAACCCAGGAGTACTGACTCTCAGGCTAGAGGACTTTCTGATATGCCATCTTATGTCCCAGTGGATTATCTGGAAGATCCATATAAGTTGGTCATAGTTCTTCCATTACTTACATAAACATCTCTGTGTATGGAAATACCTCTTGCCCTCTCACTCCTAACCATTACTTCTATGAACACCTCTTATATACCTTAAAACAGAAAACAGAAACTACACAATAAGTCATATACTATCATATAAAAAAAACAATCTCCCAACAGAACCCAGTAGAAAAAAATAGAAAGAAAAATTCCATTTAAAATAACTATAGACAATATTAAATACTTGGGAGACTAACTGCCAAGATAAATACAGAAACTACACAAACACAATTACAAAACACTTTTTACACAAATAAAGACAGATTTAAACAACTGGAAAAATATTAATTGCTCATGTGTAGGCTAAGTCAATATAAGAAAAATGACAACCCTAGCTAAATTAATATACTTATGGAGTGCTGTACCAATCAAACTACAAAAAATTATTTTATAGATCTAGAAAAAATAAAATTTATCTGGAAGAACAAAAAGTCAAAAAAATCAAAGGAACAGATTAAAAAATGTTAAGGAAAATAGCCTAGCAGTACCAGATTTCAAACCATATTACAAAACAGCAATCATTAAAACAACCTGGTACTAAGAAAAAGAGTGGTGGATTGATGGAATAGATTTGATACACAATACACAGTACTACATTAACACAGTAATCTAGTGTTTGGTAAACCCAAAGATTCAGGGTTTTGGCACAAGAACTTCCCATTTGATAAAAATTTCTGGGAAACCTGGAATGCAGCTTGAGAGAAATTAAGTATAGTCTAACAACTCACACAGTATACCAAGACAAGGTCAAAACGAGTACATATTTTACTAAAGGACCATATCAAGTGTAAATTGGGGGAGCATGGAAAATTTTTTTACCATTTACCATGTTTAATATAGAATTATGCTTTGTATGATTTCACATGTATAATTGATATGACATATATTGTCTTTATAATAGATATTGGAGGGGTAAGAGGGAAGCAAAGAATACAGAATTTGAATTTTTTTTAATGAACTTTAAAAATAAATAAAAAATCAATTTACTTAAAAAGAAAAATTCTCTATAGGAGGGTCACCTTGTATTGACATAGCTTCCATAGGCAGAAGGATGTAAGCATTATTTCCTCTTATAAAACCTCTGCTTTTCAGCCATTTCTGGGTTATGTAGTCTCTGGTTCCACTTGCCTGACCTTGGCTATATTATGTTACATTAGGGAAAGTTGCTATCACTCCTACTTTGGAGGCCTTTTCCCTAAAAGTACTTTATAATTATGGATCATGTCCAGTAAGGTCAGGTTTTTGTAAGGATGGAAAAAAAAAACAAAAATAAACAAGCGATGGTATAATGGTATAAGCATGACAAGCAAATAAATGGTATTTGTGGACAGGGATACTTTCTTTGCCAGATCTGTGGAGCTTGTTACCACATTCTTAATGCTAAAGGAATGCATAATAGACAGAAGACTCCTCTGTAGGTAGATTTGATGATCACCAGTGTGGTGAAACTAGAAATGTGCCAAAAATACTAACCCAAAATATCAGTTCCACTGACCTGCTGTAATTCCCACCATTGGAATCACATTTTAGGGGCTTTCTAGAGACATGTTTATTTTACAATACATCAAGAATATATTGTAGCTGGATCTAGTTAAATAACTCAGTTTAATTGATTGTCACCTTCTGGGAAATAAAGTCTTGAAGTGATCTGACACCAAGAAAAAAGTACAGCATACCAATGAGGTCTGGAAATCCTCTGACCCAACTCAGCCAGGGGCAATTATAGATCACTAGGGGGAGCCCAAAAGGGATCCTGGAGGGAGGAAAGAGATGGAGAGATTATTCAGAAAATAAACTTTACTTACCTTCACATTTCTGTCTGTGCTACTTCCATTTTCCCCAAGATATTAAAAAAACAAAAACAAAAACCCGAGAGTCCACTGTTTTCTCTGGAGTTTACTGAAGAGAAGAAAAGAGGTTATTTCCTACTTATATGCCTGTTTCTGAGTCAACTGAAGGAATTTCTGAAATATATTCAGATACTCAAAAGAAAGTTAACCTTTGGATTTATGATTTAGTTCTGACTAGATCTTTTTTTTTCAAACTGCACCAAGACCACCTCTATTCCTATAGGATGGAATTCTTGTGCTATTATACAGTATTGGATCAAAGGCTGATATATTTAGAACCAGATGTGACATTAGAAAAGACATCTTCCAATCCCTTAATTCTAAGAATAAGGAAGCTGAATTTATTCAGGATCATACAGGGAATATTATTTCCATTATGTCATATTTCTGATTCCAATATTGCCAGTTATAGTTCCTTACGACTATGCAAAATGGGTTGAGGAAATGACAGAGGAATCAATACTGACTTCATGGAAAAAGTTCTATTCCCTTCTCTGTGGTTCTAAGGATGGCACATTATGCTGAGACTATCGGCTGACCCTGTTATCTTGACAGGTACTCAGAGTCCAGGGCTAAATAGCAAAGGGTCATGGGAGAAGTATGGAGGAGGCACTGTTTTGTGACAGAGTGTGATAATTCAATATCTCTGGGCCATTCTTCAATGTAATTTGAGGAAGAATGATTTCCAAAGAATGATTTCAAAACATCATTTCTGGAGGGGCCCAAGCCATGCTCACTTCACTCTTATCTCAACTTTCTCTCCAAATTTCTTTACCCTCTCCTCAGCCATCATGTCTGCCTGATAACCTTTCTTTCCCCCAGCCTATTCTCTAGTTCCTATTCAGTATTGTCCTTCTCCATTGGAATGGAAGTTCTTGGCAGTAAGGATTTTCTTGTTTGCTTGTATTTGTGTCCCCAGCTCTTCGCACAGTGCTTGGCACATAATAAGTGTTTATGTGTTCATCTACCTATTTATAAAACTATCCATCCATGCATCCATCCATCTGTCCATCCATCCATCCATCTATCCATCTATCCATCCATCTATCTATCTATCTATCTATCTATCTATCTATCTATCTATCCATCTATCTATCTGTTAGCTTAAAAAAGCCAAGGTCTCCCACTGCATCTGGGCCATCAACAGTTGTCCTGACCTATGTCTTGGCCCTGGACTCTGAATGGCTCTGGAGGAGAGAGTGAAGTTAACAATTTTGCACAACCCTGTGTCACTTAAATCAGTTGACTTGCAAGTCAAGATATCACTCTCCTAAGGTCATTGGTCCTGTTCAAGAATGAAGGACAAACAAGAATCTGTAGGTAGTAGTAGCTATCCCACTGAGGATTCAATTAGCCATTTCCAGTTAGATAATGCAACTCCTCCCTCCCTTTCTCTCTTTCTTCCTTCTTCCCTCCCTCTGTCCCTTCCTCTCTTGCTCCCTCTCTCCCTTCTTTCCTTCCTTCCTTCCTTCCTTCCTTCCTTCCTTCCTTCCTTCCATCCTTCTTCCTCACTCCCTCCACAAGGGAAATCATACACTTATGTGTGGATGCTCTGCCCAAAGGAATATAAAAATTTTTAAACAGAGCTCTGGAAAACCAGGCTTTGATAAGCCCATTCGGATTCAAATGGGGCTACTTGACTATGACTTAAACCAAAATCACTCTAGCTCTCACTGATTGGTCATTAATAGGTCACAACACAAGCCTCAGTTGATCATTGTTTAGGTTTTGTTGGCTTAGAATGACTGTAAATAGCAATTATTTCTGTTATGGCCAGAAACCTGGAGGCCCTTCCCCTCCCAGAAGGAGGAGGTAAAAGAGGCCATTTTTGCTTCATTTCTTACTTAATCTTATATCACTGAATGCCTGTTGCCCTAGACAAACTAAGACCTGAGAAAGATCTTAGTTTAAAAAGACCAAGGTCTCCCACTGAATCAAATGCTAGCTCCAGTCATCCTGATCTTTGTCTTGCCACTGGACCCATACGGCTCTGGAGGAGATAATGAGGTTGATGACTTTCCACAGTCTTACCTCACTTAAACGCAAGTCACTTGCAAGCCAAGATCTCTGCCTGATGCCATTAGTCCTCTTCAAGAATGAAGGACAAACAACAACAATGACCAAATCACTTCACATTTCTGAAACTTTGTTCCTCTTCAGTAAAATCAGAATAATATAGCATACTTTCTTCATAGGGTTATTTAAAGAAAAGTACTTTGTAGATTGTAAAACACTATATAAATGTGAGTCATTCTCACTATTATGGTTGTTGTGAACAACTATTCCCCTTGTATTAGATGTAGACTTTCAGTAATTCAGCAATTGTCAGATTTTCTGAGGTCTCTAATCACTACTATCACTTGCCTATGTGCTTCTTGTGATTTGTATTAGGGAAAGTATCATCTATATCCTTCATCTGTCTGGGAAGTCTATGGTATGCTCTGCTAAACGATATTTCTTCTGTTTTTCTCTCCTTTAAACTCAATGCAGACAATGTGAACCACATTACCACATTCATTTGGGGGCATGCCAAACAAAGAAATTTTTTATTTATATACCATACTATTATTGCATCTTTTATTAAATTTAATTTTCCTTTTGAATGAAATATTTTCTTTTACTCCTGTATTTTTGTCATGAGTTTCATCCTACTAAGTTTCTGCAGTTATAGAAATAGTTCATGTCAAAATTTCAATTGTACTTTATTTCCTATGCTGTGTATTAGTTTTTAGAGTCTGAGGTCACAGATATTACTAATGCTTTGTTTCCTTGTTATTTTCACCAGAGAATTATTAAATGTCATTTCTATTCTGTTGGTCCTTTTTGCATCATACATGCTCACCTCCATATTATCTAGTTTTGAAATTTCAGTTGCTCTTTTTCTCCCTCCCCCTCAAATTAATCTAGAGGTGAATTCCATGTTAGTCAAGCCATTTACTCTGCTGCCAAACACATTTTTCCAGTCTTCATAAGGTACACTCTGTTCCTTGCCAAGGGCCTACTCTTTTGGTATCATAGGCCATAGCCCAGGAAACCAAATCCTTTTCTCTGGCCACATCTTTGTAGCCAGATGTTCATGTCCCATATTATGCCTTCAAAGTTGCTACCATGAAGTAGAAGAGAAAGAAAACACCCATTATGCTCCAAAGACTTTCCATTTCCTACCCAGAACTTCAAAGTACCTATATTTTTTTTCTAGAACTCTCATGTTGATTATTTGTTGCCAAAGGAAAATGAAAAAGTGGAGAGGAATCAGTGTGCTTGATAAGTGTGAGCATATTTTCTACTCAATATAGGATGTATATCTCAGGAAAACATCTATTTTCCTAATTATATACACACATGTGTACACACGTGTACAGATATATATATGTGTGTGTGTGTGTGTGTGTGTGTGTGTGTGTGTGTATACTTTTTGGACGGGGGAAGGCAGGGCAGTTGGGGTTAAGTGACTTGTACAAGATCACATGGCTAGTAAGTGTTAAGTGTCGCAGGTCAGGTTTGAACTCAAGTCCACCTTGATTCCAGGGCCGGTGCTCTATTCAGTGAGCCAAGGCACTCCTATATATTTCTATACACACATATACAGACTATACATGTACATGTGCATAGATGTACCATATATGGTATGCATAAGGCTATATGTTTATATATGCATGTATGTATATATGGTCATGTATATTATATATGCATGTAAGAATGTATGTTTCTGCATATATTACATATTGATAGAAATATTTATCTTTTTATTGATCTATTATCTATCTATCTACATACCTCTACTATGCCCCTTCAGGGACATATAACCAAACTAAAAAACCAAAAACAAGTTCCTTCCTTCTGGGGAGAAACAGGATTCTTCCCATCTTTTGGTAACTGACTTGTGCCCTTCATTAAGTGGAGAGTATGCTATTACTCACACAGAATGTCTAGACTTACTCTCTATGAGGAAGCAATCTTTGCTTAACCTCTTTGCAGTCTTTGGAACTGCTGATCCTTCTCTCTGCCTTGATATGGTCTTTAAAGTTTTAGGGACACCACACTATCCAGATTTTCTTCCTCCTATGTGACTGTTCTTTCTTCATTTCCTTTGCTGGATCCTCCTCCACATCACACCTTCCAAACTCACTCCCCAGGTCTCTGTCTTAAGCCCTCTTCTCTTCTCCTCTTATACTACTTTATTTGATGATTCGATCAACTCCCATGGATTTAATTACCATCCCTGTACTGATGATTCTCAGATCCACCTATCCTGTCCGATCTCACTATTTACCTCCAACCTTACATCTCCAATTTCCTTTCAAGCATCTGAAACTGAATGATCAGTAGATATCTTAAATTCAATCTGTTCAAAACTAAATTCATGATCTTTCCCACTCCCATCTACACTCCCTTTTAAACTTCCCTATTACTATCTAGGGAATCACCTTCCTCCTAGTTAGTCAGGCTCACAATCTAGATGTCTCGTTTTTGACTTTTCACAATTTCTCACTCCCCATGCACAATCTGTTGCCAAGATCTGTCAATTTCAACTTTGGAACATCTCCAGAACACAGCTTCTTTTTACTCTGGTATTGCATCTTTCATCATATGGGCCCATATCACCTCACACTTGGGCTATTGGATGGGGCTGCTGATTGCTCTCCTGACACAGTCCGTCCTTACTCAGGCCCATACTGTATTCCACTACTACAGTGATTTTCCCAAAGCACAGATAAGACTACCTCATCCCTCTACTCAATAAACTCCAGTGACTCCTTATTGCTTTCAGGATCAACACAAAATCCTCCATTAGGCATTTAAAATCCTTAATAATCTAAGCTCCCCTACCTATATTTATTGTTTTCCAGTCTTCTTACACCTTACATACTTCACCACTATGTACAATTTGATTCAGTAACACTGGTCTCTTTGCTGTTCTTCAAACAAGACAACTTAATCTCTTGGCTATGGGCATTTTCCTTGGCTGTCCCCCATGGCTAGAATGTTCTTCCTTCTCATCTCTGCTTTCTGGCTGCACTGGCTTCCTTCAAGTCCCAACTAAAATCACACATTTTACACAAAGTCTTTCCCAGTCCCTCTTAGTTCTAGTAGCTACCTTCTGTTATATTCTATTTTCCTGTATGCAGTTCAGTTGTACGTAGTTGTTTGCATGTTGTCTCTTTCATTGGAATGTGAGCTCCTTCAAGATCAGGAACTAGGCTTTTGTTGCTCTTGTTGTTACCCCTCTACTGGTAACTCACCATATTAATCCTAAACTTATACAACCAATCAACTTAATCCAATACAGCTCCAAACTCTCAAACTCAAAAAAGCCAACAACCTCAGCCTCCCCAATAGGTGAATTAAAAGCATGGACACCATGCCTGGAAACAATTTTTCTCAAATCTCTATATAAATCAAGAATTTTTAGCTTTCTTTGGTAGGACCCCCTTAAAACTCCCTCTTGACCTATAACTGCTAATCTGCTGCAATTAAGAAAATGTTATCTTAGAAAACCTACTATAACCTACAGGGCTTTTCCCTGTAGGAAAAGCCTGCAGATTCTCTTTCTACATTAAGCAACATAAGTCCTCTTCCCACATATAACTTCAAATATGTTCCATGGCTCTGAAGGAGGTAGAACCTAGTAGAATCCTGACAGATACAACACATCTGCTCTTTTATCTCTATGCAACACAAGCTAAATATTGTTAATTATCCAATTAGTTAGATCTGTATAAATAACCAGAAAAAATATCTCAGACTGCAGGAGACTCTATTATCTCTAGTGAGCAAAATGTCCAAATATTTGTTAATTCTCCATATTTACTATGTAGTATGTATTTACACATGCATATGTATATGTGTATGTGTGTACAGATATGTATTATGTATGTGATAGATATTACTTTGCAGTATATATGGAGAGAAAGGGAAAGAGAAAAAGAGAGAAAGAGGGAGAGAGAGAGAGAGAGAGAGAGAAAGAGAGAGAGAGAGAGAGAGAGAGAGAGAGATGTTGCACTGAGAATGTCAACTTTGGAATTAAGACCTGGATTCAGTTTCTGCCTCAAAAATTCCCTGGTTGTGTATATCTAGAAAAGTCAGAATATATCCCCTTTTCTTAGTTTTGTCCTCTCTAAAAAGGAGAGGAAGGGAAGGGAACATTTATTAGGAGTCTTCTATATCTCAGGCAGGCATTGTGCTAAATGATTTATAAATATTTTATCATTATATCCTCACAATAACCTTGAAAGGTAGGCAATATTATTAATCCCCCTTTTACACTTGAGGAAACTGAGGCAGATATCAGTTAAATGACTTTCCCAGAGTCACGTAGCTAATAAGTGTCTGATGACAGATTTGAACTCAGATGTTCCTGATTCCAAGCCCAGAACTCTATCTCTTGCACTGTTTAGCAAGGATCAAATATGAAAACATCTATCCTCCAGGGTTTTTTGTGGGTAAAATGAGATCTGTGTAAAGTGCTATGCAAATCTTAAAATACTTCGCAAATTATAGCTATTATAATTTATTTTTCCTCATTTCCAAAAAAACTACAGTTTTCCAAAATCATAACAGAACTTTCAATGTACAATACACATATTGGTGCTTAATTTTGAGTTTTCTTAATAATAATTGTACAAAACTTATCCACTGTAGAAAACACATTTTAAAATTTAACAGTTAAAAGTTTTTCCTTTTATGTATTCAAATATGAAAATCTGAGCCTCAAGCCACATTTCCCATGTTTCATTTTTTTGCCCTTCATAACATTTTATCGTCCTGAGAGAAAAAAAATATCATCTTAATTTAGCATTTTTACATTGTTTGATGAAAGTCATAAATCATTGCACCTGGTCCTGAATTGTTTTATGTTTTGACATAGATTTTGCTTTGACTTGAGAATTCTGAGGTAAATATTTCTGAAACATATTTCAGGAAACCAAGCTTTATGAAGCAAAGGGAGTGTTGTATCTTTCTTGTAGAATGCACTTTTTTTCTGAATCCTCTTTTCTTTCTGCTTCTCATTGTGTTGAGTGACAGTTTAATTATGCGTAGAACTTTTGTGAAACAAGTGTTTAGTCACTAATATAATGTAAAATAGTCACTCCATCAGTAGCTCTTATGATTCTAGAATTCATTGAACTTTTCACAACCAGATTTGGCCTGATTTTATATTCCTTATTAGGACTAGCAGATATTTTGCAGATGCTTCTTAAAGAACATCAAAGCCTTTCTAGCTGTTGGCAAATATTACTTTGTGGCTTGAGTCTTGATGTTATAGATAGCTTTCAATTAATAGTGCCAATATAGGGCAGAAAATAATACAAGGCAATGTCCAACTCTCTTAATTTATATTTTAATATTCTGTCACAAATTAATTCAACTGCTCTGTGTATGTTATGTTAAAATTGATAGATAACCATATCTATCACTGGGACTGAAAATATAATTCAGAAGATGTAACCTACTAATTAATGAATCATTATTTTTTGAGAGTCTTCTATATTGAGGAAGCTAGATGGCATAGTGGATGGAGTGTTGGCCTAGGGATCAGGAAGACCCAAGTCCAAATTCTGTCTCAGACACTAATCGGTGTGACCTTGGGCAAATCACTTATTTCTTCTCAGCCTTAGTTTCCTCTTCTGTAAAATGAGAGGATCAAATGACATAACGGTTGTAAAGTGTTATGCAAACCTCACACATTCAAAGTGTTATATGTCAGCCATAATTGTAATATAATATCTGATGTAGTTTTTGCCTATAAATAAGATCAGAAGATTATTCAATTTGAAACAATGTCTTATCAGAAGGTGTGTCTTTCCATTTGCATCTTCCATATTCTAATATTCCAATTTATTTTGTTCCTTGAGCACACACCAGCTGGATAGCACAGGCAGGTCTCTTGAGAACACATTAAGTGTCAGGAAGAACATAAGAGGTATGTGAGTATACACACATATACACATATGTATATGGATACATATATTTAAAATATGCATATTATTATAGATAAACATTTCCTAAGTGCTCACTATAAGCCAGGCAGTCTACTAAGCACTAAGGATACAAAGAAAACCATAAAGACAGTCCCTGCCCTCAGGGAGCTCCTGATCTAAAGCTGGGAAAACACAGAAAAAGAAGCTGAAAAAAAGTAGGGGAGTGCATAACATAAAGTCCTGCAACTGGGGTGAGAAATCTTCTGAGCAGACATGAGTTATAGAGTTGAATTCATCTAGCAGACTGTTTCATTTCTGAGAATTGTAAAATATAGGTGATACATAGTTACATATCTCTCTATATGTATATACATATATATATATATAGTAATTTATTTACGAATATATGTATGTGTATGCACAAATACATACTCCACCTAATCCACAAGGTACATTTGTACTCATTTAATAATGTTTCTAGTGACAGGCAAGAAGGGGAGAGAGAGACAGAGAGACAGAGACAGACACAGAAACAGAGAGGCACAGAGAGATCAAATTGCTAAGAACATTAGTCTCATGTGTACTCTACATAACACATGAGGATACTCCACATGAGATTCCTTTCTTCATTCACAATTACCACTGGACATTTGTGCATTTGTGAGACAGTGAGCTCAAGATTTATGGGTGAACTGTTCTATTTTTATTTTACTACATTAATATAACTCATCAAATGTTTCTGTTGTGAACAAAATATGTCATATTCTTGACTTATAAAAGTTAACATACTTGGTAGGGTGTTGTGCTCTATGGTTTGGAGAAAATTACGACCGACAGAGTAGGTAGAAACTTGAATCCTTAACTAGAATCCTAAGGGTGACATGGGCCCTGGGTACTGCACATAAGAGCATATGTGATGGAGAACAAAGTAGCTAAAATCATTATATGATCATTCATTCTTTTCCATGGTACTTTAAAAATATTTCCCGCTCAGATTCAGGTTTTGTTGCTTGTTACAATTTTTTAAAATTAAAATACAAATTTATGCAAGATACCTATTAGAGCTTTTTGCTTTATTTTCCAAAAGATTCACAATTTTATTCATTTAAATAATAAATGCTTCAATAAATATGATTTGAGCTATAAAATTATTTGTATGATTTTTTTTTCAGAAATTTGAATTTATACTCATTCAAATGGCTTGGCTTAAAGAAATCCTTAGCTAATGTATAAGCATTTAAACATAGCAAGTTTCCAACTCAAATATGAAATAACATTTCTTTCATGAAATGGAGTAATATTTGGCTCATGCTCCCATTGAATGCATTTTTTACCAACAGACTCAGTAAGAAACAAATCAAATAACAATGAATGTGACTGAGTGTAATGCCATGCACCAGCAGATTCCCAAAGGAATGCTACTGTGAACAGCTTTTAGAGTTCAGATTACAAAATATAGTGAACACTCTGTTTATTCCATTACAAATCAAGACAAACATTCACAATATATCACAATATAATTTTCACAACATTACATTTTATAACATTACATCTTGTTACAGAAAATGGCCACACAGTTTTCACTACAGTGGCCACAGTATTCAGAACAAGGAACAATAGAATACTCAAA
>CM053587.1:141317617-141335313 GCA_028646515.1 Pseudochirops corinnae | reverse complement strand
GATTAATGATACTTAATAACTGATTGCTATATAAGTGACTGATTAAGTTAATTTAGTTGCCCCATGAGTGGAAGATTTTGTCTATTGTACTCTGAGACGACTGAGTGACTGAGTAAGGAGGCAAACCTCCATAGGAACACCAGATGATTGTTCTTTGTTCAAAATTTTGTGGCCACTATGGTGGAAACTATGTGGCCATTTTAATGATAAACTGTTGTGAATACTACATTTTGATTATCTGTGATAAGTTGTAATATTGTGAATGCTGTACCTTGATTTTCTGTGAATGTCTTGTTTTGATTTGTTATGGAATAAATAGAATGTTTACTATACTGTGAAATCAGAACCTTAAAAGCTGTTCGCAATAGTATTCTTTGGGAAAGTTGCTCATGCATGAACATATAGCACTTCAGTTTCTTCTTTTTTTTATTTTAAACTGATTGGTTTATTTACTTTTAGTTCACAAGATTCAGTTCCACAATCTCTTGAGTTTCAAATTTTCTCCCCTCCCTTCCCCTCTCCCCCCATGGGGGCTTACAATCAAGTATAGGATCTGCAAATACATTCACAATGGACATTAGTCTGGTTGTAAAGAAGGGTTGTAACCAATGGAGTGAACAGTGGGAAAGGAGAAACAAAACTAAACAAGCAGAAGAATGAGAGCATGTATTTTGCTTCAGTCTCCATTTAAACTATATTCTTTCTAGATCTTTCACTGAATGTAGACATCTCCTTCCATCCTAAGACTTTTAGAGCTGGCTTATAATTGTGCATTGCTGAAAAGAGTCCAGTTTATCAAAGTTGGTCATCACACATACGATGTGTCTGTGATTGTGTTCAAATTTGTCCTGGTTCTTCTCTTCTCCCTTAGCATCAGTTTATATAAGCCTCTCCAGGTAAATATGAAGTCCATTTCCTTCCCATTTCTTATAGCACAATAATATTCCATTACATTCATATGCCACAACTGGTTTAGCCATTCCTCAATTGATGGGCATCCCTTTAATTTCCATTTTTTGCCACCACAAAGAGAGCTGCAATAAATATTTTTGTACATATGGATCTTCCTCCCACTTCTATGATCTCTTTGGGATGCAACCCCAGAAGTGGTATTACTGGGCAAAGGGTATGCAATTATTTATAGCCCTTTGGGCATAGTTCCAGATTGCTGCCCAGATTGGTTGTATCAGTTCACAACTCCACGAACAATGCATTAGTATTCCAATTTTTCCACATCCTCTCCAACATTTGCCATTTTCCTGTTTTGTCATCTTAGCCAATCTGACTGGTAAGATGTGGTACCTCAAAGTTGTTTTGATTTGCATTTCTCAAATCATTAGTGATTTAGAGCATTTTTTCATATGCTTATAGATGTCTTTAATTTCTACCTCTGAAAATTGCCTGTCCATATCCTTTGACCATTCATCAATTGGGGAATGACTTGTATTCTTATAGATTTGACTCAATTCCCTGAATATTTTAGAAATAAGGCCCTTATCAGAGACAGTGGTTGTAAAAATTCTTTCCCAATTTCCTACTTCCCTGTTAATCTTGGTTACATTTTCTCTTCTAATTTAGGCAAACCAGAATTCTGAGATGGGGTTGTCTTGGAGACTTGATGAGTTTGGGAAATCCAGAGGTCCCATTGGATATTCTATTACCTGCTAGAGGTGGTAGAAGAATCTACCAGAGTCTGTAGGAATGGCCATAGGAGTAAAGAGGTGGCAGAGCAGTAATCTAAAAGTAGAGATCCTCAGGTGGCACACTTATGAATTTGAGAGGTCCCACTATCTACCAAGTATTATTAAGGTTTCTATGAGAATGGTGGTGGTTGACAACAGAGGAAGTACCTGCTGACAGATGCAGATTATGCCCCAAGGAAAACAAACAGCTTCAGAAATCATGTTCCTTTAAGTAAGAAGAATCAACTATGAGAAAATAGATGCAGGGGCCTTTGAAACTCAGCTGGTAGAGCTGAGTCTCTACCATCTGGTAGAGAACTACACTTAAGGAGAAACTTAAGAAGACACAAAGAGGGAAAAGGACTTTTAGGGCCAGGGGAAAAGATGCATCATTTTTCCACAAGTGTATTCTACACATGAACCTTACTACCTTTGAACATTACATTTGAATCCACTTTCCCGCAGGACATAGTTTGTGCAAGGAGCCAGTGCCCCGTTATTCCCCACCTGTAAAGCCAAGCACAAGCAGCTTTCCAGAGGACTGCTGGCATGGATAGCTTTAAAGTTCTGATCACATATTATAGTGAACTCTATTTATTCAGCAGTAAATTAAAGCAAAACATTCACAGAAAACAAAGTACAACATTCACAATCTTATAACAACTTATCATTCAAGTGACCACATAGTTTTTTACCAAAGTGGCCATATAGTTTTAAAGAAAAGATATCATTCAGTAAGTCCTTAACTTAATCATACTTAAGGAGCAAGCCTCCTTAACGGACACAAAGTACAAAAGTTAAAATTCTCCACCCCTAGGTCACATTGTCTTAATCTCTCAGTCAAAAAGGTTTCTTTCTTATTGATTGGAGATTAGTTTCCAATCATCCTTAACCCAAACATCCTTAAGAGATACAAAGTACAGAGTGAAAAATTCTCCCACCCCCAGGCCACAGTAAATCATTGCCTTCTCAGTCATCACTAAGTACTAAGGAGAGGTCTTTTCATCTTGACTATAGGCTGGCTCTCAGATTCAAAGGTTCCTCTTCCATGGTCCCAACTTTTGCCTGAATTTACCCAACTGTCACCTGGATTCAAAGATAAGCAACTCTCAACTCCTCATACAGCTCCTCATCCAGTTCCTTGTCCAGGTCCTCATCCAGTTTACATTCCATATTGAAGCTCACAGTGTCCAGTCCTTCACAGTTTCTATTTCTATTTAACAGAGCCAAAACAACATACTTACAAATTGTCAGCACCATCATCAATTCACTTTCTGCCTGTGAAATCAACACAGAGTCACAAACAAAGTCTGAGAGCTCAACACAAATTGTCAGTACAGTCCCAGGACCCCGAAACTCTCCTCTAGGACTTCTTTAAGCAGACAAGAATATCCTCTTTCCGGGCTTCCAGTAAGGTCCCAGGGCTTCTATAAAAAGTATTACAAACACAAATCAACACAGATAGGACAGACAAACAGAGTGCCTGGATACCACAAGTTTTCTCCCTCTCAGTTCTGCCACCACACGTGTTCTCTTCTTGGTTCTGATCTTTCCCAGCTTGGGCTTCTCCATATATATGGTCATTATCTCCTCCCTGTTCCTGTCTTTGGCAAGTCCCTCCCACTGAGGTTTCACAAGTTCTGTTTAACAAAAATTTGATATAATCATGGGCAAGGCTCAAAAGACAAAGATTCAAGTATTCTCATCAATAAGCTTAGTCTGTCATATCCTAGGGTATTATCATAGTTTTATCATTACAATAGTCTGCCACTTCCTGGAAGTAGATCAGATAAAATCAGATTCCTTAATTCTAGGCACCAAAAAGTCTTGGGAAAGCCAACAGGTCTTTGGAAAGTCAGTTAGCCTTTTTAAAGGCATAACAGAGAGTATGCAAAGAGGGCAGCCTTCAAAGCATTTAGGTTTGTCTATGTGTAAACATTGTCTTTAGTCAAGAGAAATTTGTACTGTAACAAGATATTAAAGAATTAAATAGCTGGAACAAAGTGCTAAGTATCCCTTTGCTTGCCATTACACCACCCCATTTTAAGGGAACATGTTATACTAACATATCTTCTAAGAAAACTCTGTTTTGACTCTAAGATTATCTCCAGTTTTTCCTGTCTGCATTTTTTTAAACATAATTGATTGTACTTTGTAAGCCCCTTTAGACTTTAAACTCCTTGAGGGCAGGAGTTGTTTTTACCTTTCTTTGTATCCCCAGTACATAGTGTGGCACCTGGCATCTGGCACATAGTAGACACTTTAAAAAACTTGTTAACTTGACTTTCTCAGTATGGTTTTCCTTAGTATGTTTTTTTTTTTTTTTAGGTATCCAAACCCAACTAAGGAGAAAACAATGAAGTGAATTTTTCAAATTACCCAATCCAACTGAACTTGGAATTTACTTATAGGGCTAACAATCACAAAACTTAGTTTATATTCATGTAAGTGTGGTCTGGTTATGCCCAGTTCAACTAACATAAACAAGAATAATTTAAGTTAAAGTAATTTGATTTTCTGTTCCAAAATAAACCACCAAATGCTAAAGATATGCTATTGAGTTTTCTGACCCCTTATTTCTCATATTCATTCAAAAATAAATAGATCCTGCTTTAAGTAAACATGTATGCCCAAAAAATCCTAACTGTAAAAGAAAATCAGAATGGTCAGTCAGTAAATATTTATTAAGAACCTACTATGTGCCAAGTACTCTGCTAAGCTCAGGACATCATTTGGTACTTCTTCTCAAAGTAGGATCCTATTCCAAAGGTTCTTCATGGCTTAGATGTGACTTTAGGCTTTCAAAAGGTATGTTTGTATCTTAAACTCTGATACTTTCCAAAAAATGTCAAAAGGTTTTGAGTATAGACCCAGCAACCTGCCTAAGGACCAGCTTGTTAATTCAAAGAGCCATAATGCCACCAGTGCTTAGCAGAGTGCCTTGCACATAGTAGGTACTTAAGAAAAATTGAGGGGGGGGGAATTGGACCAATTATCCCCTCTAAGTGGGATAATGAAGTGGCACACTGAATAGAGTACTAGACCTAGAGTGTGAAAGACTCATCTTCCTGAGTTCAAATCCAGCCTTAAATACCTACTAGTTTATGAGCTAAGGCAAGTCTCTTAATTCTGCCTGTTTCCTCATCTGTAAAATGATATGGAAAACGAAACAGTATCTTTGCCAAGAAAACTCTAATTGGTGTCAGGAAGATTCTGACACAACTGAAAAATGACTGAACTAATCAACTACCCCATATGAATTTGTGTGTGTGTGTGTATGTGTGTGTGTGTGTGTGTGTGTGTATCTGTGACTGTGTGTTTCCCAATCACAGAAACTTTAAAACAATTTACTATCAAGACATGGGATATTTGAAATATATTTTTATTGAGGGAGTACAAACACCAATGACATGATAGATCCTTGAGTTATTGAAATGTGATAAAAATTTCTGAGTTATGAGGGAAGAATATCTGAACCATTTTTCTTTCTGGCAGAGTAACTTTAACATCTCCAATTGGGAGAAGAAAAGAATTCAGCTCAGTCTATTTGTAGGAGGGAGATCAAAGGACTTAGTGTGCCTTCTAGTTCATAAATCTTCACCTACTACCCTGCCTTTGGACCAGTATTTAGATCTTAATTTGAACCTGAAGTTCTGATAAATTTCACTACTGTTGGTTTGTCATCATTCTATTCACAAGTTTTGGTGCTAGACTTTTAAACAAAATTATTAAATGATTGTGAGGTTGAAGCGACACAATAGAAAGAACTTGGTCTCTGCAGTCAGATGACCTGCCTTCAGATCCTGGCTCTTACACAATTCTATGACTTTGGGCAACTCATTTACAGTCAGTCTTGTAGTCTTAATTTTCTCATCTACAAAATGATGTGGATAAATTAGATCAAACCTGTTAAAGGCAGAACCAACACAGCCAATGTTCCTAAGTGTGGGGAACCAGATTAAAATTGAGAAATATCTAACTGAGAACTATTTAACAAAATAAAAATATAATAGAATATTGATAATGCTAGTATATGGTTTTCTTAGATGGAGATCCTTTTATACAGTTAATGGCCCTTATTTCTATTTGAGTTTGATACCCCCAAATTAGATGCTGTCTGTGGTTCTTTCTAGTTTTATATCTATAATATGGGTTCTTCACATTTAGAACTAGGGGTTCGTTATTTTTTAAATATGTTGATAACTGCATTTCAATAAAAAAAGTTTTATAATGTTACATGTTTTAGACATTTAAAAACATTATTCTAAGAAGGGCATATAGGTTTCACCAGACTTCCAAAGGGGCCAAAAAAGTTGAGAATCCCTAATACAGAACCCAAACTTGTATGCCTTTTAAAATTATTTCCAATGTCACTTAATGGGATTCTTATGGGAAAATACAATGGTTTTTTACAGTCTATCTTAAAAGTTGCTAGAAAAACAAAGGTTCGGGAAAATGAAAAGTTTTGTTTTGTCATCTTCAGGGTAGCAAAAATTATCACTCCTTCAACCAATGCTAAGAAGAAGTAAAACTGCCAATCCACTGCCCATTGTTTACCTTCACTCTGGCATGGCATTCTTTTTTGTGTAACCCAAAGAATTTCATGAGCAGGATCATGCTCTAGATTGTATATGATCTTGCTCATGAAAACATAATGTTTTCCTCTGAAACTCTTCTGGAGTGTACCTTTTGGTTTATGTCCACAAAGCTGTACATTATGATTTTAGAAAATAGGTCTCAGCTTCCTGTAGTATCAACTTTTCCTCAATAATCATGCTGAAGAGGATTAGCCAAAAATAATACTTTCCAGTGAACATCAATGTTGATTTAGGCTGAAAATCTTATTTTCTTCTACACTTTTTTTCATGTTCTGTGTTTGTGGAGAGCTGTGTTCTTCTCCACAAAGATCATACCAAATAATAAAGCTACAGCACCCAAAAAATGGCAAGAAATGTTTAAAGAAGAAAAGGTTAATATAACCTTTTTCCCTATTTACTTAAGAATTCAAGGCTCCACAACACCCTTATTATTATTTCTGTTTTCATTCTTATGGTTCATAAGTCTTGAGGCTCTGAGTAAAGCTGTTGGAAATTATATCTACTGATGCTTGAGCCCTATGGACTCCAACTCAGATTAGAATTGCAGATCCGAGGACAACAATGGCCCAGTCAGTATTGTCTCTTCTGAATTTGTTTGATTACATGAGCAAAGTGAATATTCTGTTTATCTGAAACAAATTCCTCAGCCTTTGTTATGATTATTTTAATTTTGAAAGGTGATTCTGTTGTTATCTTAATACATACATTCAGAGATACTTATTTAGAAATTTTAATAAATACATGATTTTGTTGGTCGAGTGCCAAATCAATTAATAATGATCAAGATGCTTACATGAATTTTCATTTTGCATAATCATTTTTCATGTTTTCTCATAAATTCTCCATTGAGGATCTACCCATTGCACTAGATGATTTTTCTGACTCATTTAGTATTTGAGGGGTGTCATTTTAGATTTTGAGTTGTTTTTATTCTTGATTCATGGTCATTCACTTCTATGTCTTTAAAACCAATTCTCCTATGCAAGTCTTCAGTAGTAATAATGTGCTACAGCTTTCTTATGCCCAGCATATCATTTAATTGACTTTATGGTGACTTGCAATTTTAATTCTTCCGTGTTCACGGTGTTCGATTATTTGTAGACATATAAAACATACTGTCTGAACTCACTCGTCCACATGGGCATTCAGGCTTATAGAATGGTGTTCTCAACGGGTGGAATTCTATTAAGTAACCCTGAGAGATAAGGGTTACCATTTTAATTAAATCAGGTTTCATGTAAAGGTATCCACATACAAATCTATTTGAGTATATAGGGTTATGTTTACCTATAGTATGATTGTTGCTAGTAACAAATATTGAAAGTGTCACTTCCCTGAGGGACAAAGGTGATTCCTTGCTGCCTGGCCTTGGAAGTAATCTTTTTTTCCCTTGATGAAGTCCTTGTAAAATTTTACCTAGTACTGGGTTTATCTTGGTCTCCTAGTATCAGTACTTTTCCTGTGTTTACAGTTGGCCCTTCTCTTTTCAAGGTCCATACTTCCAGAGACCACCAATAAGCTTGAGTGACTGACTACAAATCCACCTACAGACTATTATTAGACAGAGGAAGCTACTACTTCAGTTGCTACCAGTTTCAGTATATTCTGCTACCAACTCTGGTTTCCAGTAGAATGTTTCATAGTTCTGATGGTTGTCCAAATTTCACAAGATCACTGTCTGGAATATTTCACCTTAGGATACTTGTTAACTTAAAATCAAGGAAGAACAAAAAGAAAAGAAAAAGAATTGCTTTGTGTTCAAGGACAGATGATGATCAAGTGGGAGAATACAGTTTGCTACAACTCAACCATCTGACTTATGTCAACAGGAAAAAGAAGAGTAAAACACTGATAGATGACCATTTTCTTATAAAAAAAACTCAGTTCTTTTCCATCATTTCATGAGTCCACAGTTCTTCTGTGTTCACAGGCAATTAGAAGCTTTTTCATCATCACAACATACCAACTCCCCAACTATTCAGATCCAGAAACCAGCTCCTCCTCAAATCTCCACAGGTGAGATTAAAATCAGGCTATAAGTATCTATAATCCTGCCTGCTCTTCCTTCCATCCCTCTAGGAGTAAATCTGGCCATACTCCAAGGACTGGGAATTATTGGCTAGTCACTGTATTAAAGTGGGGAAATAACATGTTAAGGGGAATTTTTTTTTTCATTTTAGACAGTTTGGGATCATCAGAATGGTTCTGCAACTTCCCAAATGAATTTAAAAGAATATGAAAATATTCCTAACTATAATGCATTTGGCTGATAATTATTTCAATTAAGCACAGAATTCCTTTTACTGTAATTACTGCTACCTTAAAAAAAAATTTGAGATTACTTTTATATTTGCTCTGTGTTTAGGTATTTCATTGAAGAGGACTATTATATAAGAGAAAGGGAGAAGTTTTAGCTTTGTTCACTAAAGTTTTCAATTAAAAGTATTACAAGCATTTATTGTTAACAGAGCACCCTGTTAGATATTGCAAAATGACACACAGTTTAGATAAAGCACGATCTCTCTTGTGAACCCTCCCATGGTACTTTAAACCTTTCCCTTTGTTCATCTATCTCTTCATTTGTTCTAATCAAAGAGGAGGAAAAAGAGAAGACTGAAAAAACTCTACTTTTACCATCAGCTGCATCTCCTTTTTTCCTATATCAAATACCTCCTATCTCTCAAGCTTTTTTCTCGGTTTCTCCCTCTCTACTGAGTTACTCAGTCCCTACTGGATCCTTCTCTTCTGCCTATAAATATGCACAGGTCTTTTGTTCAAAAAACCAAAACAAAAACAATCCATGCTTCTTTTCATGTTTCTATTCCTTCAAGCTATCCAAGTCTTCAAATTTCCAGAGGGCTGTCAAATAGAAGAGTGGTCAGACTTGCTTTGTATGACCCCAGAAAGGAGAAAATGGTAAAAGTTGAAAAGAGCTAGATTTCCATTAAACATTGGGTACAGCTTCCTTGCTGTCTTTACTGTCCAAAGTAAAATGCACTGCCTTATGGAGTAAAGGATTTCCCACTTAGTGGAAGTCTTCAATCCTAGGGTGGTTAACTATTTGTTCTAGATATTTGAAAAGGACTCTTATTCAGGAGTTGATTGGACTTAATAAACTCTTAGGTCCCTTCTATCCATGAAATTGCTTGATTACTCTGCCTGATGTTCTAGGAAAGGTAGTCTCTATGCAGTGTCTCATCCTCAAAGTCAGTGACCTATTTTTCCCCTCAGTTCTCCTACACACAAGTATGTTCACACATTAGACTACACTGTATCACAGAACTGTTCTACTTTCAAGATAGTGAATTTAAAAATTCCACTATTGAAATAGCCTTCAGTCCTTCTGCCTCCGCCATTCTTTCTCTTTATACTATACCTGCTCTGCCCTTTTGATGATCTCTGGTCCTTGATCCCCATTTATACTTTCAATACATTTTTCTTCTCTGGCTTCACTTGCCGCCATGAAATTTAATACTTCAGTAGCCACCCCCAACTCATAATTCCTCAACTGCTGACTTGGCAATCCTTACCTTTAACAACAACTACCATTTGACTTTTTCCTTTCTTTCCTGGTCTTTGTAAACTGATTATCACTGGGGAAAAAGTCATAAAATTGATTTAATTTTATTCACTTGGCATTTATGGTGCATAATTCAACTGAAACTTCATTGCTCCTAAGAAATCCTACTACTTTTATTGACTCTCTATCTCATCCCCCAAAACGATTGTGTTAAATCTTTTTTTCTTTAAGTTTTTTTTACCATACCCCTGAAACATCTCACGTTCGTAATAGATGACTAACCTTCTACTTCAGTGTGAAGATTGAGACCATGAAATGTGACTTCCATTTATTCCTCTCATCCACTTAAAATTTCTTTCTTCTTTCTATCCTAGAAACTCCACTAGAGAGATAACATTTAAGCAGCACTTTATTTTGCCAGGCATACTTAAAGAGAGTAGGCATTCCATGTGGAGAACTACTAATTAATAAAAAATGGAAGTAGAAAATTGTATTGGGAGAAAAGGAAGTATTCAATTTGACTGGATCATAGAATACATGAAGGAGAATAGCATGATATGGTGTTTGAAATAGTCTGATGAGATAGGGTTGAGACATATTTTAGATACCTTTCCGCTACAACTATTTGACAGGTAATGGGAGTCACTGAAGACTTTTGGGTAGAAGTCAAGTCAAGTCAACAAGAACTTATTAAGTGTTTACTATATGCTAGACACTTTGCTCAGCGCAGGAAATACAAATAAAAAAAGAAGAAAGTCATTGCCCTCAGGGAGTTTACATTCTAGTAAGAGCAGCAATACATAAAAAGGTAAAACAAATGGGAATGTGGAGAAATGGGTGGAGGTAACACATGCAGGAACATCATAGAACAAGGTTTAAGAGTCAGAGGTAGAGTCTGGAAAGGAATGAAGACATTCCTGACCCGTGTATACTCCTGAAAATGGAAATTCTGGAAAGAACCAGCCAATCAGAGGAAGAAGCCACAAAGACAGAAGGTATTTCTAAGGTGAGAAGTCCAGGGGTAAGTGAACTTTAAGATGAAGACATTTCTGTGGCCCCATAGTTAAAAACTGGATAGTCAGGAGTTTAGTCTGAAGAGAAATACAGTTGGAAAGCCAGATGAATGGAGATTGCTTAACAGTATTAATTGATGTTAGTGCTAAGAAAGGAAAACTAGCTGGAAGACTGAAATAGTACACCCTGAGGTACTGAAGGCCTAAGGGGCTAGCAGTATGAAAAAGATCAAAAATAGATACAAGAAGCTGTTGAATTCTTAGTACTCAGGACTGTTTGCTTTTGTTGTTCATCCTTCCTTCTCAAAGAAAGACTTATAAGATGAAACTATAAGACTAACTCTTGGGTATTTAAAAATAAATGTGTTGTATTCCTCTCAAAGTCAGCATATCCAAAAGGAATTTGGTATTTTAACCCCCAAACCCACACCTGTTTTGAATTTCCCAATTTTCTACATTATTCTTGTAGTTACTCAGATTTGCAAACTCAATGTCATCCTCAAGACTCACTTACACTTACTTCAAATTCCAAATTGCCAAATCTTGTTATTTCTACTTCCATATCTCTTGCTCCTATCCCCTTCACTACACACACAGCCACCATATTGTTTAAGGTCCTTATTTAGACTATCTCCCAGAATCAAGTCCTTTCTTACCCTAACCCTGCCTTCACACAGTTGATCAAGTGATTTCCCAATAGCACAGGTCTGATCATGTGATTCTCTCATTCAGGAATCTCCAGTGGCTCCCTATCACATCTAGAATAAAATGTTAAATTCCCTGAGCCATTTAAGGCTCTTCATAATCAGGCTCCAGTTTATCTTTCTAGACTGATTATACATTACTACACTTCTTATAGTCTAAATTCTAGACAGACTGGCTTAATTGATGTTCCCTATATCTGGCATTCTGTGCCTTTACACAGGTAATCCATGTATGGGGTATTCTTCCTCACCTCCACAACTCACAGAACCTTTTCAAATCTTACCTTCAGAGTTCAAGTGACTTGTGCAGGGTCACACAGCTAGTAAATGTCTGAGGTGGGATTCATCACCTCTTCGCTCTAAGTCCTTTGCCATCTATGCTTTACCATTCCACATCTCAATTGAATTAAATAACTTTTTCCAGTTCAAAGAAAATGTTATACTGTTGAAAATGCTCCTAAAAATATAAGTGCTTGTTGCAAAAGATATATACCCTGCTTTAATTATTTTAGTTCTAAATATAATCTGTTGAGAAGATATTACTTATTATTCTTTTTAAGTTAATATTCTTAAAAACACTTTCATTTTAAGACTTGTAAATGGTTAAACTTCTGGGACAAACTATTAATAATAAGAAAACTTTAACAGACAACCAGATTTAAAAAAATAGTTAGCACTATTAAAGCACTTTAAGGTTTAAAAAAACACTTAACAAATATCTTATTTGATCCTCACAACAACCCTGGGAGGGTAGTAGGTGCAAAGTATTATTATTCCCATTTTACAAATGAGGAAACTGAGGCAGATAGCAATTAAGTGACTTGCCCAGGGTCTCACAGCTGGTAAGTTTCTGAGGCCAAATTTGAACTCAAGTCTTCCTGACTGGATGTCAGTAAAATGCTCTATCCCCCCAACTATTTAATTGCCTCTTAGTATCTGTCTCATGTAGATTTGAAATATGGCATGAAATCATCAATTACTATAAATTCTTCCTCTTAACTGTTGCCTCTGCTCACATTTATCCCACAACATGAGCCTTATAATTGAAGGAATTCTCTTCAACACACATTTATTAAAACACTTTTCTCTGTGAAAAGGTGATGAAAAGTCCTGGCTTTTATTTCACTCCTCTGAGAGGACGCTTAGGCACCTATGATGTAAGCCAGGCATGATCTGTCTCTTGCATCTCTTCTCTAAATAAACAGAGGTGAACATTCCTGAGCAATAGCCTCAAAATTTATTTAAGCCATACAGAAAATGGGAATGCTTTAGAAAAAAAAAAAACTATGTAGGAGGTGGAAATGAAAAATTCTTCAACTGAAGAATTCAGATACAAAGACCCTCTTGTTTTGGAGGTGCTCTAAAGCCTGAGCAGGTATTACAGGTAAAACATGCATCATTTTATTATCACAAATTTATTAAAGATCTGAAATTCCATACCATGACATAGATTTTTTCAACCACCCACCCAGGTGTGCAATTAGGGCAACAATGCTTGGACTCTACCTCAGGGCACAGATATTTAAAGAGTGCTAAAAGCATTTGTCCTCCAGCAAGTGGAAATAACTGAATTTAGCAGTAATTAGATAAAATAGGAAGCTACCCCCACTTGGTGCTTCCTCCTCAGAGGGAATGCAACCTCATCAGCCTCCCAAAGAGCAACCCCATGGTGTCTCAAGGTCTCTTCCTGTGAGGATCAGTGGTACCGTCATTTTGTCTTCCTCCATTGGAATAATTGACCATGTAGTTTCACTATATATTGGTGTTTAATGTTTGCTTGTAGAAAGGAAGCAAACATTTGTTAAGCATCTACTATGGGCCAGGCACTGTGCAAAGCACTTTACAAATATTATCTCATTTGAAAATCCTAACAGCACTAGGAGGAAGACATCCTTATGAAGACACTGAGGCAGAAGTTTAGTAATTGGCTTAGGGTCACACTGCTATTAAGTGTTTGAAGCCAAATTTGACCTCAGAGCTTCCTGACTCCAGGTCCAGTACTCTATCAACAGAGCCAACTAGCTGCCTCTGTCTCTGATTGTAGTGTGTTCTCCTTTATTTATGTATGTTGCTCCTTATTAATCAACAAATATTTATTGAACTCTTAATCTAGTAGTAGTACTTAGTAGTAGGTACTGGAATCTGAACAATACTTCAATGAGAGATTCTTAGAATAACCTATAGTAATATATACCTATGTATGTTACATGACGTGTATATAAGTACATGAATAGATAATATATATTTATGTATGAAATATGTGTGCATCTATATATACATTCACATACACAAATGTGTGTATGCGTGTGTATATATATCAGCTTATAGATTTCATGTACTTTTTGCATAGAACACCTTCATTTCTCAAGGCACCAGTTTGTTTTTCTTTGCTTCAAAAATTATAGGGGATTTAGGGGGAAAGACCTTAATTAATGCTTTCTCTGGCACTATGGCTTAGACACTTTAATGTGGAGCAAGATTAGCTTCCTAGAAGAAACAAGGGTCTATTCAAGTTTTTGGAACTCTCTCCCTACCCTTTCATCTGGTTTTCCTCCCTTGGGCAAAGACATATCTCAGATCTCAGATATATTTTATTTCAGTCTGAGAAGCACCAAAAAGTTTTACTTTGGGCATCTTCCCAGAGACTTACAAAACAGTCATAGACCTTTTGAGCTAGAGGAGACCTCAGGGGTTATATGCACTAGTCTTTCAAGGGTCAACTGTTGCCCACTTTCTTATACTTATTAACTATTAAGCCCATGGGGTTAACCACATATGCACTGAATGCCATGTAACTGACTACCCCAATGGTTTGAAGCCATAGATCAATTACTAAGTGAAAAATCTTAAAAGGATCCCATAAATTCATATGGATCCCTGATCATGTGACTTACTTTTGAAAAAATGTGGATCCTGTAAACTTCCTCATTCTCTCAGACCTGGTACAAATTAACTTCCTTGTTTCCTCCAATTAGGGATTCTCTTTCCTTAATTAGAAATTGGCCTGGTGCCGTCCCTGAAGTGAAGAACTGTGGAGCTACCTCTTTCTGCTAAATGAAGCCAGCTAACTCCCTTTAATGGGAAGTGGGGGAGGGGACAAGAGAATTTGGCTAGCTCTTGTCCATTCTTTGAGTTAGTCCTATCAAATTTAAGCAGAGTATAAATTGCTAGTGAGGAGAAAACAGCAGTGAAGGCTTTTGTAGCCAGCTTTCTGGGGTACTCGAATAAGAAATCAAAATCACCTATGTAATGGAAGAAAGAAGCATTTCATTTACCTGCTTTAAACTGGATTACCCCCACTCCACCTCACCCTACACACTAATTTACTCACTGGGACAGTCTATGTTTATGATGGTAAAACAAAGTGGTTATGCAGAAATCTCATATTGTGCAGCCTAATTATTTAAGGAGAATCACCAGATCTGAATTCCAGTTTGAAAGGACCTCAGTCTTATCTATTGCAACGTACACCTGAAGAAGAATCCTGTGTTCAACATAACCAGAAAGTCAATACCCAGCCTTTACTTGAAAAACCCAATGGAGAGTAAACTCATAAATCTTTCTCTATGAAGGAAGCTGCTTCCACTTTGTGATAACTCTCATTACTAAGATGTTTTTTCCTTTGAATCAAGGCCACATACCCCCCCTTTAAAATATCCATCCATTGCTGGCTGTTTTGCATTTTATGGGGAAACGTAACAAGTCGAATTCCTATAAACTTAATTTAATTTAATTAAGCTAATGTTAAAGTTCATAAAGATTTTTCATCTCAACTCTGTTATCTGATTTGTTAGCAATTCCTTCCTATTTTTTTTGCATATGCACATTTGGTAAGCATCTCATCTATGCTTCATTAAAGTCAGTGGTAGTAATGTAATAATGATAACTATAATTTATATACAGCTCTAAAGTTTATAGAATTTTATAGAAATACTCATTCATCCTAACCATAACTCTGACAGGTAGGTGTTATTATTATCTCTGTTTTACAGATAAAGAAACTAAGGCTGAGAGAAATAAATTATTTACTTATGGTCACACAGCTTGTAAGTGTAAGATGGGATTTAAAGTCAGGCCTTCTGATTCCATATCCAACACTGTCTACTGGGTCCCCTGGCTACCTAAAGATCACAAGGCCAAGCACAAATCCATAGGGAAATTCATTTAGAGACTTCTGTACATCATTTGGCAGCTAGGTGGTGCAGTGCATATAGAGTGCCAGGCCTGGAGTCAAAAAGAGTCATCTTCCTGAGTTCAAATCTGGCCGCAAACACTTACTAGCTGTGTGACCCTGGACAAATCACTTATGATTACTTTTTGGGTCTGGACATTCAATCAGTCTGTATCTACCTACCTTCATATCACCTAATGTTTTATAACTTTTGCATAAGAAAGATTTTGTGAAGTGCTTAATTAAAATCTTGACAGTTTTCAATTTACTTGATTGTTAGTAGTAAAAGAGATTTTAAAGAAATATAAGCAAATGGATACCTTGGCTATGAATGAGAACCTCCGGTGAGGGGAGAACCTGCTACCTCTTGAGGCAACCTACCATAAGCATTGCCCTAAATATTAGAAAGTGTTTTCCTGATAGCAAGCACAAATATTCCTCTTTGCAAGTCCAACCCAATACTCCCAGTGCTGACCCCTGGGACCAAACAAAATAGGCCTAAGCCCTCTTCCAAAATACAGCCCTTCAAATATCTCAAAATCTGTATTATGTTCTTTTTCGGTCTTCTCTCTCTTCTACAGGCTAAATATTCCCGGTTCCTTAGACCAGCTTTAATATGGGATAAATTGAACATCTTGGTTGTTGGCTTTTTTTTTCGATAACGCTTTTCATCTCTTCAATGTTCTTCCTAAACTGGGGTGCATAGAGATGAACACAGTTCTGTAAAAGTGATCTGATCAAGCAAGGGTTTAGTTTGTTTTTGAAATGGCTTTTGAAAATTGTGCCTTTTATAATACAGCTGATGATACCCTTGACTCTTTTGGTTACCATACCATACTGTTGACTCCAGTAAAGTCTCTAGATTTTTTTCTCAAGATAAACTGCTGTCTAACTCTACTTTCCCATCTCATAACAAAAGTACCTTCTTTTTCTAAAATTATGTTTATTCATTTCTATGACTTCATTGCAATTAAAAAAATTAACATTTATTAAATATCTACAATATCTTAGAGTATGCTAGGCACTGGAGATATTGGGTTAAACAGAACTACAACGCCCTTAATAAGTTTATGGAGAAACTACTAGGAAAGTTTTAGTATAAACTAATGAGATAACCCAAAGGCTTCCCTCTTTTCCATTAGATGCTTAAAGAAGTTGAGACCTCCATTGGGGAAACTAATTCAAACATTTCTTTTTTTAAAATTTATTTTATTTTATTTTTTTTAATATATTAATTTATTTATTTTCTTGTTTACATCATTCATTTCCACAAGATTTTGAGTTACAAATTTTTCCCCATCTTTCCCCTACCCAGCACCTCAAAACATCCATCCCACTGTATAACCCCTCCCCCAGTCTGCTCTCTCTTATGTCCTCCCCTCGCCCCTCTGACTTTCCAGTGGGGCAGGATGGATCTCCCTACTACAGTGCCTGTGTATCTTAATTCCCAGTTGGATGTAATAATAATTGTATATATATACATATATATTTTTAACATTTGATTATAGAGCTTTAAATACTAGATTATTTCCCTTCCTCCCTCATCACCCACCCCCACTGGAAGGACAAGCAATTAAATACAGGCTGTACATGTGTAATTACGCAGAACCTCTCCACAGGGGGCATATTGTGAGAGACTGATTATATGTCCCTCCTTTCTATCTTGCCCCCACCACCCTTGTTCTATTCTCTACCCTGTCCCTGTCCCTTTACAGTAGTGTGTACTTCCATCAACCCCCCCCTCCCGCCTTCCCCTCCATCATCCCACCTCTCATCCCTGTCCTCCCTACTCTCCTGTGTGGCAAGATACCCAGTTTAGAGTTTATGTCATTCCTTCCCTAAGCCAAGTGCAATGAGTAAGGTTGACCCTTTCCCTTTTGCCTTCCTGTTCTTCCCCTCCATTTTAACAATTATCCTTTGCCTCTTCTATGATATGATTAACCCCATTCTGTCTCTCCCTGTCTCCTCTCATTCTAATCCTCTCCCACCTCAGAATTTCACCTTTTAT
>CM053587.1:141297790-141317117 GCA_028646515.1 Pseudochirops corinnae | reverse complement strand
ATCTGTTCAATAGTATCTTTTTTTTTTAATTTTTTTTATTTTTTGCTTTTTTTTTTTTTTTTGGAGGAGGGAAGGTAGGGCAATTGGGGCTAAGTGACTTACCCAAGGTCACATGGCTAGTTTTTGTGTTAAGTGTCTGAGGCTGGATTTGAACTCACGTCCTCCTGACTCCAGGGCCAGTGCTCTACTCACTGCGCCACCTAGCTGCCCCCTGTTCATTAGTATCTTGATTTCTCATAAAGTCATTAGCTTCCATTTGCTCCAGTCTAATTCTGAAGTAATTATTCTCTTCAGTGAGCTTTTGAAATTATTTTTCCATCTGGCAAATTCAACTTTTTAAGGCATCCTTTTCCTCATTGGCTTTTTGGGCCTCTTTTGCTATTTGAGTTAGTCTATTCTTTAACGTATTTTCTTCAGTCAGGGTGTTCACTCTCTTTTCATGATTTTCTTGCATCATTCTCATTTATCTTCCCAATTTTTCCTCTACTTCTCTTACTTGATTTTCAAAGTCCCTCTTGAATTTCTCCATGGCCTGTAAGCAGTTCATATTTTTCTTGGAAGCTTTTGGTGCAGGAGTTCTGACATTGTTGTCTTCCTCCCATTCCATGCTTTGATCCTTTTTGTCCCCCCAAAAAAGAATCTAAAGTTGGGCAGCTGTGCTTGCTTTGCTTACTTTTCTTGCTCATATTGCCACTCAATTACTTGACTTTTGAGCTCTTTGCCACAGTAGAACTCTGGTTCCAGGGGAGAGCTTTGTCTCAAATCGCTGGGGTTTTCACAGCTGCCAGATCCATTAGGAGGGCATTGTCTCTACAGCCTCCACCAGCTTCAGCTCACTTGTCACACACCTCAGGACTACCACCCAAGTCTGTGATCTAGATCCAGGCATGTTAAGGTGAGTGCTTAGCCTCTGAATGGTCACTTGGCCCCTCTATGATCTGCAGTCCAGGAACTCTAAAGCATCAACATGCAGGTGGCTGCAGGGCCACCAATTCTTTCTCTTCTTGCTCTGAGGGTATAGGCTGGACCACACCCTGTCCCCTGCAGATCCAGCCAGGTTCCACTGACCTTTTACTATGTCTTTGGTATTTATGGGTTGATAATTCTGGAAACAACCACAGCTGTTGCTGTTGGTCACGGCCACCTTGGGGCTAAAACTTTGGCTCACTTGGGTTTGGGCTCTGCTCCCAGTGCACTGTGATGGACCCTTCCTGCCAGCCTGCTGGGCTGCCTTTATTGAGAAATTTGTTTTTCTCTGTCACTTTGTGGGTTCTGTAGCTTTAAAATTTGTTTAGAGTCATATTTTATAGGTATTTGAGGTGGTTATGGGGGGAGCCCATGGAGTTTTCCTGCTTCTGTTCCACCATCATGGCTTGGCCCTCCTTCATGTATGATTTTAACATATTCCTCCCTGATATGCTAGTGAAAAATTAATGGAAAGAAGGGGAAGACTTAAACCCAAGCAAGGTTGTTCAATGACTAGTTAGAAATTACATTAAGTAGCTTTTGATGTGCTGAAACGTAAGTTGTAGCTTTTGAGATGAATCAAAGAGGTTTCAATATTCATGAGATAAAAGAGTAAAAAAGGTAACTGGGTTACTTTTGTAGAAAAACATAAATTTATGGCTGTGCAAAGGAGCTGTAAATGGATAATGATGATAATAATAGCTCACGTTGAAATGACATTTTGTGGTAGCCCTCATTATATACACTATCTCATGTGTTCCTCAAATTGAGCCTGTAAACCAAAAAGTACCATCATTGCCATTTTATAGATGAGGAAACTTACTCTTAGAGAGCCTGAGTGACCTACCCAAGGTCATCCACACAATAAATTGGGGCAACTGAATTAAAAATCACTGCTTCTGATTCTAAGTTTACTATATTTTCCACTATACAACTTTGTCTTTAATACAAATATAATAGAAACCTTCGTAACCTACTTTTTCTAAGCTCTGTTAATGATTTTAAGGTGACCATTACCATTTTTCTCTTTGCATTTAAGTGGGGTTGTGGCTATATGGCTTGGCAAGTTTGGTTGAGGAATCTAATATATTGATGAACAAAACAGAAGAGATGTATATCAGGTGCTATTATGTGACATTAGGCTCACTTATTCCTGCTCCATGAAGCACTCAGAAAGGATGCTGAATAAATTAACTTGTAAATTTCCTATAATTTTTCACCTTCCTTTGTGGCAAAGTGGCTTTTCAGGACACCTATTCATTCATTCATAAAAACTTCATCCCCTGTCCAATTCATTTGTTGAGGGCTTAATTGCTATAAGTTCTGTGTACTTGTGGAATACTTGACCTAATTTGTGGATGGGAATGCAATGAGTCAAAATTCCCACACAGGTGGTTAGCCTAATTTGGCTTCCTGCTCAACTCCATGGTCCAACTTTTGTCAAGCTGAGCACTACCATTAGGTGTCAGCATAGGGCAGCACATTGCAAGTATCCCATGAAAGCTGCCTCTGCAATTAGGACAATACCATGTAGGGTATATATCATGCAATATTCCTCTTTAATAAAATCATCAATAACATCATCTTCCTGTTTCTTTGTCATCTCTTTTCTTTCTGTAATGTTCCCTCTGGATGCAAACTGTCACCTGTTGTGTTTTCTCATACCAGTTATGAAGTCAGATGCAAGAGTCAATTATTAAGGATCACATTTTTCTTTTCCTGTCATAGTACTTTTTCTAAAAGGTGATCAGCATAAAAATCATGTAGGACCTTTGAACAGATATAAATATCACATCCAAAATATTCATTAAACTAATTTTTCTGTAACAGTCTATATTTCATATTAAAATTATTCTATGTACAAATGAAAAAAAAAATCTATCCAGAAGCTAATCTTTATTTTATAAGACTGATTTATATTTGCAATCAATGCACCCTCAGTTAAAGAAAACATTTATTTCACTGATTTTTGACTCGTTAATTTTGTGACCATTGTTAAGTAATATATCCTTTCTCTTCCTCAGCTTTCATATCTGTAAAATGGGAACAATATTTTCACTATCTTGCTAGGTTATAGCAATTTTATGTAGAATTGCTGCTATGAAATCACCTTGTAGATTCCTTCATTTGAGCTGCTTGGGAAAGAAAAAAACACCTACTAACCCCTCTAATCACTAAGGATGCACAATCACTTAGTGCTCCATTCTTCACAGATGGAATTAAATGAACAGTTCAACCAGGATAAGCTTCCTCAAACCTCTTCTAATATGAACAAATCCTCATTCATATGGAGTCATACATATTATTCATATGTGGTCATGATTTTGAACATTGACAAATGGAATTTGATTTTGAAACATTACCTCCAATGATCCAGATTTTAGATTTCAGGAAAATTGTGAGTTATCAATTAAATTTCATCAGTGACCATCACAATTTTTAAATGAACTATGGGCTGGATTGTAAAGCTCATTATAAATATGACAGTGTGGAGGTCTACAGTTCCACTCTAATTAGTTTCCTTTGTAGTAATGATAAATCACCACTCAGACAAGGGGTGAAGAGATTCCTCAATTGTTAGCACTGAATCATTTGAATGCTCCTACCAAGGTCCAGCCACCCAGAGTAATGGAAATCTGATTAATGAGGCTTGCTCTGAATAGATGTGGTAAAGTGGAAGCAAAGCCTCTTTGAGTTAATGAGATGGCCCATCATTTCAGCAAAGTTTTACAATGCCAGGGAATTTTTTTTTTTTGGTCAAGCTAAAGTGGCAAGCCTTTTTGAAAAATTGGAGAAACATAAAATAAGAATTTTCATGTATTTGTTTTTATACTTTTCCCCATTATTTGCTAAGTTTCAAAGCAATATGAATCTGTTCTGGAAGATGCAATTAAGAGGTAGCTCTATATCTTCTACCCTACACATTTATTTTGCTTCAGTGAGACACTTCCATCTCACCTTCTGTTTTGCTATTCTTCCAATGGTATGTGAGGGGGTGGAGAAAGAGAGTTAGAACTGAACATGAGACTATGGCAAATATCCAGAACTGTGTTTTGTTTCACATTCAACTATTCTAATATATGTAAAAAGATTATTGGAATGTGTTTCCTGTGAATACAATGACTTGCATAACTTTCGAGAGATCCAAGGATTGGGGGGGGGGGCAGAGGAAGGCACTGTAGTGTTATTTTGGATGAAGATATTGACAAAAGGAAAATGAAAAGTTAGCTAGCTAGTTACTCCATTTAAACAGGTCTCAGTGACTATTTGCACCAATATGCTCTTCAATATCATAGCGCCTCTTTGAAAGAGACTTTTAAATGAGAAATTGTATAGGACATGTATCTGAAGACAATCTTAGGAAGAATGGGTGATGACATGTTAGGAAGTACTAGGGATACTAATAGACCAGGTCGTCTTGATCTTTTTAGTGCGATAAGTCTGTGTAATTTGTGCAATTCATTTTTGGGCAGAGGGTACTGAAGAGGTAGTTCAGACTTGATATCATCTTGTAGGACGGTGAATTTTTAGAAACTATACAGAATAGTTTGCTATAAGGAACTGAGTAAATGAGTTTTAATGATGATAATGATAGAATCTCCATATAATATGTACCTGTTTTTACCTTAGTACTACCCTATTTGAACAAGAAGGTTTTAGTACAATTGAAGGAAAACCTTCTTAACATGTAGCATTATCCTAAAGTGGAGAGTTAACCCTCACAGGAGGCCATCAACCAAAGATAGAATTATTATATTTTTGGAAGATTATACAAGGAGATTGTGCTTTAGGAAGAGTCCTGAGACTTGATGACTTCTGAAATACCTTTTACCTCTGAACCTCCATCATTGGTGGTTTTCTAACATACATACTCTTCAGAAAAAAAAAAAAAAGAGATTGCCTATTTTATGAGATTTGGGGAATTGAATATTTTAAATTCTTTTCTATTCAATGATTTGATGAAGTCCAAATAAATGTAGTAGCAGATTTAAAAAAGTTCATTTAAAGTTAAGTTAGTTTTGTATTTAAAATGTGAAAGGCATTATTGGCAATGTAGAGCAAGGAAGGTATCGGGTAGAGATAGTCTTTGTAACCACCAGAGGGCCCCTGATATCTGCCACATTTTTTTTATGCATATACTCCCATTGTATCAGTGATTATATATGACTTATCAAATAGCTACTTAAAAGAAACTTCAAATTTGCTAATTATTAATCAGCTTGAAAAATCTGAATTTGTTGCATTTAAATGGCATCCATAGTCCATTCCAGGAATAGGGCCTAACAAATATTAATATTTGCTTAATAAATTCTTATTTCCTTTTACTTCTCTCCTTCCTTCTTTCCTTCCTTCCTTCCTTCCTTCCTTCCTTCCTTCCTTCCTTCCTTCCTTCATTCCTTCCTCCCTTCCTTTCTACTCTTTTCACTCTTTCCTATCAATCTCCATAATAACAAAAACCTCAATTGTTTATCTTAGATGGGGAAGCTTAGTATTCACCTACAAAAGGAAATTTCAACAAAGTACCAAATAGAGGTTTTAAAATTATAAATAAGTAGGTTACATTCAGTTTATTATAAATGAATATTTTACTTTAGGCCAATTACTTAATTTTTCTTTGGTTTGGTGCATGGGTACATAAACAGCTTTATAATTGTAGCAATATATACATCTAAATAGGTATCAACATATACCTCCAATTTAGTTCAATATTTGTATTTTTAAGAGGTGAGAAAAAATGTTACAAACAAATAATATTTTGGAAAGTTACACATTTTCTTACCTTAAAAGCTTTTTTATCTCCCCTCTCTGGGATTGTTTTATTTTCTCTAAACTGTCACTATAATAACACCTTTTACATAGGGTTATTGTGAGGATCAAGTGAGACAGTATATGAACTATGCTTTGTGAAATTTACCACGATTTACAAATATCAATTTTTTGTTGCTATTACTATTAGTCCATTAATAAACATTGTTTAAGTGTCTGCCATTTGCTAGATATTGGGTTAAACACTAGAGATATATAAAGAAAGGCAAAAGACAACTCTTGCTCTCAAGAAGCTCACAAGCTAATGAGGGAGGGTAACACATAAAAAGAGGGTGAAAAAGGTGTGAGGGGTTTCCAGAACAGAGACATAAAGCTGGGTGGAAAATTATGAGAAAACTATCCTGAGTTCCCTCCATAAATAGAGGATGTGTCAGAGTAATGAATGTGACAAAAAAGGAAAATGTTGGATGTTGGAGAGGATGTGGGAAAACTGGGACACTAATGCATTGTGGGTGGAATTATGAAATGATCCATCTACTCTGGAGAGCAGTTTGAATCTATGACCAAGGGCCTATAAAACTGCATACCCTTTGATCTAGCAATACTACTACTAGACCTGTATCCCAAAGATATCCAAAATAAAGGAAAAGGACCTATTTGTCCTAAAATATTTACAGCAACTATTTTTCTGGTGGCTAAGAACTGGAAATCAAAAGGGTGCTCATCGATTGGAAAATGGATAAACAAGCTGTGGTATACGATTGCAATGGAATATTACAAGAAATGACAAGCAAGATGATTTCAGAAAAACCTAGAAAGATTTACATGAACTGATAAATAGTGAAGTGGACAGAACCAGGAGAGCATTAGACATAGTAACAGCAACATTGCTTCATGAAGAATTGTGAATGATTAAGCTATTCTCAGCAATGCAATGCTCTAAGGCAACCCTAAAGGACTTCTGATGAAGCATACTATCACCCTCCAGAGAAAGAACTGATATTGATTGAATGCAGATTAAAGCATTTTATTTTTGACTTTCTTTCATTTTTTCTTTTATACAGGTCTTCTTGTACGAAATGATTTATATGAAAATATTATACATAATTGCACATGTATAACCTATATCTGATTGCTTAACATCTTAGGGAGGGCTAAGGGAAGGGATAGAATTTGTAACCTAAAACTTTAAATAAAAATCTTTTTTTTTTAAAATAACCTCTGGAAAGATCTAGATGTGTCTGTTGACACTGTGTTCTTTTAGTCCCTAAGGCAAAAAAAAAAAAAAACATTTATATTTCCAAGAAAAAAATAAGTAGAGGATATGGGAGGATCTCTTTGATGTCCACCTTTTATCCTCTTCAGTAGAGGGAAGGAGTGGTCCCAGGTCAGAGAGTACTAAAGAGACATTTCATAGTTGAAGTGACCTCCTCCTCCTCCTCCTCCTCCTCCTCTTCCTCCTCCTTGTTCTCCTCCTCCTCCTCCTCCTCCTCCTCCTCCTCCTCCTCCTCCTCCTCCTCCTCCTCCTCCTCCTCCTCCTCCTCCTCCTTCTTCTTCTTCTTCTTCTTCTTCTTCTTCTTCTTCTTCTTCTTCTTCTTCTTCTTCTTCTTCTTCTTCTTCTTCTTCTTCTTCCTTCTCCTTCCTTCTCCTTCCTTCCTCTTCTCTCCTGCCCCTTCTAGTTTTTTCTCCTTCCTCCCCTTCATCCTCCTCTTCCTCCTTACTATGGTTAATTATTATTCTGTAATATGTAGCTATTCTGTTTCACTGATCTACCACTCTGTTTCTTAGTTTGTATTAGACTGTCTTCATGGTTACTTCTTTTTAACATAGTTTAAAATCTGGTATTGATAGTTTTCCTTCACATTTTAAAAAATTGTTTTCCTTTATATTCTTGACCTTTTCTTCTTCCAGATTAATCTTACAATTATTTTTTCTAGCTATATAAAAGAATTCTTTGGTAGCTTGATTGGCATGGCAACAAATAAGTAAATCAATTTAGATAGGATTGTCTTTATTATATTGGCTCAGCCTACCCATGAGTAATTACCATTTCTTCAATTGTTTTGATATGTCTTAGTGTGAAATGTATTTTGCAGTTGTAAAATATAGTGTCTGTGTTTGTTCTGGCAGAAAGAATTCCAAGTATTTTAAATAGTCTGAAGTGATTTTAAATAGAATTTCTCTTTCAATCTCTTCCTCCTGAGTCTTTTTGGTAGTATATTGCAACGCTAATGATTTGTGTGAGTTTATTTGATATCCTGAAACTTTGCTAAAGCTGCTCATTGTTTCAACCAGTATTTTTAATTGATTCTCCAGTTTTGTTTCCTTGTTGCTTGTTTCTTTCCTCTTTTCTAACTGCTATAGTTAAAATTTCTAATGAAATATTGAATAATAGTGGTGATAATGGACAACCTTACTTCATCCCTGATCTTATTGGGAAGGCTTTTAGTTTTCCTTTTACAATTCCTTGATATATTGCATTTGGTCTTTTTTCTGATCATGTTATTTAGGTAGTTCAGTGATTCTTAAATCATCTCTCCTTGATCTATTTCCAGGTATATTGTCTTTCTGATAAGATATTTCACATTTTCTTCTATTTTTCTTTTCTTTTAATTTTTTTATTGATGTCTCATAGTGACATCTATTCTAATTTTTAAGAAACTATTTTCTTCAGTGAGCTTTTGAACCTCTTGAATAATTTGACCAATTCACTTTTTAATGTGTTATTTTCTTCAGCATTTTGGTGGCTATTTTCCAAGATACTATCTTTTCATAATTTTCTTGTACTCTTCATTTCTTTCCCCAATTTTTCTCTGTGACCCACTTCTGGGTCACAATTTTAGGGGAGAGAGAAGTCTTTTTAGACACAAGGGAATAACAGCCTTGAAGAGCAATAGTGATTTTGACTACACGAGACCAGGGACCTTTCCTGGTTAAGGACCAGAGCACACAACAGGAGAGCAATAAACATGCCACTTTACAGAAAATACCACCTTGGATGCATTATAAACTTCCTAACACTGAGAACTAGCCCAGTTTTAACATAAAGTACAATGTCAAGAAGTAGTCTAAAAAATGGGCAAACGACTAAAAAGAACCTGATCATAAGACTACTATGTTGATGGGGAAGATTAAGACACAAATTTAGAAAAAGACAACAATGTCAAAAAAGCTACAAACAAAGCCTCAAAGAAAAATGGAACCTAGACATGGACATGGGCAATGGAGTTGTCAAACCATGTTCTGTCCTTCAACCAGTGGTAGCACAAGGGTCCTATGCAATCTCTTTCTGCTCAGTTGTCCAAAATGCTACTATCACTGCTGCCAAATTCCAGAGCTGGTATGTCTGCCATGTATGCCCTGGGCCAACCCCTACCCTAGTGTCCCACACTATTCCTTCAAACTTCTGAAGCTGTCTTGGATTGGAAAAATGTCTGACCCTTACCTTTTGTTGTGTCTATCACTCCATAATTCAGTTTAAGACTTTGTTTTAAAATTGCTTGGAGGAGAATGTTAAGAGAGTTTAGCTATAGTGCTTCCTCTATTCTGACATCTTGGTTCTATTCCAGATTGGAATCAACTTTGCTAATTATAATTGCACAGATTTCCATTTTGTTTTATTATTATTTCTGTTTTTAAAATATTTATTGTTTCATATGGTGAACTAATATAGATTCCATTCTTATGCTATACTTTGTTCAGCCATTCCCTCATCAATAGGTATTGATTTTTCTTTTCAAATCTTTGCTATCCAAAAAAACCATTGATACAAATATTTTGTTATATATTCCACTTTCTTTCTTTGACCTTTGCATTCCCAAGAGCAATGAAGCTTCTGAGTCAAAGGGTATAGACATTTTTGACTCTTTTTCTCTTGATTCCAAAATGCTTTTCAGCCTGTATGTTAATATGCCTATGTATATTCAGTTGTAAGCCTCTTGACAAACTTCCTTCTTCTTGCATCTGTAGCACTTAGCACAGTGTCTGGTAAGAATAAGTGCTTAATAAATTCTCATTTACTGACTTCATGCCTCTTCTCCAATACTGCCTTGCAAGATATCTTGGAGTTTATTGTTCACTCTATTGCCTACAACCCTTCTATACAACCAGATTACTGTTCAATGTGAAAGTATTTGCAGATCCTATACTTGACTTTCTGCCACCATATGTAGCAGGGGGAGAAAATTTGAAACTCAAGGGATTGTGGAACTGAATCTTGTAAACTAAAAGTAAATAAACAAATCAATTAAAAAAATAAAATAAAATAATACAAATTCAAAAGTCAGCACCAAAAACAAAAAAGATATCTTGGGATTTGGGGACTTTTTTTTTTCTTCATCCCTACGTATCTATTCTATCATTAAAAAAAAAAACTGGGACAATTAGCTCTTTTGTTCTATGTAATCTCATTTATGATATTTTTAAAATAGAGCTCTGGAAAACCAGGCTTTGATAAAACTCAATGGGATTCAAATGGAGCTATTTGACCGTGCCTTAAACCCAAATCACCCTGACTCTCCTTCCACTCTCATATCACCCTCCTGCTATCATTGGTCCTCTCTGAGAACAAAGGACAAACGACATCTTTGCTATTTGCTGAGAGGTACATGAGTGATTTACTTTTCCCTTGTATTATTAATGATATTGAATAGTCTTTCACATGGTTGTTAGCAGCCTTAAATTCTTTTATGAGACTTGATAGTTCACATATTAGAGTATTACTATTAGTAGTAGTATTATTACTTAAGAAAATAACAAATGGAACACATTTGAAGGATGTCACTATATTTTCATTGATCCTCAGCCAGTCTTGCTTCCAAATCTTTGGTAGCACCATTATTTTCTGTATGATATGATATGGTTTTGATATACATGATCTCAGAAGAATAAAAATTTCTGGTGATCTGAGGGTGATAGGTGTAAGCTGACATTAGCATGTTCTAATGGTCTATATGTGAGTAAACAAGCAGGAGAAAAGAATTTATTAAGCACTCACTAAGTATCTGGAACTTTGCTATACACTGGTGATATAAAGAAAGGCAAACACACTTCCTTCCCTCAAAGCAATCACAATCTAAAGAGAGAAACAATGTATAAAGCACTATGTAAGTATGAGACACATACAGGGGATATTTTGAAGGTAAACTAAAAGGGCAAGCCCCTAGCAGTTGGGGGGTGAGAGGGGATAGGAACCAAGAAAGCCTTCTTGAACAAAGTAGACTTTCACTGTCTTGAAGGAAACCGGGAAGAGAGTAAGGCAGAAATCATTCAGGCATGGATGATAGACAGTAGAACAGTGCAGTATTGTGTGCAAGGGACAGCAAATAGGTCAGTGTAACGTGTGTGGAGGGAAATAAAATACAAAAGGACTGGAAAATTAGGAAGGTGACATATTATAAAAGTGTAATAAATTATAGCATATATTATATATATATATATATATAATTATATATTTTGAGCATTATAAATGCTCAAAAGTGAACTTTATATTTTATCCTGACGGTCACAGGCTGCTCCTGGAGCTTACTGTGTAATAACGTGTTATAATCAAAACTATGCTTAAAGAAAATCACTTTTGTATCTAAGTGACAGATTAGTTTAAGAAGGGAAAGTCCTGAAGAAGGAAAATGAATTAAAAGACTTTTTGCTATAGGAACTGGGTTACTTCTAGGATAATGGTGTCTATGCTAATAATAGGAAAGTCAGAAGGAAGGGGAGCCTTTTCAGCAAAGATAATGTTTCTGTTTTGCCGTGTTGAGTTTGAAGTACTGCTGGAGAATCCAATTCTAAATGTCTAAATGAAAGAAAGTTAGTTGGTGATATGGTACTGGGGCTCAGGAGGAGAATTAGGACAGAGTAAGGTCACAAAAACCTAAAAAGGGGAGCGTATACTGTATGAGAAGGCAAGCAACGATGTCAAAAACTTGAGAGAACTAGCAGACTCAGAGAGAGGATGAAGATTGAAAAGAAGGTGTTGGGTTTAGTCAGTAAGAGATCATTGGTGAAAAGAATAGTGAAAGACACGAAAGAGCACAGATATGACTAGAAACGAATGTGGGCTGACTATATAGCAAGATAAAAGTCCAGCAAATGTATAAGCTGAGTACTGCAATATTATATATATGAAAAATATATAGTCAAAGGGAGGAGGCTTTCTGCTTCCTGGACTCAGAGTTGGAGCAAAGAAAGTGGGGAGTAGAGGAGGGAGAGAGAGAGAGACAGAGAGACAGAGAGAGAGAGAGAGACAGAGAGAGAGAGAGAGACAGAGACACAGAGAGACACAGAGAGAGAGACAGAGACAGAGAGACAGAGACAGAGAGAGATGCAAAGAGAGATACAGAGAGAAAAAGAGAGAAAGAGAGAGATACAGACAGAGACAGAGACGAAGAGACAGAGACAGAGATACAGAGATGGAGAGACACAGAAAGACAGAGACAAAGAAAGACAGAGACAGAGACAGACAGGAATATTGACAAAGACAGAGAAAGAGAATCAGAGAAAGAGAAAGAGATGGAGTCTCGATCTGCATCAATAAAGAGAGTACCCATTGTGCAGTGCTCTAGGATCCACACAATTATCAGCAATGCTTTAACATCTCTTTACTTGTCAGATTCATTTGAAAGTTTAGTTATGCTTTCTGCTTCACAAATACAGTAACTGCAAGTATTTCCTTGAGCACTTGCATATGTTCTTCTATCTCATGCTTATCCATGAAAATTTAGAAATCAGTCAATGGCATTAGTTTTCCTTTCCCCACATCTTCAAGTGTCCATTTCACCAAGTCCTTCCATTCAAAAATAAGGTTAAATAAAATGTAACTGCTTGTTAGCAGTATTCAAAATAGGTTTTTAGAACTGGAAACTTGACATTTTGTTTTACATGGCATACTCTTTTTCTATCCATTGCCACCGATTATTTAGACTTTAGTAGAACTTTACAATCCACCAGTTTTTAGTTATTTTTTGTTTGTTTACTATAAAGCAAATGTTTTATTTCATAACTGAAGTAATTTGTAAACAAATCTGGTGCTTTACTTTGGAGAGTAAACGGTTTCATGTGTTATGGACTCATGTGCTATAATAACTAGAAGCTATTCAAAGCTATTTTCCAAGATGAAGACCAGTAGGTGGTTGGAAACATAGGTGTGTGTTAGATTTGTTTTTGGTGCTATGGTTTCCATCTTGTTCTCATCTCTAGCAGCTTTTCTGCCTGCAATTTTTATCTGACCTTTTTGCTGCAAAGCTATTGTTAAGGTTTTAAATAGTTCTTTAAGAGATCTCAATGGGTATTTCTCTCTAAAATTTTAGAAGCATTCTTGTTATAATTCTAATAATTGGCATATCCAAGTCAACCTACAGCTTAGTGCTCATTTCCCTCCAAATATCCATTGTCTCTCTCAGTGGGTATAGAACAAAACAATACAGGGAAGAAAATATTTCATTAAAACTGCTAGGCAACAAGAATTAGACGATCCTTGTGAAATTTTCGCTACTTGAAATTTACGTTGTTGTTATTCTAAACTTACTCATGTTGTGTTAACTAGCAGAGCAAGACTAGATTTTAAAAATATGAACAGATTTTAACTTTCTGGGTCTGATTATTTTTCAAAATGAATTCTGTTTTTCATTCTACTATATAGAGTCTGTAAGGCAGCTGAAGTAAAGAATTAGCCATTTTTAATGCTATTTCAGGTCATGAAAATTTTAAGCTTTGCATTATTTTTTTGGTATGATGACAGCAGTAACAAAAATTGGAAAAAGGAATAATTTGAAATCTGATGTATGGGAAAATAATTCCCTAGCAATTAGAACTCTGCAGAATCAGGATGGGACCAGGGCAGAAGTAGTGGGTTCTCATAACCTGGAGTTTATCAAGCAAACTCTGGATGACCAGTTGTCAAGATTATTGTAAAAGTGATTTTTGTTCAGTTATACGTTAATCTAGATGGTTCTTCCAAATCAGATTCTGTCAAAAAAAAAAGCAATAATAATAACAATAATCATTATGATTACAAAAGCCATATTAGATAGCACTTTAAAGTTTACAAAGTACTTTTTGGACAAGTTATGGATTTATTATGACATTTAATGATGACCTAATTATCACTAATATTCTAAATTTCCTTTTTACAAGAATAAAAATAGATTAGGTTGGTGGACCATATATTTCATGGTTGCTGGGATAGTGAACATTTCAATAAGTATATTACTATGTAGCTTAGTTTAATGGTGAACTTAAGTTTATGTTTATTTGAATGTATTAGAGATATCTGATTATTGATAAGTTTTATATCTTTCCTTATTGTTGCAAATATATGATTGTAAAAGATGTCTCCCTTATTCCACTTTACAATAATTTAACAGAAATAAGAAAAAAAACTTTCAAAACAACTTGTATAGAAACCATTTCAGTTTTATTAAGCTTAATCTCCTGAATCTTGATCTTCACTTATGGTAGCCGTAACTTTTATTTTTTTTTCAAAGAAGTCATTTTATGATATCTGTGTGAGTTATATCAACATGATACACTCCCACTGTCCTCCAATTTCTGATTCCCACCTTTTTGTTGCTATAGTTTGGACACACAATTTTTGGGGCTGTCCCCAGATGCTTCATTTACATTCTTGAATGTAAGTCAGCTACTTTTCTTCTATAGAATTGGTTTGGAAAACAATACACTAATCAACCAATGAGCATTTATGAAGGGTCTATTACGTGTCAAGCCCTATACTAGGTCCTACTTAGATCTTTTTTCAAGTAAATTCTCTATTTCTAAATATAACTTCAAAATATTTATAACTTCTTGTTAATAGATGCAAAAAATGGAAATATTTCTTAGAACTGTTATAAATCTATTAAGGCTAGAGTCTAATAAAGACCTGTGACTGTGAGGCCACTGTAACACTATCCATGATGTACATATGAGACCAACAGGAAGTAATACCCAGAAGACAAATATACATAGGCAGAAACTGCATGCTACTCAAGACAAATAAAGAACAAGCCCAATGGAAACAGCATGATGACTCTACCATAAGATCACAAAGACCCTATAGCATTTCAGTCATGAGTTATCCTTTTACTCCTATGTCCAGGCCATGTATATTCTCTATATATTTGTACCTATACATACACTCACTAGGTATGTATGCTCTTCTTATAAATGGTATGCATATTTGTGGAAGAACATTATTCAGTTTTATGACAGAAATAGTTTATTTCTACATTCTTACAATACAATTTAATTACATGCTTTTGTTTTGAAATAATTATGTTCTCTGAACGAAGAAAACACACATTTTGGGGGGGAGGGATGCATGAGCTATGATTTCCAGATGATATGGACACATAGAATACCTTGCCCTTGGGGTAGCCTGTTTAGAGCAGCCCAAATGTGAGTGGACAACTCTATCAAAGTCATCTCCATGGCCTTTATCAAATTGGCTCAGTGATATCTCAGACAACAGATACACGATATGTTTCTAGATCCATGCTTTACAACTTGGTAGGGGCTACCAGAACTGATATCACAAGGGGAACAGGAAAGTTTCCCATAGGAGGAAGCTCCTATGTTGACCTCTAAAGGATTGGAAGCATTCTTAGAGGTGAATATCAGAATTATGTTCCTTATCGGAATGGTGGACAGTCTGGGTAATGGCACAGGGATGGGATATGGATTGCTGAGTTAATAGAATAACATGTAGGATAAATTGACTGGAATGTAGATAGCATGAAAGGAATAATATGAAATAAGCCTGGGGATGTTTGCTGGAAACATACTATAAAGAGTCAAAAGGACAAGGTAAAAAAAATTGTATTTTATTGTAGAAGAAAGAGGGCTCCATTGGAGTTTATGGAACAGGGGAGTGATATGGTCAGACCAGTCCTTTAGGAAGAATATTTTGACAGTTTTGTGGAGGGTGAAACTAGAGCAGATAAAGATTAGAGCCAAGATGACTAATTAGAAGGTTATTGAAATAATATTGGCAGAAGGTAATAAAGGTCTAAAGTAGGGTGGGGTTCATGGGAATAATATGAATGCAAGACATGGTCAGGATAGAAATAGGAACTGGACCTGAAAATACAATGAAGTTATATAGATTTCCTAGGTGAGGGAACTTCCTCTACTAATGCAGGTTAGCACCTTCTCTGCAATTTTTAGTTTTATAGAGAAAGAGAACATGGACACAACTCCACCTTGCTGCTACCTTGGCAATTAGAACTGACATAAACAGTACACATTTGTGAAGTCATAATGATGTGTGTGTGTGTGTGTGTGTGTGTGTGCATAAGACAAAATGTTTTAGAATGAAAACATAAAAGCCACAAAATAAAAACATCCTTGTAATTTTCTCACCATTGCTTAATCTATCATGTTAAAACTAATAAAAATGTAAAAATGGTGCCATGTAGAATGGGAACAGTACCCAGAAAAGATTTTTTTTCTTATTTCTTCTTATTTAAAAAATTAAACTCTTTTGGCTTATGTGACATCTACTTAGTCTGATATTTTTTACAAAGTTGCTGAGAGCACTGAGAGAAGCTAAATAACTCTACCAATGCCAAACTACCAGGGCATATATAAGACAGGTTTTTTTGTTGTTTTTGTTCAGTTGTTTCAGTCATGTCTTGCTCTTTATGACCCCATTTGGGTTTTTCTTGGCAAAGATACTGGAGTGGTTTGCTATTTCCTTTTCCAGCTCATTTAACAGATGAGGAAACTGAGGCAAACAGGATTAAGTGACTTTCCCAGGGTCACAAAACTAGTGTCTGAAGCCAAATTTGAACTCAGGACTCCAGGCCCTGCACCCTATCCACTACGCCATCTAACTTCCCCACAAAAGATAGAACTTGAACTCAAATATTTCTGGTTCTGAAGCCAACTTACTATACATTATGGTATGTGAAATGTTGTGGAGAAAAATTTTTTTTACAAGTCTTGCCTACTGATTGGATAGAGATAGAAAAGAGGCAAAGGGATAAATGACTGTAAGTTTTCAATCTATAGTTACTAGAAGGATAGTGATACTCAATATAAATAAGAAAGTTTGGATGAAGGGCATATTTGGGGAGGGGAATATAATTATAAAGCACATTATCCATTTGTTGTCTCATCATTGATATTCTGAATGAGAACATCATTTTAACTTCTAGGAAAGTCATGATACTACCCACTGTTACCTACACCTTTAGTCATGTAGTTTGAAAAATCTTTACTAAATAACATCTGCAGACTATAAATCAATATAAGATGTCCAAGTTCTTAGAGAAAGAAATATATGAGTAGCAGTACTATTTAAATAAATGGCAAAAATCACTAGGGATGAGCTTATCAAAATAGTCCATGTGTTCTGCATTATTAACCAAGAACTGTTTACTCTACTCTAATAAGTCAAAACGCAGGAGCTCTAAAAGGACATTTTGACATCCAATATGTCTTAAAGTGAAAATATATTCATCTTTGGCTTTCATATGGGTGAATCTCTTGTTTTCATCACACACAACAGCAGGGTAGCGGAAATCACATTTCCCAGATAGCCCTAGCCAGCTGAGAGGAAGTATTTTCTTCATTTCATTTAATTTCTTTTGCAGTATGAGCTCATGATACAGCTTGGAGGCACCGTAGAGTTCAATATACTAAGATACCAAAGCACAAAATTGAGCAGAAAATAGAAAGTGATCATCAGTACCAACAGAAACATAACTGAAGTGCCCTTAGAATTCAGGGATCTTGCTAGATCCAGAATGGACTGAGGACCTGGCTGCTCAAAAGAGACATGAACAGTGAAATACACTTTGGTGTTTTGTAGTAATTTCATCAACCCACACAATCCAGGACATCCAGGAGTTTGGATATCCTCTCATATAATAACATTAAATTGATTCACCTTCCATACAGCAGCAAGATACATTGAATAAAAGATCTTGGTTTCAAATCAAGAACTGGGTTTGAATCACACCTGAGACACGATGTGGCCCTAGATGAATAACTTAATGGCCATTTAGATGGTTTAGTCAATTTTCTTAACTATAAAATGGGGATAATACAAAACCCACCTCACAGATTTGTTGTGAGGTTCAGATGAAGTAACAGAAGTAAAAATGCTTTGTAAACCACTAAGTGCTAAATGTAAGTCATTACAATTAATACTAAGTTGTGAAATCATAGCTGTCCTAACTTATTTGTGTACTAGGAGTTGCTGCTCAGAGGTCTCTACAATAGTGTCATTGGGTTACATTGTCCTTGGGTAGAAAAGGTATTGCTTAACATGTAATTTTAGCAGTAAGAAGTTCCAGATATATCTTAGGATAGGTAAAGGGCAGTGGAATTGGGAATGGAAAAAAGAAGAATATTTAATAAATAATATGTAATCATGTAAGAAACGATGGTTTCCTCATCCTTGGAATTCCTGGTGTAAGAACTTCCACACCAGTACAATTAGCCCAGGTATGATTTAGTAGACAAGTCCTAAAGAGATAATAACCAAAATACATAGAAGTTAAATGACTTGCAAATGGATACATAGTCAGAGGCGGGATTGAATTCCAGGCTTTTTTTCATATGAATCTAGAATTCTGACAACAAAGAAACATTGCTTTTACAGTAGAAGAAGTAAGATCTTGAATTTTATAAAGAAATATTTGGGGTTTGAGGGGGCGGAGCCAAGATGGCGGCATAGCAGCAGCAAAGTACTGCAGCTCCCATGTAGTCACCTCAAATACCCATAAAATATGACTCTAAACAAATTTTAGGGCTCTAAAACTCATACAAATATACCTCTTGCTGAAGGCAGCTTGGAAGGAAGAGATCATCACAGCTCTGGGAACAGAAACCAGCCCAGCCTGAAACTACGACATGGCCAGGGAGTGAGGGGTGAAGAGGGGGGAGGGGCCACCAGGACAAGCCACAGCTGAAGCTTCAGGACAGTGGATCAGCAGTATCTGTGGCTGTTTCCAGAATTATCAACCATAAGAAAAAAAGACTAAGTTAAAGGTCCGTGGATCTTGGCAAAAATTGGGGAAGAAAAGGAGGTCCCACCAAACTGCCTCCAGGGCAAAGAAGTGGCAGAAGCAGAGGCCCTGCAGCTGCCTCCACATAGCTCCTTCAGAGCTCCTGGCCTGCAGACTGCAGGGGGGCCAAGTGATCATTCAGAGGCCAAGTGCTCCTGGGTTGGGCGGCCTGGATCTGGATTGTGGTCTTGAGTGGTGGTCCCGGGGTACATTTTAAGTGAGCCAAAGCTGGTGGGGGCTGCAAAAAAATGGCAACCTCCTAATAGATCCAGCAGCTGGGAAAACCACAGCAATTTGGGACAGAGCTTTCCCCTCTGGAAGCAGAGTTCCACAGAGCTAAAAAATCATTGACTGGCTAACCATGAGCAGGCAAAGGAAGCAAAGTAAGAGCAGCAACCAAACTCTAGATTCCTTCTTTGGGGACAAGAAGGATCAAAGCATGGAATGGGAAGAAAAAAACACAGTCAGAACTCCTGCACCGAAAGCTTCCAAGAAACTTGAAGACTGCCTAAAAGCCATAGATCAGCTTAAGAAGGATTTTGAAAATCAAATGAGAGAAGTGGAAGAAAAATTGAGAAGAGAAA
>CM053587.1:141268222-141297290 GCA_028646515.1 Pseudochirops corinnae | reverse complement strand
CCCAATTTTTCTTCCACTTCCCTTATTTGGTTCTGAAAATCCTTCTTCAGCTCATCTCTGGCTTTAAGGCATTCTTCATGTTTATTGGAGGCCCCCGGTGGGGGTGGTCTGGCTGCACTCTCCTCCTCCCTCTCTCTCCCATGATCTTTATTTTCCCCAAAGAAGGAATCAAGGGTTTGGGAGATGTTCTTACTTTGCTTCTTATGCTTATTCTTATTCATGGTTGTTCAGATCATGATTTCTTTTTTAAATCTCTGTGGGGCTCTGCTTCCAGAAGGGAAAGCTCTGTCCCAAATCACTGGGGTCCTCCCGGCTGCTGTAGCTCTCAGGAAGATGCTGGGACTCTTCCTAATTACTTCTGGCTGACTGGATATTGAAGAATCCAAGACCAAGGCCCAAGACGGTGATCCGGATCCAGGCCCCTCGACGCGAGAGCACTGGCCTGAGAACAATCGCTAAGTCCCCCTGCTATCTGCAGGCCACGGGCGGGAAGCTACAATGCGGAGGCGGGTTGAAAACCTCTGCCTTTCACTTTTCCACTCTGGAGGCCTTTCGGCGGGACTGCTTTTCTCCCCCTTTCACAATCCCCACTCGCAGCTGCTGGTAATCCACTCACCTGAAAGGCTTCTCCCCTCCTCCAGTCCAGCCGCCCCCGGGGCACAGCTGCGGCTTCAGGGCAGGCTGGTTTCGGTTCGCAGTGCTGATATGGTTCCTCGTAGCCGAGCTGACTTTAGTGGGAAGTATCTTTGTGTGTGTTTTGGAGTTCTAGGATTGGTTTAGAGTTCTCTTTTATGGGTATTTTGGGATGGCTATGTGAGAGCTGCGATATGTTGCTGCTGCTACACTGCCATCTTGGCTCCGCCCCCCAAGAATTGTCCATCTTTTCTTTGCTTCCTTATGAGTTTTTCTTTGTCCTCTGCTGTGTAGTTTTTTTACTTTTTTCTTTTTTCCCCTACCCCTAACCCCCTAGAAGGCCACAATAAAGTTTAGGTATGTTTCTCTATAGTTATAAATATATACATAACCCTCCTCCACCTCCCAGAAGGCTACAATATATTTTAGATGTTTCTCTATTCCTACAGATATATACATACACATATGCATATATACATACGTATATAGACATATACTTACCCGAATCCATTCTGCTCCTGATCTTTATTTGTATGTATTTGCATATCTCTTATTTCCTATTCCTCCTGCCTCCTCTGCTTTACTTATACACACTACCTTGCCCTCCTATGACTTGTATATCCCTCTCCAGGAATTCCTCCCCTATTTTTCTCTTCCCATAAATCTAAACACTACATTATACCCTTATTTCATGTATTCCCTCACTCTCCCCTCTAAAGAGCCCTCTTGTCCTCTCCTCTCTCCCTATGCCCCTACAGTTTTATTTCTTCTGAATTTAGAAGATTTTTATACTCATATATGTGTGTGTGTATACGTATGTATGTATGTATTCTTCTTAAACCCATTCCCAATGAAAATATGTTACCAGAACTACCAGTTCTCCTCCACCATTTAATTCCTCTGTATCAATTCTTTCTCTTGCACTTCATTTGTATAAAATAATTGTTCTTTTAAGCTGTTCCTAAGTGGTTTTATTTTAAAATTCATATCATACTTAGGTTTACCCCAATCTTTCTTACGAGCCACCCAATTATTAATAAGAATCTGACATGCATTTTATATTTATAAAAAGTAAACAGCCTGTACTTATGGATCACTTATAATAAGTCTTTTTATGTGCCTTACATTTCTCTTAGTTCTTATATATGAAATCTTCTATTAAGTTGAATATTGTTTTTAGCAAAGTCTTGAAAGTCTTAGAATTTATCAAATGCCCATTTTTTTTCATTCAGGATAATACTTAAATTTTCAGGGTATGAGATATATATATATATATATATATATATATATATGTATTTTTTTTTTTACAAGAGCCCCATTTCTTTTGCTCTTTGGTATGTTGTGTTCCAAGACTTGTGGTCCTTTGACATCTCAGCTTCTGGATCTTGTGTAATTTTAACTGTGGTACCATCACATTTAAATTGTTTTAATCCTGATAATTTTGTTATTTTTCCTTGACCTGGGTGTTTTGGAATTTGACTCTGATATTCCTATGAGTTTTCCTCATAGGATTTCTTTTAAATGGTGATTGATTGATTTTTTTCTATTTCTATTTTTCCCCCTTGTTCTAATGCTTCAGGACAATTTTCTTTAATTATTTCTTGTATTATTGTATCAAGATTCTTTTTTTTTTATCATAATTTTCACTTAGTCCAATTATTTTTATATTTTTTCTTCTTGATCTATTCTCCAAAATCTGTTGTTTTTCTCATGTTTCACTTTCTCTTCTATTTTTTCATTATTCATATTTTGTTTAATAATTTCTTAATCTCTTATAATTTCACTTGTTTCACTTTGCCAAATTCTAATTTTCAAGGTGTCATTTTCTTCCTTATGATTCTGGAAATCCTTTTCTAACTAATTGTCTTTCCTTTCATACCTTCTTGTTTTGCTTGGAATTTTATTTTATTTTTTTATTTTTATTTTTGCTTTTTGGAGAGGAGAGAGCAGGGTAATTGGAGTTAGGTAACTTGCCCAAGGTCACACAGCTAGTAAGTGTTAAGTTTGTGAGGCCAGTTTTGAACTCAGGTTCTCCTGACTCCAGGGCAGGTGCTCTATTCACTGTGCAACTTAGCCACTCCCCTTCAATTTTTTTTACATTTTTCCTCCATCTCTGTCATTTGATTTTTAGTCTTTTTAAATTGATCTTTTATTTATTTATTTTTAGTTGTCAAAATTCATTTCCATAAGATTTTGAGTTACACGTTTCTCCCCATCTTTCTCCTACCCCAAGATAGTGAGCCTACTGAATACTCTTTCCCCCAATCTGCTCTCTCTTATATCCTCCCCCATACCCACTAACTTTCTAGTAGGGCAAGATAGATTTCTATACCCCAGTGTCTGTATATCTTATTTCCCAATTCCATGTAAAAAACATTTTTTTAACATTTGTTTTTAGAGCTTTGATTTCCAGATTCTTTCCCTTCTTCCCTCCTCACCCTACCCCACTGGGAAGACAAAAAGTTCAGTATAGGTTGTACATGTGTAGTTATGCAAAACTTTTCCATTGAAGTTATATTGTGAAAGAGTAACTATATTTCCCTCCATCCTATCCCACCCCCTGCTTATTCTGTTTTCTCCTTTGATGCTGTCCCTTTTCAAAACTATTTGCTTCTTACTACTGTGCCCCCCAATCTACCCTCTCCTTTTTATCCCCTTCCTCCCTACTTACCTGTAGGGTAAGATACCCAATTGAGTGTATATGTTATTTCCTCCTTAAGCCAAATTCAATGAGAGTAAAGTTAACTGATTCCCTTTCACCTCCTTGCTCTTGCCCTCCATTGTAACAGTTTTCTCTTGACTCTTTTGTATGAGAAAATTTACTCTATTCTATCTCTCCCTTTCTCCTTCTCCTATTATCTTCCACTCTCAACTCTTTTTTTTTTTCTTTTTGGAGGAGAGTGGATAGAGCATTTGGGGTTAAATGACTTCCCCAAGGTCACACAGATAGTAAGTGTTAAGTTTGTGAAGTCAGATTTGAACTCAGGTCCTCCTGACTCCAGGGCCTTTGCTCTATTCACTGCTCCACCTAGCCACCCCTCAAATCCTAATTTTATTTTTTTGGATATGCTTCCTTCCTCTTCAACTGATCCTGTACCTTCTGTCTATATATGCATGTACACACATATACATACACTCACATATGTATTTATACACACATACATCCTCCTACACATACATACATATGTATATTCATACACGTACACATATACATACATATACACATACACACACACACACACACACACACACACACACACACACATATATATATATATATATATGTATATGTATATGTATATGTATATTTCTTGAAGGCTGATTTCTAAGCCCTTATTTTGAACATGGTTTTCAGGTAGTCCAATAATTTTTAAATTATATTTTCCAAGTCAATGTTTTGTCCAATGGGATATTTCACATTGCCTACTATTTTATCATTTCTTTGCATCTGTTTTATAATCTTTTGATTTCCTGTAAATTCATTAGCTTCCATTTGCTCCAATCTAATTTTTAAGGAATTATTCTCTTTGGTGAGTTTTTCGAATTCCTTTTTCATCTGGCCAATTCTGCTTTTTAAGGCAGTCTTCTCCTCATTGGCTTTTTGGACCTCTTCTGTCATTTGGGTCAGTCTATTTTTGAAGGTGATATTTTTTCAGCATTTTTTGAGGTCTCCTTTAGCAGGCTGTTGACTCACTTTTTATGATTTTCTTGCTTCATCCTCATTTCTCTTTCCAATTTTTCCTCCACTTCTCTTACTTGATTTTCAAAATCCTTCCTGAACTCCTCCATGGCCTATAACCAGTTTATATTTTTCTTGGTAGCTTTTGATGCTGGAGTTTTGACATTGTTGTCTTCTTCTGATTTCATGTTTTGATCCTTTTTGTTCTCAGAAGGATTCTATGGTCTGATTGTGCTTCCTCTGCTTGCTCATCTTGCCAGCCAATTACTTGACTTTTGAGCTCTGCCATGGTAGTACTCTGCTTCCAGTGTGCAGAGAACTGTGTCCCAAATAGCTGGGGTTTCTGCAGTTGTCAGAGCTATGAAGAGATCATGCTCTCTACAGCCCCTACCAGCTTTGGCACAGTGGCATTCCTCACCCCAGGACCACCACCCAAGGCTGTGACCCAGATCTAAGCAGGTCAACGCAAGAGTGATTACCCTTTGAATTGTTGCTTGGTCCCCCAACAATCTGCAGGTTAGGAGCTCCAGAGGCAGCTATGTAGCAACAACTGCAGCCACTGCACCTCCACCACCTCTGCTACCCCAGGGTTAGGGGTCAAATTCATTCTTCTGTCACCAGGTTCCGACTGAGTTCCATAATGACCTTTTACTTTCTCTTTGGTGTTTATGGGCTAAGAAGTCTGGAAACTGCCACAGCTGCCAGTGATTCACTCTCCTGAAGCATGCTCCAGTCTGATTGGGCCACTGGTTTGGGCCACCCCAGGTCTGGGCTTGCACAGCTCACACAGGACTGCTCAACCCCTAGCCCAGTACAATAAACCCTTTCTGTCAGTCTGCCAGGCTGCCTTCAGAGGGAGATTTTTTCCCCTCTGTCACTTTGTGGGTTCTGTAGCTCTAAAATTTGTTTAGAGTCATATTTTATGAGTATTGGAGATGGTTGGTGTGGTAGCTTAAGTAAGTTCCTGCTTTCACTCTGCCATCTTGGCTCTGCCCTCCTTTAAAGTCTTTTTAAAGATGTTCTGTGAAATCTTTTGGGGCATGGCTCCATTTTATATTGCTCTTTGGGGGTTTCTTTATTTCAATATCCTCCTCCGAATATGAACCCAGTCACCTCTATTCCCACAATAGCTTTCTATGGTTGGATTCTTTCTCCTTTGTCTATGGACTTTTTTGTGGTAATACCTTAATTTTTGTAATCATCTCTAGACCTGGGGTTTGGAAAATGGTGCCTCTTGCCCCAGATCTTCAGTTCTTTCCCTCTAGCCTAGAATCAAAGCCAAACCTCCAATCTCCCATAAATGCCCACAGCCAGGGGCTCTCTGCCCCAGTGCTTCTGCACTCACCAGTGAAGTGCTGGTGATGGTTCCTTCTTGCCCCCACTGCTGTTTGCAACACTACTGGGTCTGGTGTTCCTTATCATCAGAGGTTCCCTCAATCTTCCCTGACTGAAATGCCCAATTCCCCTCACTATCTAGCGGTAAAAGTTCCACAGCCTCTCAAACCAACTAACTCCAGGACTTGCCACTTGTTAAAATGGAATCTAGCCTGGAGGTGTTTACTCTTCACAAGGACCAAACCTAGTCCTCAGATTTTTCTTCTGATCTTTTCAAATTGTCCTAGGAGGACCTTGGTTATGCTCTTATCCTTATTAATCTCCACTGTCCACACTTTGTTTGCCCTAAGGTGCTAGTTTAACTCTTTTATGGGGAAAAATCTTGAGAGCTTGGAATTTTCTGACCTACTCCACCATCTTCCCAGCATCCTCTCTCATGTGTACTTCTTTAAAGAGATAGCTGAATGAATGGGAGCTAAGTCACCAAAGAAAAGTCTTTAGATAGAGAAGAAACCGAACCCAAAACAGAACCTTCAGAGCTACCTATAGTTAAAGGTCAGAACATGCACACTGATTCCATAAAGGACATTTGAGAAATGTTCAAGAACATAGGAGCAGAGCCAGTAGGAAGCAGTTTCATGCAGTTGAAAATCGTGAATGTATCCAGGAAGAGGCAGTGGTCAACAATAACAAAAGACATAGATCAAGAAGGATAAGGATTGAGAAAACACTATCTGATTTAGCAACTAGGAAAGCATTGGTCAGAAGTTATTGAACTCAATAACCAAGTTATAGATAAGCTTCAAAGCATAAATTATCTAGGAAAATAATCCTTATTTAACAATAAATACTGGGAAAATGGGCAATCAGTCTGGCAGAAATTATGTTTAGATCAACTTATGCCACACTCTACAGAAAATTAAAAATTAATAAAGGATCTAAATATTAATAACCATACAATTAAAAATAGAAGTTAAGAAAGCAAACATTTTATCACTATGGGTAAAAGACAAATCCTTTATCAAACAAGGAATAAAAGCAATCACAAAAGTTAAAAACAGATAATTTTTATGATGGGTCAGTCACAAACTTTTGTATTGTAAAAAAACAAGGCAACTAGGATCAGGAGGAAAGATGGCAATTTGAAAACAAGTCTTTGTATCTAATATATTTGATAAGGTTCTAATACGCACACAGACATGCATATACACATACATACAACTAACAAAAATATGTGACAAAAAGACATTACCCAATAAATAACTGGTCAAACTATATGAAGAAACCGTTCTCAAAAAAATGATTGTAACTATTAAAGTGAAGTGAAAGTGTTACAAATTGCTAATAACAAGAGAAATGAAAACTTAAAAACCCGAAATTTTATTTCACACTCAGTAAATGGACAAAGATGACCAAAATAATGGAGTAAACAGTGTTGTAGTGGTTATGGAAAGATGGGACAGTAATGCATTGTTAATGGAGTTGTGAAGAAGAAAGACATTTTGAAAAATAATGTGAATTAAATGACACAAATATCCCTGTGACATAAAATTCCCATTGCTAAACACGTAACCCAAAGCGTTCAGTGGCACAGAGAAATAACTATATATGCCAAAATTTAGTAGCACTTTGTGTAAGAATTGGAAACAAAGTCAATGCCTATCAATTGAAGAGTAGCTAAACAAATTGTGGTACATGAATGTAGTGGAATATTGTTATATAGTAAGGAACAATGAAGATGATGAATACATAAAAGAATGGAAAATGGAAAAAAAATGTGAATTTATGAAAAGTAATGTAAGTAGAATCAAGAAAACAATATACACACTGAAAAGTTATGTAACTGGTGAAAATAACTAGAAGGACTGATAATCACAAAGAACTTCTGGCAACCAGGAGCTGTGTTTTCCTTTGCCCTATATGTTCCAAACTGGAGTCCACTTTGCCCCAGACTCTGCATGTATTTAGGAGAGAGTGAGCTCTGGCTTGAGGGGAAGTAGTACTTTGTATCAACTATTCTTACTATATTACCTTAATAAACATCTGTTTCTAAAAGCTAATTAAATTTGATTGGCTAATTGATATTAATGAATAAACAACCAAGGAAGTAAACAAGTGAGGGCTTATGAGTTATGATATTAGAAACCATCCCTCTTCACCTCAGGTCAACTGGAACCCAAGTAGTCAGTCTCCCTCTGGGAATGTGACTTGCACGTTTGAATTTGAAACTGGAAGAATAAGTCCACCTTGATAAAAAATACTTTGGAGTCTAATTACCAAGTTACCCACAAGAGCTATATAAATACAACTATATATCACTGTTTACTTCTATAGGCCCTCCCTTGTAACAAATATATGTGAGCTAACAAAACAACAGTTAGACCATGTCTGAGAATACATCTCTCATCATGCATTATTAGGATACATTGACCCTCTCTGTCAAGAGGGATGGTTCATTATTCTTCTTTGGAAGTCACCAATGTTATTGCTTTGAACAGAAATCTGAGATCTTTCAAAGTTGTTTTATTTTATATTAATGTGGATATCATTGTGTCAATTGTTCTCCATGTTCAATGTCTGACTACTAAGGTTTGAACCAAAGTAAGTCTGCTTAGACTTAGGCATTTAAGCATTTAGTCACTTAGTCACTAAGGTACCAAGGCACTTAAGCTCTTAGGCACTTAGGTATTTAGGCAGTGAGTTTTGAATGAGTTTGAGTTAATTTAGACTAGTTTGAACTGTTTTCAAATGGTTTAGATTGTTTTGAATCATACTGAACAATTTATACCATATCAATATTGTAAAAAGAAACTATTTTGAAAGACTTATGATCCACACAATGACCAATCATCACCAAATTATGAAGAATGTTTTCTACCTTCTGACATAGAGGCAATTAACTCAAAAATCAGAATGAGACATGTTTTTGGACATTGTCAATATATAAATCTCTTCTGCCTTACTATACATATTTGCTGTAAGGTTCTCATTTGTCTTTTTTAGGGGAAGAGGTAGGAGAGAGAGAAAATAAATGATTTTTTAATTGAAAAAATTCATAAAATTTAAAAATATTGAAACCTAGTAGAAGAAATCAAAACCATATGGCTAAGGAACACATCATCCCATTATCTTCTCTGCTGCTAGAGTTGTCTTAAAGATGCTTAGAATCAAGAATTCTAGTGAATCTTATCCCAATGGTTTTTGAAACTTATTAATATTATTCATGCTTTTATAGCATGTGTATGGCACTTTAAGTTTATCATACTTTCCTCACAAAAACTCCAGGAGGCAAGTGCTACTATTTTCCCACTTTACAGATGAAGAAACTGAAGCAGATAGCAATTAAGTGTCCTGGCCAGAAGTGCCTGATACTGATTATGAATGCAGAACTTCTTGATTCCAAAGGTCCATTGATCTCTTCACTGTACCACAGATGTCTAGTTATATTTTTATCTGAATACCTCCCAATATTTATTGCATTACAACTAGTCCCATTGGTTTTTATTTTTTGTTCTACTCCTAATAAAAAGACAATAACACACCAGGTAGGCTATTGGATATACATTATACTGTTTGAGATGCTCAGTAGCCATAGATACAAATTATAGCATTGAAAGCAGATAGTCCAAGAACAGAAAGTAAACCTAGCAAATATTTAAGCAGCTATGTACCGTCTTTTTTTCTATTGTTTTATTTTATTTTATTTTTAATTTATGGAATAAAACAAGCATTTCCACAACATAGTAAAACTTCAAAAATAGATGATTGTACATAGAACTACAAATCTGCTATGCACAACTTGCTATTCCTTTCAAATATACAACAAAATTGTCAGGTAATTTTTTTCTTTTCTTCAATTTTCCCCCAACCACTATAGCGATGGCTACCATTAGACAAAAAATACATATGTGTATATGTGTGTATGCATGTATGTATTATGTATGTATATCTATATATATGTAAAATTATTCTTTGCTTACTTCTATTTATCAGTTCTTTCTCTGGATGCAGATAACATCTCTCCTCATGTGTCCTTTATAGTTAATTTTTGTATTTATAATAAACAAAATAACTTATTCACTGAAAGTCATTCTTAAAACAATATTGCTATTACTGTAGATAATGTTCTTTTTTCATGCCCAAAGGGCATAAGTAGTTTAATAACTGTTTGAGCATAATTCCAAGTTGCTGTCCATAATGTTTGTATCATTTTACAATTCCACCAACAATAAACTAGTGTCCCAATTTTTCCACATACTCTCTGACATTTGTCACTTTCCCCTTCCATCATTTTAGTCAATCTGCTATGTGTAAAATGATATCTCAAGGTTGTTTTAATCTGCATTTCTCTAATCAATAATGATTTATAGCATTTTTAAATGACTATAAATTGTTTTGATTTCTTAACTGGAAAACTGGCTGTTTATATACTTTGATCATTTATTAATTGGGGAATGGCTTACATTCTTATAGATTTGACAAAGTTTTCATTACTACTTATGAGTTTCCCTCCATCTTGTTTTTACTTACTATTTTCCTTCCCAGCTGTAAAGTTAATCATGAACAGCTCTCCTGAGGACTGCTGCTGTGAATAACTTTAAGGGTCTAATAGCATAATATAATGAACTCTCTATTTATTGAGCAATAAAGTAAAGCAAAACATTCAAGAAACTAAAGCATAACATTCACAATGTAACATAACAACTTATTAGTAAGGTCACCACATAGTCTTAAACAAAACATATCATTCAGTATACCTTACAGTCATCTTTAGGGCACAACAGAAAACATAAACACCATTCATTCAGCAAATCACAGTAAGTTGCAATCTCTTCAGTCATAACAGAGTATTCAAGTAAAGTTTTCTTTCATCTGGACTGGACTTCCAATCACCCTTAAGCCAATCATCCTTAAGGGGTAGCAGAAAGTACAAACACCATTCACTCCTAAATCACAGTAAATTACAAATCTCATCAGTCAATACAGAGTATCTCAAGAAAAGTCCTCTTTTATCTTGACTTGAGGCTGCCTTCCAAACTCCACAATTCCTTCTCCAAGGACTGACCACTTCCAACTCTTCCCTGGAGTCATACGTGGACAGTTCTCCATACTTGTTCCATATCTCAGCTCACAGGCACGGCTCCCCTCCAAGCTCTTTGCAGCTTCTGTTTCTAGGAAACCAAAGCTTAATAGGGCTACAACAATATTTACACACATTACCAGCACTATCTTCTCAATTCACTTTCTGTCTGAGAAACCAATACAGAACAACAGACAGTGCTTCTGTTTGAGAAATCAACACAAAACAACACAGAGGACTTCTGTCTGAGAAAGTAACACAAATCAACAGACTGAGCACCAACATCGCAAACATTTTCTCTCTCTGTTCTGCTCCCACCTAGCTCTGCTCATGCTTTTTCTCTGCTCAGTTCCTTTCTGCTCCATCTTTTTGGCAAGCTGCTCCCACTGCAGACTCCCATGTGATTACAATCAAGTATTAAGGGCAGGGGAGATCTTCAAACTCCCTTAGGCCTAGTAAGGGCAGTACAATGTATACTATTTCTAATGAAAGACTCTTGATACAATGAAAGGAGAAGCTCAAAGACAGTTGATTAGTTAAAATTCAATCCAGAAAAATAGCAAAAAAATTCCATTTTGCTTGCCATTACACAAAGTTCTCTTTTTATCTTATCCCTGCTACCTTATCTTCTCCCCACTCCTTAGTCTCTTATTCCTCATTTTATCAACTCCTCAAAAATACTCTTCCTTATCTTTTCCCCTACCCTCCTAATCCTATTCTATTATATCCTTTTAAAAGTCCCTTCTCCACCCTATCCTTCAGTTTTCTCACCTATCTAGAAGTTTAGAAGACCTTTAAATCTCTTCAAATGTACATTTTGTTTCCTCTTCAAGCCAGATGAGAGTAGGGTTCCAACATTATCAGTCCTCCAGTCCTACCTATTTTCTCTGTCTTAACTCTTTCTTTCCTTACCTGGAATATGCTTACACACGCACCCTTGTCTGTGGTCCTCTTTTCTCATTGGTGAATTTCTACAAGAATCTTCATTCTAAAGAAGGTCCTGTGATATCCATCCTTCATCTTTCTCCATGCTCTGTTCATAATTTTATGGACCTTGCCTTAGCTCAATTACCTTCCCCTCCCTACCGTATGCTTTTTAGCTCAGTGGCCCAGCAAATAAAGTAGTGGGCCTAGAGTCAGAAAGAGTTCAAATCCAGACTCAGACATCTACTCCCTGTGTAACCGTGGGAAAGTCATTTTGTCAGTGTTTGCCTCAGTTTCCTCAGCTGTAAAATGAGGATCTTAATAGTACCTATGTCATAAGGTGGCTGTGAGAATCAAGTGAGATAATATTTATAAAGCATTTAGAAAAATGTCTGGCACATAGTAGGTACTTAATAAATGTTTATTTCCTTTCTTTTCACTCTTTTTATGAGTTGTTTTCCTCCATTAGAATATCTTGAGGGCAAAGAATGTCTTTTCGCTTATATTTGTATCCTCGATGCCTAGTATATGGCCAAGAACATTTTATATACTTATTAAACTATTGTTCCAGTAATGTAACTTTTCCATTTTATCAACATAGGAGAAAATATGGAATAAAAGGTCATTATTATTTGTTTTCTTTTCCTTAGCTTTTTGCAAGCTGACTTAATAAATCTATCATTCAGAAGATGTAATTTAATTGATATAAGCATTTAGATGATATAATATCAAAATTTAAATATTTAATATGTATACAAATATATGTGAGTCTACACTGGATGCCCTAGCAACAAAATTAAGATACTTGGAGTCATTATCTATATGTTGAAAAGATCATTTGGGATATGAACAGGAATCAAAAGATTTCATTTAATTACAAGAGACTAGGAACTAATAAAATAACCTTTATTTAGTATTTTTAAATGAGATATTTTTTCATAAGAGTTCCTTTTATAGCATTTCCAATAAAGCAGTTATCTAGTTTCATCCTAATGACCACCAGTGAGGGAAATAACTAACACTGCTCTTTTTCTAGCTATTATACTATAAATGACATATAAGGCAGTTAGTGGTACAGTGGATAAAGCATCCAGACTGGAGTTAGGAAGACCTGAGTTCAAATCCAGCCTCAGATACTTATCTAGCTGGGTAACCCTGGGCAAGTCACTTGACCTCTGGCTGTTTCTATTTCGTCATCTGTAACATGGAGATAATAACTGTCTCTACCTCCCAGGGTTGATGGGAGGCTCAAATGAGATAATAATTATAAAGTGCTAAGCAAAGTGGCCTGACACATAATAAGTGCTATATAAATGTTGGCCATTATTATTTTTATTAGTAAATGAGAGAGCATTAACTTTTTTTGATTGCTGCTTTACACCCAGATTAAAAGGTCACAAAATGAAAACCATGAAGAATTTAGGCCATCTCCCATTCCTGGAAAGCATTTTTCCTTATCCAAATCAGTTAGAAGGCCTTCTTTTTATTCCATTCAGCTTTGGCTCCTTCTCAATGGATCCATCTCTGCTCTCTCCAGAGGAAAGAATCCTTTCCTCTCTCAAATCCCCGTGTGCCACTCCTCCCCCCCTCCCGCCCTATCTCTACCTTATGTTATACGTGGTCAGAGTGATAAACGACTTGTGCAAGGGAATCCCTGGTCCCTCTACTAAGGCAGATTGGCAAATTCTATGTAACTTAACAGTCTTAGAACAGAACACAGAGGGCTTAAGTGAAGGGCTCAGTGTTAATACAACCAGGATATTGTCAGAGGTTGCTTTTGAACTCATGACATCCAGGCCCTGAGATAGCTGTAATTGTTAGAAAAAAATTTCCATATAACAGACTAAAATCTGATGTTGAAATAAGTCATTACTTCTGGTTCTGGCATCTGGAGGCAAACAAAAATTGTAATCTCTCCTTATAGTAATAGCCTTTCATATTCTTGGAAACAGTGGTCATGTGGCTACTGACCTACCCTCCACCATCACCACCAAGTCTTCTCACCTCCAGTATAAATAGCCTCATTCCTTCACCCAAAGGTCACAAGGCAAGGTTTCAGACCTTGTAGCTTCCTAGTTGTCTTCCTATGAACAGGCTCCCCCTTTCTATGTTCTTCTCAAAATATGACATGCAAAACTACACTCATTATGTCATATATAATTTTATGGGTACAGAGGGACTATCGACACCATCATTCTGGCTAACTTTTAGGACCATTCATAAGGATTCTATATTAGACTATCAGATCTTTTTCATGTCATCTGTTTCCTAGCCATCTCATCTCCATCCCATACACCTAATATTTTTGAACCAGGTATGGAACCTCACATTTATTCTTATTACATTTTATTTTTATTGCATCACACTCATCAATCTATCTTATCAACATCTTTTTTGATGGAGACTCTATCATTCTAAATGTTTGCTCTCACAATGTTTTGTGTCATCAATAAATTATATATTGGTCTGCCTTAATCCATGTCAGTGAAAAATATGTTGAGCCACAAAAAAAGAAAGATATAGATTGTGTGGGCATTTCACTAAAGACTTCCCTCCAGGATAGCATCATTTCATTATCCATTATTTTGGGCCCAGTCATTCACCAGTTCTAAATCTTCCCAACTAGAATAAAGGAAAAAAGAAAAATAGCTATTAAAATGTCATATAACTGAAGGAAGACAAAACAACATTCAAACATAATGTATAATGACATGCTAAAATGTAGAGAAGAAAACATGAAATAAATCAATTCTTATTAAAACCTCAATCTTGACTTTGTGCTGAAAATGACTTGCCTTCTTCTGCCACCATTAATAGCACATATTGGACATATTCTGAACTCTTATGATCAGATGTCAAAATGCAACATTAAATCAGTTTTGTAGTGGTACAATCATTTAGCCTACCTCTACCCACATTGAACATAAGGACATCATAAATGATTTTATCAAATACATTACTGAAATATTTGTCTATGGCATTCCCTTTATCTAGCCACATAGTATTACCATTTAAAAAGGAATTTTTTATAGAATGGAAATGTAGTTTGTCCTTGAAGCAACCATTTCTTCAGTAGTAGATTCTATATTTTTCCCCCACGGATTGAAGTAACTGTAGTCTGAAAAACCCACTTTCCTCCATTATTTTGAAAACCAGAATAAGTTTACTCCCACCCTCAGTACTATATCTAAACTACTACCTCCATAATTTTCAAAGATAAATGGCAGCCCAACAGTCACATCTCCCAGTTCTTTTAGAACCCTAGAATACAGTGGATCCAGGCTCAGTGACTTCAATTCATTGAAAACAGCTAAATGTTTTGTCTTAGTTTTCTCACTTATTTCATATTTATTAATTAATTCTGTTCTAACCCTAGTCTAAGTTTCCTGCCCCTTCACCATGGTTGAGAATATAGAAGAAAAATAAAATTTTGTACCTCTGTTATTTCTCAGAGATCTGTTATTATCCCATCTATCCTAAGAAGTATTTCCCATAACTTCTTTGACCTTTCTCTTGATCTCGCCTTAGGTAAAAAAAAAAAAAAATTGGAGCCCTTTTTGTTGTCCTTAAATTTATCACTAGTCACAGGTCATTCTGAGCTATTGACCTCATCATCCAGTGGAAAGTGCTCTCTGTGGGTTTACCATCAATCTTTTAATTGACAAATCTAATAGCCTTTTCTCATCCTTTATCCTTTTTGACCCCTAAGCAGTATTTGACACTATTAATTACCCTTCTCCTCCTAGACACTTCCTTCTTCCTGAGGTTATGTGACAGTGTTCTCTTTTGGCTCTCCTACTACCTGCCTGGTTGCTCCTCTTCAAATTCCTATGTTAAATGCTCACTCATATTCTGTTCCCATTGTGCGGATATGGAACATTTTTTTTTTTTCTCTGTAGGTGGTGCAGTAGATAGAACTCCTGACCTGGAGTTGGGAATACTTGAGTTCAAATCCCACTTCAGACTGTTACTAGATGGGCAACCCTGGGCAAGTAACATAACCTCTGTTTGCATCAGTTCTTTCATCTGTAACATGGAAATAACAATAACATGTATCTTCCAAGGCTGTTGTGAGAACTAAATGAGATAATAATTGTAAAGTGCTTAGCATGGTGGCTGACATATATTCATGTTACATATACACCCTCCCTAACCATTCTTTCTCTGTAACTTCTCCATTTCTGTCCAAGGTATACTTAGATTCAGAATCTCAGGATCATCCTTCACACTTCCACATTTCTGATATCTCATATGGAAACTCTTGTCAAGATTTGTCAGTTCTCCCTTGACAATATCTATGACCTTTTTAAAAACAAATCTTTTTTTTTAAGCTTTATTCCAACCTTGAAAAGTTTTGTTTTCATATGTATATATGCATGTACATATGTATACAGATATGTGTATGTACATAGGTCTATATACATGCATAAACATGTACATGTGTATGTGTATGTGTGAATACACTTACCTACATTTATATATACATACATAATACATTTAGATGCACACATATACTTATGTATGTAAGTATGTGTGTGTGTGTGTGTATGTATATATAATTTTCCTCACTTTTTTACCTAAAGAATCATCAACCTTATTGAGACCCACTTATTTTACTATTTCAACAGCTTCCTTCCTTGTCCTAGTTGATCCCCTTATTCCTACTCTCTCTCTTTATTTCATCTTCCCAAAAGCTGTCAAATTGAAATTTCTGAGGAACACCTCTGACTTTGTAATTCTCTTATTAAAAAGCTCCAATAATTCCCATTGCCAGAAATCCAAAATCTAGAATTGAACACAAACGTTTGTTTTTCACCTGAAGTTCTGGCAATCTGACTCCAGGGTACATTCCTAGGCTTTTGCTTCAGCCAATCCTGTCTTCTTACTCTTACCATACATTATATTCCATCCACTATCTCCAAACAGTTCATCCTCCAACCTATAATTTGGTCCCTCACCATCTCTTCCATATGAAGTCCCTTTCTGCCTTCAAGCACCAGCACAGATGTAATATCCACAACAAACCTAGCCTGATCCTCCCACTTGCTAGTATCCTCCCCCATAAAGTGTTTTATACTTACTCGGTGTATATTTCGTATTAGATTGAGTGTAGGTATTATTTTTTTCCCCACTAGAATGTAATCTCACTGAGAGCAGGGTTTTTTTTGGTTTAGGTCTATGCTTCTCCAGAATGTACAGCAGTGCCTATGATATAGTAGGCACTTAGTATTTGTTAAATACAACATCTCAAAGTCATCTTGTTTACTGTTCATACTTTTTCATTTATGTAAAAACATCTGAGACCAAAGCTTTATCCTATTCTCCTTGTTTATATTCCCCTGTGGTTTGCTGGTAATGCATTCTGTCCATAACTGAAAGTCCATTTTTTTTTTAAATTTAAAATTAATGAAAGCATTTTTTTTTAAAGGAAAACTTCATTCTACCCAAAACCTTGGAGAATAGAGAGACATTCCTGGCCTTTTCACCTTCTTCTACATTAGGGACAATGACCAATGTTTAATTTACATGTAAGTGTTGAATAATACAGGCAAAAACACAAATATAGGTCATTTTCTGCAATTGCCTGGAAAACTTTCCTCATGGTACATACTTAGGGGAAGTGAGTGTCTCAGTTCGCTTTTTTTAATAGTTAGCTACCAGTGGTTTAATGTTACTGCAAAACACTGACTTTTCTTACCCATTCATTTTGCCAAGGGTTCATTCACCACCACGTACTAAGTAAAGCTCTATCTCTTACTTTCTCTTCATGCCTCTTACCAAAAGACTTCAGAACCTTCACCCACTATTTTACCCTTCCTTCTCTTATATTTTCTTTGTATTATTGTTGCTCCCTTATATTCTATTTCACTCTCTTCTAAAGTAAGATCAACTCATTATTCAGGTTATTATTAGACACAAGGATTCATAGGGTTCATCATAACAGAGTCATGAGTTGGGTTTCAAATGTGGGATGAAGATATGCATCAGAAAGTGGACCAACTCAGACCAGTGAAAATAATTCTAACCTCTCTTCCTCCCTGTAGCCTTCGCTGATTAAGAATTTATTATTAGGAATTTGGTGAAAACAAATGGTGTCAGTGAACCTATAGTGGCTCCAGATCAAGATATAGAAATCAGGAAAGGATCTTCATCTGTAGCTGATCCAAGTAAGGAGAATAAAATAAGGACTCCCAAGTTGATGTCAATATGTGAAGCATTAGCACCCCCATCAACTGGAAGTAAATGAACTTCTAATTACAGAATTTATAGTTCACACCTTTTTAGACCTGGAAAAAATATATTTTTAAGTTATTTTTCTAAAGAGAACTGGATGAGACTATGAAGCAATGTCTCTTGATTTAGAAAGGTCTCCTAATCAAAAAGGAAGTTTAGATTTGTGTCAGATACCTCCATATAGATAAAACAGAAATTATTACAATCTGAACCATTTTTATGCATAGATACTTTGCAATTAACTAAGCAAAAAAAAAGATAAAAGCTTATTCCTTTCTCATTTCAGTTGATACAGTGTTTAGTAGATTCAGTTCTTCATTTCATTGGCTAATTTATCCTGTCTTCATTGCTTCTCTACATCAACTGCATTAAGGACAACATAGAAAAATGCCAAAAGATCTGTCATCCTTGCCATGGTGCTGCTCCACAGTAACAGATGTTTCTCTCTTTAGTGCAGAGTTGAGTCTATATGCATCTTGACACAGTCAAGCTGCACTTGGTTTTTTAGACTTTAGTCCTCCATCAGGTTCACTTCACTCTCAGCTAAGGGCTTCCAAACTCAACAGTGTGGCATCCAGACATTGTTTCTCCATTAGTCACCTGGTTCCACACTCCAAGAATGCTATTCAGGATTGAAAAATATTCCGTATGTGTGCCTACTTAGGTCTAGCATAGTTTAGTGAAAAGAGCACCAGGCTAAAAATCAAGAGCCTGTTGCCCTGGTTCTTTCTCCAGCATTTATTTGTTGCAAGATACTGAAAAGCAAATCACTTAATTACAAATCATAGAATATTAGAGACTGAAAGAACTTCACAGGTATGGTACAACTTCTACCCAAATAGTGAATCCCATCTACAACACTGCAATCTAATGACCAACTCACTTCTCTTTAAGGACGGCAAACTACAATAACGATGTATGTTTTTATGGCACTTTAAAAAATATGTGAAATACTTTGTATACACTATACTATTTTATTCCTACAACAATGTTGTAAACTAAGTATCACAGATTTGTTATCTTCATTGTAAAGATTAAAAAAAAAAACCACTGAGGTTCCAAGAAGCAGATTGATTTACTCAGCTATAATGTCAGAAGGAAGATTTGGACTCAGGTCTTGTATGACTCCTCAGGTATGGTTTTCTTCCAACTTTACCATTGCCCCACATGATAGCCCATTCTTTCTTCAAATCTCATCCCACTGCATGAGAAACAGGAGCGTCCAGTGAAGACTCAATATAATTTTAGGAAAAAATAAGTTCAGCAGCTTTGTGGTGCAGTGAATAGAGTGCCAGGCCTGGAATCAGAAAGACTCATCTTTGTGAGTTCAATTCTGGCCTCAGACATTTACTAGTTGTGTGAACCTGGGCAAGTCACTTACCTAGTTACCTCAGTTTCCTCATCTGTAAAATGAACTGGACAAGTGGCAAATGACTCCAGTATCTTTGCCAGGAAAACATCAAAGGGGGTCACGAGGAGTCAGCTACAATTGAACAAAAGATAGAGGGAGAAAGGTTATGATCAGATAGAGAGATTTCAAAGTTCTGGATAACAGATGATGATAAGATCAGCGGTATGACCATCTTTGTGTATGAATGAGTTAAAATGAAGATATAGGCTCTGATAGTTAATAAGGCTGATGAGGACCTGAGAAGCATCAGTGTTTAAAAGGAAATAATATATTTGAACTATATCAAATTGTTTACCCAAAATGGTACTTTCAAAATTCATTTTGGAAGAAAAAGTAAGAATAATGTATGTACTTTTATTTGTGGTTATATCTGTGAAGTAACTCTGTGAATGCAGACTGCCACCCATCTGTGTCTTATTATGTTGAGTGCTTCTTGCCTGTATTCTCCCCAGACTTGCCATAAATGATGATCTTATCACACTGAATGTCTTGCTCTAATTATTTTGGCATTTCATAAATGATAATATTTGTAAAGCACTTAGCACAGGGCCTGGCACGTAAAAGGTGCTTTAAAATGCTTATTTTCTTCCCTCTCACTGTTCTCTGATAAGGTAACACTTCAGCTGTCCGCCCCTTATTCTCACTACCTAACTAAGCAACTAACCTGTCCCAGTTGTTCATGTCTTTGCTGCTTTAATGATGTTTTCACTGTTGGTAATAGGTACCCAACCATTATTATTATTATATATTATTTATTATCTATTTTATTATTTACTATCTAGCTTTCCTCTATTATCTTTTGTATTTCTTTAGTACTGCAAAAACAGTTTTGATCCTTTGTAATAAAAATGTAGTTTTCTAAATAGTGGTACTCTAATAAAGCTATCCCTAAATAAAGCTACTTTATCCATAATATGGGTAAACTATGATTCAAGATCTCAGTGAGAACATATACGTACTGGGTTTAATCTTTCAGGCAGCAATCTTAATAGCAGTTAGGTGCCACGGTGGAGAGACTATTAGGCCTGGATGTCAGGAAGACCTGGTCTCAAATCTAGCCTCAAACAATTACTAGCTCTGTGATCCTGGGCAAGTAACTTAACTTTTTGCTTCAGTTTCCTCAGTTTTTAAATGGGAATGACAGAACTACCCCATAGGGTTGCAAGGACCAAATGTGATAATATTTGGAAAGCACTTAACACAGTGCCTGGCTCATAGTAGGTGCTATGAAAGCACTTATCCCTTTCCCCCTTCTTCTTTTTTTTTTTAATCTAGCCTGGACCTCTTATTTGATCGTTATAGAAAACTCTCATTGTCAATCAGTCTTAGAAAGTTGTCTCAGGAACTGAGAGATTGAGTGATATATCCAGGGTCAAAATGGCAGTATATTATCAGAAGCTGGATTTGAACCCAAATCTTATTGACTCAAAGGTTAATCCTCTAGGCATTACACCAAACTGCCTCTCTGAAGTCCCTTATTGATAATTCAATAATGGCTAAACTCTGACCCAAAGTTTAATCCCTGGAAAATCCAAAAATTTTTTTGCGTCCCCCTAAGTGCCCTGCTTCCATTGCTAAACTTTGCAAATTGTGTGACATCTTAAACAACTGAAAAAAAAAAACCCAACATCTAATAAAAGCAGGAATAAAATGGGGGAAAAAATAGAAATAGTTCAGTTTTCTACTGAGTCCCCATTCAAGTAGAAATAGTCCAACATTCCTCTGATACATAAACACATATGTGTGCAGTCTATTCAAAAGCATAAAGCATAATTCTGTCCATTTGAGATCTTACTACAGTAAACTTCCCTGCAATTACACATCACATGTATGAAAAGGTCTTAGCACACATCAAGGTTCTGTATTATCATTGTCATACATATTATCAAAACATATGATCTAAAAATTGCTCATGTCAGTTATAATTTTGTCTGAGATTTTGTATCTTTTTGGTGATTATATTCATTCCCTTGTGAAGGGGTGTAACGCCGTGCAAGAGCAGCTTCCCAAAAGAATGCTACTGTTAACAGCTTTTAAGGTTCTGATTAAACAGTGTAGTGAACAATTCATTTATTCCATAACAAATCAAGGCAAACATTTACAACAAATCACAATACAATATTCGCAACATTACTTCTTATCACAGAAAATCACAATATAGTGTTTACAACAGCTTAACGTTAGAATGGCCACATAGTTTTCACCAAAGTGGCCACAGTATTAAGAAAATTACATTAGAAAATTACACAAACCCTCCACCCCTCAGGGTCTAGTACACTTCAATTTCATCATTTGTTCAATATCCAAGTAGAGGTTTTTTCTTCATTTTGACTTGGGGTGGTCTTTCAGATTCCCTGGATCCCCTTCCATGGTCCCAGCTCCTACCTGAATCCACCAAACAGTCACCTGATTCAGAGCAGACAGCCCCTAGGTTCTTGTCCAGTCCTCCAGGCAGTTATTGTTACACACTGAAGTACACAGGGTCCCATACATCTCAAAAAACCTTCACAACCTCCATTGTCAGGAACTCAAGGATCAACCAAGCCACAAACAGATAAAGTCTTACCCTGGTCATGCTTCTTCAGTCCTCAAGCAGTTCAGCTGGCCCTAGAACCCAGAAGAAATCTCAGCCTTCCAGGCGGCAGCAGCCACTTTGGCCTTCCAGGAGGCAACAGCCACTTCGACCTTCACCAGATTCCAGTGTCATTGAAAACTCCAACTCAGTTCTCAGTCCAGTAGCAGCCCAGATGCTGGCACAATTCTGCTTCCTCCACCAGGAGTAAAAATTCTTGATTCTGTCTCTCTGTCTCTGGAACACTTCTTATACACTCACACAATACACACAATACACACACACACACACACACACACACAGAGGCTTCCTGTCTCAGCCAACCCCTTCCTGTTATGTCAGCAACAGGAGACAGAGTTCACACCTTCCATATCTTTCAAGAGGTACTTAGCTCTTAGTATCTGATAAATTAATTACATTAGAAGGGGGGAAGAAACAAGTTTTCCATTTGAAAACTATATTTTCCTACTGTACGTATAAAAAGCCTCTTTCTTTTTAGTAAAGAAAGGAGGCAGTTCTATGTCTAGTCTGGTACTCCCAGGAATACATTACAGAAATCTTAACTGAAATAATAATTAGTCTTATAGTCTTCTTGCAGGAGGAAATTGCAAGGAAGACCAAATGCAATAATACTGTTGATTCAAACAGTATCCCTCTTTTCTCAATCTCAGTATTAAAATGAAAAAAAAAAGATACAAGGGATTCAATCAAAAGAGAAATAAAGATTTTCTCAAGATAATTGTCATGAAACTGAATGTTACTATCTAACTTGTGAAATTAAATCTATATCATGGTGATATTAGCATTGGTAGAAACTTAATAAATGCTTTAGCATTTGATAGAGACTTAATAAATGCTTGTTGATTATCTAGTATTTAATTTCTCCTGAAAAGTTATAACACTTGAACCACACCAATCCATCCTTTATAGACAGTGGGATAGAATTTGCACTCAAGAACAGAGCAATCTGAAAGCAGCCTCCTAGAGGACCCAGGTACAGCCCCATTTAGCAGACTAGGTTAATTAGGCTCCTGTTTGAGGGAAATAATCTGTGGTGCTGTGGAATTTTACACCCTGAGGAGCTCCTCTGCTATAGTTTCAGGAATACCTTGCACAAATTTTGGATGAAGTTAGGTGTCTTCCTCTATATCAAGGTCTTTGGATAATGATTTAATGGGTTCCCTGTTGGGTTGTACTATCCACTATAACTGCTTTCTGCAAGCTTACCATTGATCATTAATTTCTAAATCCAGTGACTTTTCTCAGTCTTCATCCTTTTGACCTGCAGTGTTTGAAATTCTTAACTTCCTCTTCTTTCTTGCAGTTCTGTGACACTTAACTCTCTTAATTCTCCTAGTGCCTGTCTTAAGGATCCTTCTCAGTCTTCTTTGCTGTATCATCATCATCCATGTGCTCACAATGTGTGTATTCCCCATGGCTCTTCTACTCTCTGTACACTCTTTCCCTTTGTAATCTCATTCATTGGTCAATGGGTTAAATTTTAGTCTCTGTGTCTCTAATGTCCAGATCTATATATTACCTATTGTACATCTATTATATTGTATTATCTCTCCCCTGAGATCTAGTGTCACATCACCTCTTGAAAATATTTTCTCAGTGTTAAACATCTCCTTCTGGCTACCTATTGGCATTTCAAACTTATATTGCTTCAAATTTAACTCATTTTCATCCTCTGAAGCTCATCTTTCCTCACACTAGCCTTTTTCTCTTAAGGATCAATTATACTTCCAGTTATCCAGGTTCACCCTTAATGCTGAGGCCTCCATCCAATCAGTCGCCAGGTCTTCTTGATTCAGCGTCCATAAAAATCTCTAATCTCTGACCCCTTACCTTTACTCAAACAGAAACTATCCTAGTTCAAATTCTTATCATATCTCACCTAAATTTTATCATTAGCTTCATAAGTGGTCTCCCTGACTGCAATCTCATCCTTCTCCAATTCCTCCTTCTTGGTACATAGGAGCTCATATTCTGAAAACATAAGTCTGATTACATTTCTCCACCACACTCAACCTATTCAGTTACCAGAGAGGGAAGCACCAACATCTGGGTTTTTCAAAGCCAGGGGGCTCAAGAGATTCCCAGAGTCTTGTCTGGCCAAATCATACAACTCTTCTTAAAGTAAACCCCAAAGCAAAACCTCACATCAGGGTGTATATATAGCCTTCTCCTGGCTCAGAGAATGTCACAGCCCTCTTGACCCACTGCCCAATCACAAAACTACAAAGCGCAGGCATTCCCGAAAAAAAAGCCTCCCGCCACAGGCTCCACATGACCACATTCAGCCTATTAGGGGGCAGAGTATACTTTCAAATCAGGGAAGGTTCTCAGAGTCACATAGCCACTTTAGCAAAGAGCCTAGGGGCAGGGAAGATGTTCAGATTTCCATAACATATTTGAGCCCACATCCTCTGATTCCAAATAGAGCAACTCCTTCTACTCAACCATGCTTAGCTCTAGACATATTGTATTGTCTTTGTCAGATGAAGGCTTTTTAAAGAATATTTTAAAATATCAAGAAATAACATTATTAATCTCCCGTATCCTCATTAAGCTAATTAAAAAAGAACAAAGAAAAACATATTTTCCAATACATATCTACATAGTCTAAAACAAAATTCCCATAAACCATGTCCAGAAATGTTATGTCTTTGTGCATTTTAAGTTATTCAACTCTGTCAGGAGATGAGTAATGTATTTCATTCTCATTCTTTTGGACTTGCTTTATCATTATTTTGATAATTTCTAAACTCTTTCAAAGTTGTTTATCTCTGTACTATTGATATTCTATAAATTATTCACTGAATTCTGCTCACTTCACTGTACATCAATTCATAATGGCCTTCCCATTTTCCTGTAAAATTTTCCATTTCATTATCTATCATATCATAACTTCCCACTACATTCATATACCACAAATTGTTTGTTGTTGTTCAATTATTTCAGTCATATCCAACTCTCTGTGACCCCATTTTGGGGATTTTTTTTGGCAAAGATATCACCCTGGTTTGTCATTTCCTTCTCCTGCACATTTTACAGTTGGGGAACTGAGGCAAACAGGGTTAAGTGACCTACGCAAGGTCACACAGCTAGTAAGTCTCTGAGACCAGATTTGAACTCAGAAAGCTGGGTCTTCCTGATTCCAATTCCAGTGCTCTATCTACTTCACTACCCAACTGCCTACAAGTTGTTTAGGCATTTTCTTTGTCTCCATTTTTGACTATCTCTGAAAGAGCTACACTAAAATCACTGAAAGAGGCAGTTAGGTAGTTCAGTGGATAGAACACTGGGCCTAAAATCAAGAAAACCTAAGTTCACATCCAGCCTCAGATTCTTACTGGCTTGGTGACCCTTGTCAAGTTATTTAACTTTTTTAATTTTTTTTTACCGTAATGCACCACAGAAGGAAATGACAAACTCCCCCAACCCAACCTTTGCCCCCTCAAAAAATGCATGGACAGCACTGGCATGCTATGATCCACAGGGTCATGAAGAGTCAGACATGACTCAATAATAATAACAAAAGAGCTGTAATAAATATTTGTGTATATGTAGATCCTTAACAATTTCTTTGATATCTTGGAGTTATAGGTCTAGCATCTAGGCCAAAGGATACATACATTTGATAACTTTCTGGGTATAATTTCAAATTGTTTTCCAGAATATCTAGAGCAATTCACATTTCCAAGAGTGCACCAGTGTGCTTTTTTTCTCACAACTACTCAGACCTTTGTAATTCTCCTCTTGCATCATCTTTACCAGGCTGACAAGTGTGAGGTAGAACCTCAAAGTTGTTTTGATTTACATTTCTCTAAGTATTAGTGATTTAGAGCATTTTTGGAATTATGGAATTATTCCTTTGAAAACTGCCTGTTTATATCCTTTGGCCATTTATCCACTGGGGGATGGTTTTTAGTTTTATTAATTCAAACCAGTTCCATATACATGGAACTGATGAGATAGATAAATAGATAAAAATATAGATACAGAAATAAAAATAGATATAGTCAAATCTTTTGGAAATGAGACCATTATTTAAATGCAAGCTTCTGGAGCATCCCCCTCTAAGGGTAGGGGGGAGGAAGGGAGGGAAGGAAATCAACAGAGGTAGAAAATGTCATTTATTTTATCTTCATAGCCCCGCTACCTAGCATATAGTATTTGCTGAACTGAAATGAAATGCATATACCTTATAGGAAAGAGAAATGATCAGGTTTGCCAACATTAAGAATGCAACCCAATCCCTCTAGTTTCGAAAAGCAGAAACATTTTGAAACTCAATGAAAGTGATATCAAAGTTAAGTCAGTAAAGTGAAACTCCAGATGTTTAGCATTTTGGGTTGCCACAGCTAATGCATGCTTAGCTCCGCCCTTTTCCTCCGGGGCAAAGTATGCCAGTAGAGGGCTCCACAAGACTGATTGATAATTGTACACACCAGGCTGAATGTCTATGAAACCATTTCTACAAACGTATCTTGTATCTAGTTTTTCTGAGTTCATAGTTCATCATTTTCTATAGTCCCCAGAGCTATGTAGGCTTTTTCTGTATATGAATTCAATGCTAATTATAGTAGATCCTCAAATAATTTTTCCTACTCTGAAACTGCATAAAAAATAGTTTGCTCCTACATTTTTGAGAGGTTAGTTTCTGAAGTTGCAAAGCAATCTGGCATGGGAGCTGCAGCGCACATATAGGCAAAAGGAGTTGTTTCCTTGGAAACAGACTATGTGAAAGCTCTTGGAACATCTCCTCCCCAGGAGTTAATTTGTCTCAGATGGGCAAAGGTGATTACTTATAAGCCAAAAGAAAAAAAGAAAACAATTCAGTTATTCAAAGATGGAATGGTAAAACTTGAGTGGTTGTATTTTCCTCCTTGGTTTCACTGTTTATATTTTAGATGTGGAGTGAAAGATAGCAAGATCATATGATAATGTCATCTTCACCATCTAAGGTTACAGTTCTAGAGTTGGGGTTACCTACAGGAATAAAGGGAGCGGGAAGAATCTGCTCTTATTCAGTCACTGAGTAGATAGAAAAGCAGCATTAATGGAAGGAGAGAGGAGAAGAGAGGTAAAGGGAGAAAGAAAGGGGAGGAATGGGAAAAAAGAGAAAGAGAGAAGGGAGAATATAAGTGGAAAAGGAGAGAAAGAGGATGAGAAGAGGTGGGAAAGAAGAATAAAATTTTACCAAATTCTCTATCACTTTTCTACTCACACTTAGAGAAATCAATAAACTGGAAATTGTCTTTCCTTTGCTCCTCCAATGTGTATTGACTTTAAAACCCCTTATTTCACTGGTTCAATACTCCAGGAAATACCTGGGTTCAAATCCAACATCAGACATTTCATAGCTCTATAATCTTTGACAAGTCACTTAACCTCTGTTTACCTCAGTTTCCCATCTGTAAAACAGGGATAATAATCGCACCTACCCTCTAGAATTGCTGTGAGAATCAAACGTGATAATGATTATCATACACTTATGACAATACCTGATATATAGTAAGCACAAATGTTAGTTGTTGTCAGTATTATTATTATTTTTCAATTATCAGGGATTTTGTTGAGCATAACTTCATTTTATGAATATTAGATTTAACAAATTCTAATCTCCATTACTTTGTAGTACCACTGGAAAATAAACTAGATTATTTTGGAAGTCCCTTTTCCTTGCTCCTCAAAAGAAACTAAGCCTTAGACCAATGGTGTCAAAATTAAATAGAAATGGGGACCACTAAATTGTACAGAAAGATCCCTGCAGCTGTGCAATGACTTAGAAAAGCACACCTGTACATATCTTTTTTTAAAAAAAAAATTAACACATCAAAGCCTTGGAATGTTATAGCAATGACATTTTTATCTGATTCAGGCTGCACTCGGGAGCATTGTGGGGTGGTAGTTGGGATTGCTATGGGCTACATCATTTTGGGCACCCCTATATTAGAAAATTTATTACACCAATATTTCAATATGTCAATGGATCTATAATCTCATCAATATGGGTATGCCCCTAAGTCAGTGCAGATACTAATTCATCTATGTGTTTACATTCTCTATGAGTCTGGTTCATATTTTCCCTAAATACTTTGGTGCTTCTGTTGTTATCAATTTTTTCAGTCTCTTTCTTACATCATTTCAAAACTGCAGGGTGGCATAGTGGATGGAGAGTCAACCCCACAGTCAGGAACACCTTGGTTCAAGTCTTACTTCTAACTCATTCTGGCTGTGTTACCCCGGGCAAGTCTCAGTGCCCCCAAGCAAGTCTCAAAGTATAATTTGCTGAGCAGCTGCTGATCTGCATGGGCAGAACGAGTTTCCTCCCCAGAAATCCCTTATGCCAATGAAATCATAGGTACAACAAAGCAAAACAAAAGTAAAATCATTGTCACTGCCAAATGACTCCTGAACACACACAGATAGACCTACTTCCCCAATTCCCACAATTCAGTTCTCTATTATAACAAAGAAGTATGCTTTGGCAAAGTGAATACATTGGCCATCTCTGACAACAAACTTTCATTTCACGGTTTTAGTCCATTACCTTTCTGCCAAGAAGAGAGAGGGGAAATTCATCATTAGTCATTTGGAGGCAAGACTGATCCATGCATAAATCAGAACTCTGATGTCTTTCCCTTACATTATTATGATCACTCTCTAAATTGTTCTCTCCATTGTGCTTAACTCTCTCAACTTTAGCTCTTGAAGTCTTCCCAAGTTCCCCTCAATTCTTTCAGTATGTTATACCTTCTAGTCCCAGAAGCAAAATGGAATAGCAAATCAATATCTGACCTCAGAGTCTCAAAGACCTAAGTTCAAGTCTGCCTCTGATATATACTGGCTGAGTGGCCCTGGACAAGTCACTAAAACTTTACATAAGCAACTTTATACAGACACAATGTGCAGAATCAGTACAAACCTGAACTGGCAGAGGACCACCCTTCTCTCAATAGCTAAGAAGAAGCCTATGAATTCATGATATTGCATGCATTGTTGGAGGCATTTTGCTGGGTCATTTGAGGTAGGTTGAAAGTTCTTTCTTATAAGGGAGAAGTCAGTGGTGGAGAGAAGATATATCTGGAAATGGATGTGGTATAAAAACAAAATGCATCAGTAAAAATTAAATTTAAAAATATAAAGAGTATCTGAGGGCCTAGATATATTGGGATTATGAGTTCTCCC
>CM053587.1:141199350-141268122 GCA_028646515.1 Pseudochirops corinnae | reverse complement strand
TACTTACACAGAAAGCAACTAATCTATATCACAGAATGAATATGTCTCAGTTAGTTGTCTGAGTCTCTGAGAGGTTAAGTGAAATGCTTTTGTCACAGAGCTAATAAATTTAAGAGGTATAACAAATCTAGGTCTTTTTTAATTCAGGTAAAAAAAAACTCACTATGCATTTAACACCACTGACTCCTACAAAGTAAATATTACTAATGGGCTGTTATCTTCTGATTATAACATAGTTTTATTACTTTAAAAACTTCACAAAATTTTAAAGAAATGGAAGAATATCACCAGAAAACAGATAAGCACAGAATTCTACCAGGGAAAGATTCATTTGATTTTGTAAAGCCTTAATCCAAGTAAGGTATAGTTGTATAGAAATGTATGTCAATTGTCCTACCAGGGCATGAAAAAGGACGATAGAGAACAACTGAATCTCCCCCCCCCCCAAATTGAATAACAGATAATTAACAATAATTTGCCTTGTGAGGGATCTTATTCTCCTCCTTCAAGAAGTGAATGCTCAAGCACCATACTTGGTAAGGACTTTCCAAGACATATTCCGTGAACAGAGATGAAAATTATAATTTGAGACTGATCACTTTCTGAAATAGCAAAGGACTAACAAGCAACATGGTAGTCCTTATGTGTATTAAAAGACGTCTTTTACAAGGAATGTTTGTGAAAACAATAAGTTTGCAAGTTTGACAAGCATTTTACTCTAAATGCATTAGGTATGATAGTGACAATTGTAAAAACAAAGACAAGTCCACTATGATTATTATTACAGGTGGTGGCAGTAATTTCATTTTTTTTTTTAAAAGTTTAATCAATTAATCAACGGGAATTTATTAAGTGCCTTCTGTGTGCCAGAAACTTTGGTAGAAACCTTCCCTCTCAATAAGCTTATATTCTTTTTTGTTTTAATTAAATTTTATTTTTCAAAGAACAAAACTTGTTTTTCTCCCCTTTTCACCCCCACCTATTAAGAACTAACACAAAAATTAATCTTTTGTGATAAACATGCACAGTTAAGCAAAAACATTGCCTCTATATAAAAAAAATGTCTCATTATGCACACTGACTGAGTCTCTCTATCAGGAGGTGGGAAGATAACATGTTTCATCATTGATCTTCTGGAATCATGCTTAGTCACTGAATTACTCAGAGTTCTTATAGCTTCCAAAGTTGTTTGTTTTGGGCTTACATTCTAAATATTTACTTGGAAACAAGTACATATAAGATGTATACAATATATAAAGGTAATAAATGCATATATATGTTTGTGTGTATATATACAATATGTATATGCATGTATATACACAATATGTACATATTGCTACCTACCCACATGTATATGTATGATGAGAAAGAGAGAGACAGAGAGACAGAGAGAGTTTTTAATGAAATATAGGAGGACACAAAGGGTAGTAGGAACCAGAAAGACTTCATGCAGAAGATGCTTGCTTATAGTATTTTACAGAAAGAGATGAACTCTCTGAGATCAACGCAAGGAGGGCATATGTTCTAGGCATGGAGGATGGCCGGCACAAAAGCACAAAGATGAACAATAAGGAGTTTTTAGTGAAGAAGAGAGAAAAATTCAGTTTGGCTAAACCTTAGAATAAAAGAGATAGTATAACATCCAATGAGGCTGGGAAGGTAGTTTGGAATGAGGATTTGCAGGGCTTTAAAAAAAACAGATAAGTTTATATTTTATTCTAGAGGCAATAAGAAGCAATTAGCAGTGACTCAGTCATATCTGCACTTGAAGACAATTTCTTTGGCAGCATTGTGTAGACAGGAGTGGTCAAAGATGAGAGGCTTAGCAAGCAATTAGGAAGCTCTTGCGCTAGCTAATCTAAGCAAGAGGTGATAATGACCTAACCTCAGATCATGGCTATTTGGGTTGAAAGGGTAAGATTATGGAGGGATTGTGAAGGTAAAATTGGTAAGATATGGCAACTGACTAGATATGCGGGATGAGGGAACATAAGGTGTCAAAGACAATGCTAAGATTACATACATAGGACACTGGGAGGAAGGATGGTGGTGCCTTTAACAGAAAAGGGAGAAACTAGAATAATGAAGCCTTAGAGAAAAAGATCAATCAAGTTTTAGCCACATTGAGTTTAACAGGTTCCGACAACTTCTACTTTGAAATGTCCAACAGTTAATTAGTGACATGGGACTCAGACTTGAGAGAGAGCCTGGATCTGAATATGTAGATTTGTGAGTCATCTATAGAGATGAGAGCTAAAACCATGGTTTCTGATGAGGTTACCAATCAATAGAACTTATAGAAAGAGAAGACAGGACAGATAAATTATCTAAGTACCTGAAAGGTAGTAATACAGATGGAACATTTACCTTTATCAGTTTTCATAGAAGTAAGAGCAAGAAGTGGAAGTGGAGGAGAGGTTTATTTATATTTGCCATAAGTGAAACATTATAGTTATCCAAAAGCACAATGGGTTAACTCAGGAGGTAGTGAGTGAGTGAATTTCAGAGAAGATCTTCAGGAAAAGGTAATACCACCACTTTTCAGCTATATTATAGAAAGCATTTCTTATTCAAATATAGGGAGAACTAGGTAGCTTCTGGGGATCTCTTTCAATTCAGAATCTGTAAGTCAGTGTGACATGACTTCTAATGCTTGCCTTCTCAATGAATGGATATGGGACAAGAGAGAAAGAGAGAATTTGGAACTCAAATTTTTAAAAATCATAATGTTAAAAATAAATCATAATTTTAAAAAATGCTAATGCAATTTTGAGCTACATTTATAGAAGTGCAGTAATAAAAAAATAAAAGAAGTAGATTTATACTTGTTTTGCTCAGCCAAAAAGGGCGACCCTACTTGTAAAATGACAAATTTAGACTTCATGTAATTGGAGAAAAAAGAAAATTTTGAACAATTAGGGCTATTCCAGTGTGGAATTGGGCCTAATCCTAAAGCTGCTTTGGTCTAATGAAATTTTCTTATTATCTTCTTGGAGGTCATCAAGAAAAATATGGATAATGATTGCTATCAGGCAATATATTGGAGGAAATTCCCATTCAGATATAGGCAGTCTTTGAGTTGACTCTTCTATAAAGTCCAATGGTAGTTCCAGTATGTTCACTCTATTCTGGTCAGCCCATATCTAGGGTTTGGCTTTTAGTTCTGGGCACTACATCAGACAAACTGGAGTGCATTGATATGGTCAAGAAACCACATAACAATAAGAACTCTTAAGAAAATGTAAGGTATTTAACCTGACAGTTCATCATGTTTTGAAGGTGACGCTAGCTCTTGAAGACTATATTAGAAAATACAGGCTCCATAAGGTTCTATCATGTGTTAAAGACTGAATATGTGTCTAGTACAGCTTGCCTGTTTTCTGAGGACCAGCTTAGCTAAGTATGGAGGCATTCATGCCTTGCAAGCAGGACATTAAGTGAAATATTTTGTCATGGCCTACTATGAACCAAAGGAAATTACAAAATGGTGCTCAATCTTGTGTAACCTCCTTCTCCCATGACAGGTGGCAAAGTAGCAGAAAAAGAGATGGGGTTATTAATATGTCTATAAAAATTTACTGAATGGTTAGTTAACTAAATGTGAAATCTTGTCAGATAACAATGATTTGACATGCTAATGCAGGAACTGAATAGAATTAGCTCTGATAGTCTAATGATGAACTCATCCAAAAGGGAAAAGGATGCTGTAGCTAAATTGGAGGAGAATTACCAGAGACTCCAAGAAGAACAGAATAGTTAGAAGTTAGTATGATTATATAACCTAAGGTAAAAAGAAAACTTATTTAATGGGACTCTTGGTCACATTGTAGTACTAATGAGTAACATTCATAAAAGACTTCCATGAAGTTAATTGAAGCTTGTACATAAAAACCTTTGGCAAAGGAAGACAATACAGAGAATGAAAAGATGAATGGACATTGGGGAGAATACCCCACACTGGAAAAGTACATATTATAATGGATGACAGAATGATTTTCCTAAAGCATAAGTCTAACTATGTTGTTTCACTTCTCAAACAACTCCCTTTCACTTCTCCCTAAGGTCCTATCATATTGTATGGTCCTATCATCTCTAAGTTCAACTATAGTCTCCTTTATTTGACCTTAAACTATCCTTTACAGTTTAGCCTTATCCCACCTTTCCAGATATGTTACTTATTACTCCATATGATGTACTTTACCATCAGTCAAATTATCATCCTTACTGCTCTTCACATATAACACTCTAGGTTCCATGTATCTGTCTTTGCTCATGGAGGAGGCTGTCCTCCATGCCTGCAATGCATTCATACTCAGATAAGGAGACAATGCATTGCAAACTTATCTCAAGCCGCACCTTCTATATGATTCCTGTCTTGTCCCCTTCAGTTCCTAATAAGCCTTCTCCTACATAACTTTGCAGCTACATAGTATGTATTTTTATATTCCTCTACATTTGTCTCTTCCATAGAATGTAAGCTTCTTTTGAGTTGTGAGATATATTTAGCTTTGTCTTTTCATCTCCAGGGCCTATCATAGCACTGGGCACATAGTTGGTGCCTACTAAATGCTTATTGATTGAATGAAAATTGGAATCGGGAGTAAGATACAAGAGAAGCCCAAACCTTATAGACTACACAGAAGCCACATGCCTATACATCATGATACTTTCTTCAGGAAGAATGTCAGGAAATTCTGGACATGGCAAACACCAAATGATATTATGAAAAATGAGACTCAGTATATTCTGATAGAATGGAAATGATTGGTTACTGATATGGGAATCATTTCCACAGCAGCGAACAGTTTAAAGGCATAATTTTAACTTCATAGAGAAACTATAAGAATTAAAGGACATAAAAAGACTATCAAGATTTTATATAAATAAAACAACTCTAACCTGATATATTTAAATTATTGATGGTGGAAAAATAGGAAATAGACAAAAACATGATACAGATAATCACCATATTCTAAAGAAGTTCAGTACATATCAATATAAATGTAAATCATGACAAGAAATACAAAAGAACCTGGAACTGTATCAGTTTACAAATATTTGACCTTGCCAAATGAAGGGTTTGCCAGCCAAGACAAAGCTAGTTTAAGGTATGAATAGGTACATAAAAATCTTAAGAGGACAGTAAAAGATTCTGAACAGAAATTCTGAACCATTTCATAAACTCAAAATAAATTGATATTTATTTTGACTGACCAATGGCTACTATCTGTCAGAGAAGCCCCAAAGACCCAGAAATATCAGCAAACCTCCAAACCACTGACCCTTTGTCCAGTCCAGTCCCTGTAGCTATTGTCTAAGGTAGCAACCTATGTGAAAAAGGAGACAGCTAACCCTATCCACTGTCACCCATGTGGTAGGCAAGTCAGCCTTGTTAAAACAGCAATATACCCAGAGGGAAAGATATGAAGTGGCATGGGCCAGTACTACCTTGACCACTACTTCCTCTCAGACGCAGATGGAGACAGTGTAGGATCCAGAGCACAAAATCTGAAAAAATAGCTGCCCTTGCCTTACTCATGCTGATCCTGCTTCCGGTACAGGATCAGGTTTCATCACACAGAGAATTAACCCTCAGCAGCCACAGCTCCTACGAAAGACCCAGAAAAGAAATGTATTGTTTCTAATGTCCTTTGCATTGTAAAATGGTTCAATATCATAAAAGGATTTGATTTCTTCAGTGGTAATAACACAAAAAATACATTATTATCTGCTTTGTGCCTGCTCCAAAAGGCACGGGGACATTTTGTCCAACTGGCTCCTATAAATGTTGTCTCCCATCCTTCAAATGTGATCTCCTAGAGAACAAAGGCTTTCTAATCATGAAAGTTATTCAAAAGTGGAATGAGTGACTCTTTCAGGAAGTAGAAAGTTCCCCTACATTGAAGGTCTTCAAGTAGAGTTCTTGTGGGTGGGGGAAGGAGGATGGCTTGGGCTTGGTAAAGCCTCTTCTAGGTCTGAGCTTACTGATTACATGAAAATTTTAATTAACTGAAAATATAGGTATTCTCCAAAAGAAGTTCCAAAAGAAGGTTAGAGAACAATGATGATATTCTCCCTTGAAAATAGTATGATTTTCCCTTCCTTTTTCCTCCTGGAAAAAGAAGAAAAAGAAAATATCAATGCAGAGGCTCAAGGAAAATATAAGGTCTTAAAATACCCAACTTTATATCACCTGTGCCATCTTTAATATTGATACTAAGAAGGCCTGTTTGTAAGGCTTCATTTGAGTCACTTCCTCCTCCCTTTTTTCCACTGGAAGAACTAGCTGATGTGCCAAAACCATCTGAAGAATACCACATCCCCCAACACACTTTCACAAATTCAATGTGCCATCTGATGCTGCCCAAATGAAATAATGGCCTAAAAGCTCCACTCATATAACATATACAAACTTCAGAAAACAATATTTTCTTTAGTAGAAATATAAAGCTATAAAATTTGATTAGAAAAAAAGGTAGGAAACCACAAAGTCTTCAAGTTCTCTCTGAGAATTAAAATCCAGATCATCTTGACTTCAGACCCTTTCAACATACTGCAACAAGTCTTCCACATATTTAGTGTCCCCAAAGATCTAGGTTTTGCTTTCATAATTCATTCTCAGTTTGGCTAGGAACAAGATAGCTACCTCTACATTCTTGGCAAGAAATGCATCTTTGCTGGAAGAAAAGTTCACCTCTTCACTGAATGTTTGGCTAGCAATCAGGAAAAAAATAAGATACAATTTCTTTCACTCTTGACTTCCTTTTTTTTTTGTGACCCTTAGACAGAATTGTCTTTATTATTTATCCCTGTTAGCTGGAATATAATAAATTATACCATTTCCTGTTGCTGAAGAATCCTTTAAACATAAGCCACCAATAATGTATCTTTCAGGATGTTGAAATCAAGCAACTCGAGAATTCATTATTCTTAAACAAAGGGTGTGGTGTGTACTTTCTCTCCTCTAAAAGTCCCAGGACTTTTACAATCTTAAAATGGTATTTGATTTTCCAGACTTCCAGCTACTTCTACAGTGCTTTCTTAGCACAACTGATGCTGATTCCTCCATTTTGCCTCTTCAATTCATTTTTGTAGGTCAGTAAATTTCCTGTTATTTTTTTTTTCCTGTGAGATGAATTGTACCCAGGATGGAAGTGAAAATTCAGTGATCACTGATAGAGCAATCCCAATACTAACAGGAAGTTTTGATCTCTTCCATTTTTCCAATCTAGGATAGTTTGTTCCTCCTTATGTATCCAGGTCTGCTCCCTGAATGCTCACAGTATTGGTGCCAGGCTTAGGCAGATATCAAATTGACTTTAGACCTAGTACAGCTCAAGATTCTTGAATTTAAACAATTCACAAGCATTAGCCTTCCCAAGTAGAAGAGAGTACAATGTACTACCATGCCCAAATATTTCCCTCTTTCTTGAGAAGCTTTCAAATTACTACAGCCCAATTTATTTAACATTTCCCCCATTGATTGTATCTTTAGATTATGATAAATCCTCCTCTTTCATGTGATATACAATATACAAGTACTTAGCCAAATGATCAAGAAACAAAGGATATCAAATTCCTAAATTCAGAAATGTTGAACTGCTATGTTCATCATTTTTAGCCAAAAACATCAGTAAAACCAGTTCATCTAAATTAGCATATTATTAGAATGATTTAATGGATACTTTGAGCTAGTTATGGGGCATAGTGAAGACATAGTGAAGCGCTAAGCGTAGTCAGGAAGACCTGAGTTCAAATTTGACCTCAAATACTAATTTTTTTGTATTTTTCCTATATATTTTGTTACAGCTCAACCCAGTTACAGATAAAACAATTTTTTAAACAAATTGATTGATCAATTACTTACTGTATTAAGGAGAGGGGAGGGAAGGGAGGGAGAGAGAAAATTTGGAACTTGAAATTTTATAAACAATGACTGTTAAAAATTGTCTTTACATGTAATTAGAAAAAATAAAATTATATTAAAAAACAAATCGATTGGCCCAGATATTTTAAAATATATAAGGGGGTAATTTTGAAAGGAAATTTACTTTGTGTGTGTGTGTATGTGTGTGTGTGTGTGTGTGTGTGACAGAGAGAGAGAGAGAGAGAGAGAGAGAGAGAGAGGGATGAGAGGAGGGGGGGGGGACCTGCTCATTCTTTTAGAGTTCCTCAACCCCTCTTTCTTCTTGTAGCATGCATTCTGCTTCCTAGTGGTTATTGTTTCAATCTGACTGGTAGGACATTGGATAGCGGTGGTGAGAAGGCATCTGAACACACAGGTAACAAGTAGTTCAAATAGAAATTGTCATGTAAGCAGGTAAATTATGGGAGCCAGTGGTGAGAAAGGAATTTATCCTCCTCCTAATGTCGTTAAGAAAAAACAAAACAAAACAATGTTTTAGGGGTGAGAGTGAGGTGAATCCTCTATGAATGTATCTGTAAAAAAAAAAAAAAGACAATATAGGATGGTGAGAATTGGAAAACTCAGAGAGAATGAGTTCAGCTGCTCTGAAGTTCAAAAATTGTAAAAAAAAATTAATTTGAGTTTTGCCCCAGTAAATGCATGCAACCTATATCCAAACAGAATGAATTCTTTGAGGGTTACACTAAGGAGAGAAAGCAAAGTCTGGAAAACAAGAAGCTCAGAAGCAAAATGTATTATAATTCAAATCTACATACCTTTAGAACTAGAAAAGGGACTTACAGATATATCTAAACTGGTACCTTGGATTAGGAATAGCTTGTTGTATTAGCCAATATGCAGAGTTGAGTAAACCAAAGTATAATCTGGTGACTTGCTCAATTATACCATGCTAGACAGTTGATCCAGTCACAACCTTACCCTCTGTGTGAGTCAGTCCAATTTTGTGGAATGTATGTCCGGGAGTGGAAAGAGGACAGGAGATGCTATTGTTTCATCAGTTTTAACCTAAAGAATTTTTTTTTTTAATTTAAAAACTTAATTGGGATTTTTAGTCATACAAGATCTCTGGGAGTTAAATAGATAAATAAGATTATCAAGACAATTTTGCATGTGGGAAAGAAGATTAGAAAGAATAAGTCATTTGGCAAACAGTTCCTCTCACCTTCTTCTTAACTCTCTGAGGTCTGGCTTCTGACTTCATCATTCAACAAAAACTGGTCTCTCCAAAGTCATCAATGATGACAATTATAAAATGACTTTTTCATAATCCCTATTTTTCTTGACCTCTTCAACACTATTGCTCAGCCTGATTTCCTAGACAATTCTCTTTTCTTTTGGTTTTCATGGCACTGCTTGCTCCTGATTTTATTCCTACACATCTGACCACTCCTTTATCTCCTTTGATGGATCCTTATCTGTCACAGTGGCTAACCATGGATATTCCCCCAGACTCTGTCATGGGCCATTTCTTCTTCTCCCTCTATTACGCTATTTCACCTGATGATCTCATCAGTACCTGAAGATTCAATTATCATCTCTATTTTGATGATTTTCAGATTTACTTATCTAGCTTGAACCTCTCTCCTAACCATGACTTCCATCTCCAACTGCCTATTTGACCTCTCAAATTGTATTCTCATAAACCTTTTTCAACTCTGCATGTGCAAAATTGAGCTCATTATCTTTTGCCCCAAGTCCTCTCCTCCTCCTATCTTTTCTATTGCAATAGAATGAATCATTATCTTCCTTGCTACTCGGGCTTAAAACCTAGGTGACCTCTCTACCACATATTCAACTGATCACTAGATTTTATTATTTTTCTACCTTTATAACAACTCTAATATAATCCCTCTTCTTTCTTCTTACACTGCCACCACCCTAGTGCAGACCCTCATTACCTCACAACTGAACTATTGTGATAGCTTCCTGATTGATAACTCTGCCTTGATTTCTTCCTCACTCTAATCTGTTTTATACTCAACAGACAAAATGATCTTCCTAAAGTACAAATCTGACTATGTCAACTACCCCCACCACATTCAGCAACCTCTAGTAGCTTCCAGCTATGTCTATGAATAAAAATAAATTCATCTGTATGGATCTTTAAAGCTCTTCATAACCTGACTCTTTTCTACCTTTCCTTTGTTCTTGTTAATTTCCTTCATGTATTTATTCTACAATCCGATGACACTGGCCTCTTTGCATTTCCTCCCACTCCATCTCTATATTTTTTAGGCATTTTCACTGGCTTTTCCCTCCTGCCTGGAATTCCCTTCCTCCTCCTTTTCATGGCCTGACTTCCTTTACATTCTTCAAGCCCTAGGCAAAATCCCAACTTCTTTAAGAAACTTTTCTCAATCCCCCTTAATATTAATGCTTTTTTCCCCCTAAAATTCTCTTCAACTTTTTTACTTTTAACATAGTTGTTTTTATGTTATCACCTCCATTAGACTGTGAACTCTTTGATAACAGTCTGTCTTTTGCCTCTCCTCATACCTCCAGCACTGCTTAGCACTGTTTCTGCCACAGCATAACCTCTTATTAATGTTCATTGACTTGACTTATTTTGACTAGGTAATAAGAAACAGAAGCAGAAATATGTATAAAAGCCCAGATATCTTTATCTATGTTATATTATTTCTTTCTTTTACAGGCACTAATTATGAAATTTAAATTCTGGAATTTTTCATGTCTACTGGTATCAACTAATAAGCCCTATCATTTTTAGAGAAAATGAAACTAAGGGTCAGAAATGAAATGATTAGGCAAAGATTATCCTGTAACTTGGAAAAGCAGATTGGGGTCTGTTTGAGATTTAAGGTCCATGTTGCCTTTTTGTGGGTTATATTTTACCTCCTTTATTTTTGTTTGAGTTTTACAAAATAAATGCTTAAAAGCAAATTTCAAAAAATATACATAAATATATATTTATATTTATAGATATAATTTATTAAATATATTATTTATATAATTATTACCCTTATATATAACTTCAGAAGAGTCCCAATTTTAAGGAAATTGACTAGAATTAAGGACTCAAATAGGAAACACACTCAAAACCCTTCAGAAACTTAAAAATCATCACAACATGCCCCCTTCCCTGTCTTCACTCTATCTCCAAACTTTTTTTTTTTTTTTTTTACATTTTAAAGTTAGTAGGCCTTTATGTAAAATCGTTCAACTCCGTTAGCTCATAGCTCTTGTTTTATAGCTTGGTTAAACATTTTCTGTTTTAAACCTTGTAGTCATACTCTGGAAGAGCAACATCATACTTTGCAGATATTTAATATGGATATGGAATGAAATTAAATATTCTTTAATTCATTCTCAAACTTCAGCTGATAACACTGTACTACACATAACCACAATGCCTCTTTGTTGCGATTGATGTTAAGCATATTAAACTGTGAAATTTCTATAAACACAGCTTTCAGATGGGCACCATCTGTTAAAAGTTCTTTAAACAAACTACATAGGCAAATGGTTACTCATTTCTGAACAAGTCACCCATTAAAACTCGTGAAAACTACTATTTTTTCAGTTTCATTTGCAAGAATAGTTATGACAACAAAAACAAAGCAAAATTCAGTGATATAATGGTTAGCCCCAAAATAGATCTTTCATAATAATGATCATAGATATTATTAGGTATTTATATCATATTTATAAATATTTTCTTACTATATTTCAATTCAACTGAAATATTTTGGAATTCAACAGAGCCTTTCAAAAGGAACTGTTAGTATTTTCTGAGTATTCACAAAAGAAAATATTCATTTCACAGCTGGGAACATCCTCATTGGTCATTCCTTCCTTGCCCACCCTCCAACCTGTATAATTTACAGTATCTGTTTCATCTAATCCAATGTCCTAGTGGTCAAAAACTTGAAAAAATAACAGAATCATGTTGACTGAACCCAGTACAAATTTATTCTAAGGAAATTCAGTGGGGTTTACAACTGTATTGCAGACATTGTACTCAATTCTTATTGCCTCTCATATTCCCTATATCTATTGTTCCAAACTTCACTTTACATCTCCAGCTCCAGCTCCATCCTCTTCATTATCTACTCTCTTGCATAAGCAAGAATGGCAAGGCTAACCAACATGAACCCCTAAACATCTAAATGATTTCACCAGTCCTATAGTTTCAAGAAGTGGGAAAAGGTCAAGGATGCTTCTGCCTTATTCATCCATTTTTTTCTGTATCCCTTACTACCTTGTTCCATCAATTATCCTTTTGCATACATGCATCTTTAATCTTCCTCTTCCTATCGGCTCTTTCCTCTAATCCTATGAACAGATATCCCTTAAAAGAACTTGCCAAATCCCTCAAGCCATCACCCTATTTATTTTCACTTTCTTACTGCTAAACTTCTAGAAAAAAAAAATATGTAATCGGTGTTTCTATTTCCTTTTCAACAACTCACTCTAAAGTCCTTTGTAATTACTTCTACTCTGCTATTCTACTACAAATGACTTTCTCCAAAGTCATCAACAGTTTATTTTCACTAATACAGTGTCCTTTTTCCAACCTCATTCTCTTTGACCTCTGTAACATTTGGCAAAGTGCCCCTCAGATTCAATATATCCAAGACTATATTGATTTTGCCTCTAAACTTAAGCATCCCAATTTAACTTCCTTATTTCTGCTTATTCCATAATTCTTGGTTATTCATAGTAGCAAACCTGGGAATCATCCTTCCTTCATACCACACATTCATTAATTTGCCAAACTCTCTTAATTTTAGTACGCCATCACTTATTGCACTGTTTCCTCTTATTTACTCTTGAAATAACTCTAGGTTAGTCTTTCATTTTTTATTGCTTAGCTTGTTTATAATAACTAATAACCTAATTAACCTAATAACCAGTCTCTACAACTCTTATCTATCTCATCCTCAATCTACCATTTATAATGTCAATCAAAAATCTTTCTAATTATCTACTTCTCTACCCTCCCCAATCAGTTAATCCAAATTGTCTTAATAAAGCATATTTTCTTTCCAGTCTCCTATTCCAGTCTCATTTAATTTTACCCTCTTTTCACATACTTTTGTGTTTCATTTACCCTTTCTCCCTTTGTCTTACCCTGCCATCTTCTGTTTCTAAATGCCTTTTCTCAGTTCATTTTCCATGCATGGAATGGACTATATACCCTGTTTCCATTTGGTGAAACCCATACTTTCTTTTAATTCATGTGATGCCTAGTTCATGAAACCAACCATTATTTAGCCCCAGTTGAAAAATGGTTTCTCCATTTTCAAATTTTTCATAGTATAGTCTCTTGGTCTCTATTTACTGCATGGGCCTTCCAGCATAGTCAATTCTATATGTCCTTTCCCTAAACTGATTTAATATTTTAAGGTTCTGTGATTTACTATATATGAGAACTCCCTTCATTGAAGGAGATTTCAATTTCCCCATATTTCCCAAATATATATAGCAGCACTTTTTGTGATAGCAAAAAATTAGAAAGAAAATAGATGCCCACTGATTGGGGAATTGCTAAAGAAATTGTAGTATACAAATGTAACATGTGATAAGAAACTATTTATGTGATGAACAAACACAGAAAAGCATAGAAAGATCTCATGAACTGATGCAAAGCAAAGTGAGTAGAGCTAAGGAAACATGCATGTTGACAACAACAATGTAAATGTAAAGAACCACCACACACAATAATATCAAAAATGAATGTAATAAAATCATAAAGATCAAGCATGACTCAAAAGAAGAGATATGAGAGGGCAGTCTGAACTCACCCTTTAGTGGAGATGGAAGGTGCACAGGTGTTGGACATTATATGTGTTCTTGAATTTTTTTAAGTAAAAATCAGTGGTGCTTATTTCTTGTTCTTTTCTTTTTTATTAGTCTTTAAAATGCAATTATTTGTTATGTGGGATGGCTCTCTGGAAAGGGAGGAGTGATGCTGAAGAAAACTATGATGAAGTAAAAACAGAAGATATTAATAAAAACTTACTTAGAAAAAAGAGAACATAAGAACAAACTGTGGAAGCCATTTTTCTCTCTGAGGTTCCTGCAAGAAGTGTTAATATTCCATAGTTTACCTTATAAATAGGATTCAAGGCCTATATAATGGAGCCTTACAAAAGAACAGTAAAACAAATAAATTAAAACAGAAAACAGAATGAAAGAATGAATGAAACATTTATTAGGTACTTACTATCTGCAAATCCCTGTGCTAAATGCTGGGAACACACGCACAAAAGCAGGACAGTAAGTAAGACAGTCCCAACACTCAAGTAGCTCACATTCTAGAAGGGGAGACAACACACATGGAAGTTTTCAGCTCCAAGTCACATGGAAAAGTACCATTGTTCTTAGAATGCAGAATCAAAACAGATCTTAATGCCTTTTCTTTAATGTAATTTCAACTGATAAAATGTGGGACTGAACAGATGAAAAGCAAGTACTTAGTTGAAGACACAAATATCAGCTTTATAAAATTTACAAGTAACATAAAGCAAGAATCAATAGCTAATAAACTGGGTAATGGAGTTATAATCTAAAGAGAACTTAATTGGTTAGAAAAATGGACCAAAGGAAAATGAAATTTAATGTGAATAAATATAAAGTCCCATAATTAGTATAAAAAATAAACTTTAAAAGTATAAAATGAGAGAAATATACCTAGAAAATAGTTTATGTGCAAAAAGATCTGGACATTTTTGAATAGAAGAGAGAATATTCTACTTGTTTTTGCCCCTCTAAGTACACATACGCAGTCTTGTATACATTTCTGAGAACTATTTTTTATCAACAATATTTAAAGGCTCTAGCATATCCAACATAACCAGGGGTGGGACAATTGGGATACTTCAAGCTCCAGAAGTCAGGTTTCATGAAAATCAATATCAAAGGAACTGAGTGTATTTAGTCTGAATAGATGGGTGAATGAAAAATATTTATTAAGTACCTACTATGTACCAAGTATTGTGCTAAATTCCGGAGATACAAAGAGAAGCTATATATTCTTTACTCTCAAGGAACATATATAATAAATGGAAGCAAGTAACTCATAAAACTTGTTCAACTGCAGGCTCAGTTGAAGAGTCCAGAAGTCATAGAAGTCACTGCAGTACAGATGGTAAAGCTGAAAGATCCTGTGGTTATTTTAGAAGCCAGGTATCTGCATGGCAGACAGTAAAGACTGGGAGACCTTAGGAGGCAGTGACGATACAGATGGAAAGTTTTGGTTATTTTTCATCTTACTGAAGGCAATCGAGTTGGTGAATCTCAACTCATTTAAGTCATGCAAGCTGTTGTAAAGTCCAGATGGCTTTGGGGGTTGTCCTGGTTGAGTGAAGAGTGAGGGGAAAGGCAAACAGGGTAGGGCCCCAATTGTGGTAAGTCTTCCTGTCACCAGGTTGTCCTGGATAGAATCTGGAATAGCCCAATTCTGGGAAGAGTATACTGAAAGGTAGAAATACAAGAGAAGACTGGAGGGGAAGTTCCATGACAATATTCTTTAAATATTTGCTAGGCTGTCATATTGAAGAAAGATTAGACTTTTGATCCTTTACTGCAGAAGGAAAACCTAGAAATAATGTGTGGACATTACAGAGAGGCAGACATAAGCATACTGTAGGAAGAACTTTCTAACTATTAGAGCTACCCAGATTCTGGGCTGCCTCAAAAAGTAGAGGCTTTCCTTTCAGTAGAGGTCTACAAGCAAAGGCTAGATTACCATTCATTGGTAATCTAGATAGAGATTATAGAGTTAACTTTTGTTCAAGTTAAGTTTGACCTACACAACACCTGAAGTCCCCTCTGATTTTCAGGTTTTTTGATTTTGACAAATTTCTTACTCTAGCCACTTAGGTTTTCACTTAAGACATCGGTAAAAATTTTGATGTGACTCTCCACCGGTGACTTCCTTTTAGGCTGATGTTGATCCATTCATCACTACTCTTTGGGTTCAATACATCAATCAGGTTCTAATCCAGCTAAATCAGGGGTTATGAACCTTATTATTTGGCATAGACCCTTTTGTTAGCAGTCTGGGAAGGTCTATGGACTCCTCAGTATAATACATGTTGCCTACATTCATAATCATAGGGAATGCCAATTTCAGCTATGTTAGTAAAAGTTTAAAAAAAGTGTTTTTCCCCATCCAAGTGCATGGACCTCCTGAAAACACACCTGAGTTAAATTAACCTAATCTACAAATTACTTGTGTTCCACAGGAGTTGATCATGATATATTTTCATTCCTACTTTCCTACTTTTACTCTTGCTAATTGGATTAGTTGGAATATCATCCTTCTGCTCTAGAGGCGACTAGGTGCACAACTTAGACTAGATGATTTCTAAGGTATCTTCCAGCCTGAACACACTGTAATTTCATATCATGGCTCAACCATTTGCCAATTTTATAAACTGTTTGAGCCTCATCTTTTCCATCTTTAAAATGGCAAAAAAAAAAAAAAGTTTCCTTTTCCCTTCCACAAGGGGTTATAAGTATCAAATGAGGTATTTATATGCAAAATGTTCAAATGGATGAGTTCAATAAAATTAATTTTATTCTCAGCATCAATATTTTTCCTATTCTTTACCTGCATTAAAAGGGAAATACTACTTTGTTTTTTTGCATAGATTGTTGCTCTATGGCCACAGGTGAATGGGACCAGAACTAAAAAGCTGACTGCAAAATTTAGTCCAGCTGTTTTGTTGTTTAACGTAGCATGAGAGTCAGGACTTGGATTATAGTTTTCTGTTGTTTGGTTCAGGCATAAAGATGAACTCTGATGAACCATGCTGAGTGACTTTTTCAGTTTTATTGACTCTCAGGTCAGCATTCAACCAACTAAATTCTTTATTCATGAATATCTTACATCCTGGGGTAAAGGTTGAAAATCAATGGAGGTGACCCCAGAGTGGCAATTTCTTCCAAACTTCATGGGTAGAATTTTCAGGATGAAAGAGAGTCATACTGGTCTGGCAGATAAATATCAACCATCTTTAGGGCTTTGTTATGACAAGTTCTGTTCCCTAACAGAGTTTTTCATTGCAAGTAGCTTGGGGCAGAAGACTTTAATACCTACAAACATATCTGTTTGTCTCCATGAGAAAGAAAAAAATGTACATATAACTATGGCATGGTTTAGAAAATCTTGAACTAGAAGTTGCTTGAAAACCTAACTTAATCTAACATTAAAGAGGGGGTGCCATCTTCATATCCAGTATGGTCTTGAAAACTCACAAACTAATCCTGGAAATGGGCAAAATATAATTGACTATGGTCATATTTTTAACTGAAAAGACCATTTTTGTTCTCCTAGGAATGCTGTTATAATTATGTTTCTTAAGAGACCAAATTGGAGTACTGGAGGCTTCCAGATACGCAATGCTACACTTGTAAATCAATTACGAGGGGCTTGGTGTCATTAGTGACCTGGAACAAAATCTTTGAAAATAGTTGCTCATAGTTGGGTCAAAATAGCTCATCAGTGTTTTTCATTAGAGATGCTACTCCACAGACAAACAATATTAACCCTTTGATCATGTACATAGCCTTTGACATCTCTTTCTAAGGAATAACTATGTATTCTTTTTTGGTAATTTTTTAAATATTTTAAACTTAAATACCAAATAAGATAAACAAACTTAAATACTAAAACAAATACAAAGTAAGAAAAGAAAAAAAATTGCCATGTGCACAGCAGATCATAAGAGAGTATTCAAATATAAAGGAATAACTTCCCATTTCAAGAAAGTCTATACAATAAATACTTTATATTCTATTCAGAGCTGTCAATCTTTTCTTTACTTCCATTTAGATTTTATCTTGTTCTCTGCTGTGCACTTTTTACTTTGTTCATTGTATCCCCCTTCCTCCTCCCCGGAATGCTACAATTAAGTACAGATATACACACACATATATGCATATATACATATTTATATACATATTCATTTATACACATACACAAATTCATATATATACACATATACTTACAAACATTTACAAACCTTTAATATTTGTATGTGGGCATATCTGCATGTGGGCGGACCTGCCTGGAGGCAGAGGAAAGGTGTCTCTGTTCCTAAGACCATAGGAAATATGTGTTTTCCAATGGTCTTTGGGGACTCCTGTGACCCCTGTGAAAGGGTCGTTGGACACCCAAAAGGGGTGTGACCCACAGGTTGAGAACCACTGATATAGGGGGATAGCTGCACATACCACTAGGGCTTGGGCAGCACTCCCTAGAAAAGAGGATGAAGGACAATAATTCACAAAAATAACTCAGGGATCCCAAGAAACATTTACAGATTTCCTAGCCTGCCTTACACAGGCTATCATTAGAGCAGTTGGAGAAGGACCTGCACCCGACATTCTGATAAAACAATTAGCATGAGAAAATAGCAACCAGGACTGCAAAAGAGCTCTTGCAGGTTGCAAAAGGGATGTCACTGTGGAAGAGATAATTAAAAAATGTGCCACAGTGGGCCCTCAGACTTTTTATGTAGATCTGCTTGGAGAAAAATTGCGGGCAATGAACCTTAAAGCAGGACATGGGGGAGCTTGGAGGAAGGAAGAGCGAAAGTGCTTTAATTGTCAGAAACTGGGTCATTTGCAAGCCCCCTGCAGGCAAGAAGGGAAAGACAAAAGGAGCTTGTTAGAACTAGGCCCTGCAGGCCTAACACCTCAGGCCTAAAATGTGGTAAAGGTTTTCATTTGTAGTCAAAATGTAGGTCGGGGAAAGCACTCCAGGGGGCCCGTCCCCCCCCCCCCCAACAAAGGATGGGGAATGGCCGCAGCCTTGAGCATCCCCCCAAGTTTACAGCAGCAGTGCATTCAACAGCAAATTCAACAGGATCAAAACCACTGGGGATTGTGAGCCCACTTTCATGTGGTAACTGTTCCTATTTTTGCAGATCAGGAAGTGACAGTACCTCAATTTGGTCACATCATTGTCCCAGTGCAGAGCACACCCCCTTTGCCACCTGGTACCATGGGCATCCTCATAGCACCCCCTGAGGCCACATATCAAGGTTTTACAATATATCCTCAAGTTTGACAAACAGGAGAAACCCTCAACCCCAGAGAGAGGGAGGTAAAAATTTCCCTAGGCCATACTGTGGCCCTAGGCCTTCTTTTACACAAACAGTGTGGGTCACTGGAATGCACTAGGTTAGAAAGAGAAATTGAAAACAAGAGCAACTCCAGGAAGACAGACAGAAGGCTAGTATTTATTGGAATTAAGTAGCGAGGAGCTCTTGCCCTTTGCCCTTCATGGGGCTGATAGACACCAGGGCAGATAAAACAGTTATTTCCAAGGATCAGTGGCCTATAGATTGGCACAGACATTGATATGGTGGGAGTAGGGACAGTCAGACCTCACCTCCCCACAGGAACTCCTAAAGCAGCCAAACAGCTTAGGAGGGTCGAGAAAGTAATTGCATAGTCTACCACCAGGAGATATGACCTGCAACAGCCAATAGAGATTTCCTTACTGATACACCTGTTTATCCTTCTGCCTTACTCCATAAGTGCTGCTTCCATCCTGAGTAGCCCAAGCAGTCCCTACTTCCTTAGCCCCCAGCTGCCGCAATTTTGTTTGGTAAGATGTTTATTCCTTTCTGGTGTATACCCCAAGGTTATTCATGTGTCATATACTCAGGTCCAAATACATCACGTCCTCACCAAGACAAATGGCAAATGCTTCTCATTCATCCTTGTTCCTTTTCTCATGGACTTCCCGTCCTTCTGTCTCTGTTTTTTTTTCCAAATGGCAGTGGATCTATCAATCTGTCATCTGAAAGGACCCAACACAAGGCACAGTTATTGTACATACAGATGCTGCAAAAAGCCAGAAGGCATCAGTTGTTTGCCCCATGAGGGAACAATTATATATATATTGGATACCCTTTTACCTCCACTCAGAAGAATGAGTTATATGCCCTAGACTTTGTGGCACAAAAGTTTCAGGAACCATTAAACATAGTTACTGATAGCCAACGTGCAGCAGGAGTTATGGAAAGAATTGAAACCACCATCATTGGGAATCAGGCCAATAAGATTACTCAATTGTTTTATTTCACTCAGAATATTATTAGGGAAAGAACACGCCCTTTGTATATTCTCCATGTTAATTCACATACTAATTTACCAGGTCCCATAACTGAAGACAATAGGCTTGCTGAGGAAATTCTTACTTTTTCTGGCTTTGAAGCTCAAAAATCCCATTCCAAGTTGCATCAGTCAGCAAAGTTTTTAAGGAGACAGTTTCAGGTATCTAGAAGACAGGCACGGGATATGGTCAGAGCATGTCCTCAATGTGTTCCTTTTGCTCCACCCCCTCAGGAACCATTCTTTAATCCCCGTGGCCTCTACTTTAATCATATCTGGCAGATACATGTTACTCACATTTTTATCTTTTGGCCAGCTACAATATGTCCATGTTATGGCAGATAACTTTTCATCATTTGCTTTGGCCATGGCTCTCTCTGGAGAGTCCACCTCACATGTTGTCACACATTTATTGCATTGCTTTACTATTCTTGGAGTACCCCATCAGATGAAGACTGAAAATGGCCCAGAATATACCTCTAAGTCATTTTTTACATCTTGTAAAGATTATGCCATAATTCATAATATGGGTGTTCCTTACAATCCCACCGGCCAAGCAATCGTGGAAAGAAAACACAGGGATATAAAAACTCTCCTTCAAAAGCAAAAGAAAGGGGGATACAGGGGAGGAACACCCTGTAATAGACTGAATCTAGTTTTGTATACCCTGAATTTCCTGACATGCAATAAGGATGGGCCTACCCCTGCTGAGGGCCAGTTTGGCACAAATTCCATGAAGTTTCAGGAAGGGGAAGTGGTAAGTCAGGTAGAAGGGACTCAGGAACAAGAGAACCAGGCCACACAAGTAATGTGGAAGGACCTGGCCACTAACCCTTGGAGGGGGCCTGGGACAGTGATTACTTGGGGGAAAGGGTATGTTTGTGTTTCCCCAGGTGAAGGAGCCACTTCAATCTGGATCCCGCAATGGTGTGCTCAAGTGTTCACGGAGCCTTTGAAGGATGCACCTGATGCAGCAAATATGCCGCCGACACCCCTCCAGAAGGAGAAGACGTCCCCACAACAGGATGATCCACTTGAGATTACAGAGCTGCCTGGTCCTGCTGACACTGCTCACCCTGAATAAACCAACCTTGGGAACGACAGCAGAGGGTGATCAAGAACAACAATGGACTCAACGATACTTGTGGAAAGCTTTTGCAGCTAATGGCTTAGGGACAGTTGTACATGATTATCAAGAAGGACATACACATACGAACAATACTGTTTATGCCAATTTGGCTGCTTGTCTTCCCTGTCATAGGATACATCACCACAGAAAACAAACAGTCAGGGACCTTATGGAATGTTACTTGCATTCAATGTCAACTTTTGCAGTGTATAAACCACACTATTGTTGGGCAGAAGCAAGTTATGATTGTAACTAGTGTTGCGTGGCTGGGTAGCCCTTCTGACCAAGTACTTATACAATTGGCCAAAAGAGGATGGTGGAAGAGGTGTATTTCATGTATTGTTCTTGGTTTTATAATGCTTACATCTATTATTATGTCTTCTGCAGTTCTTGCAGTATCTATCACCTCTTTACAGAAAGAAACACTGCTGAATCTGTACAACAGTTGCAGAGAAATATTTCAATAGCATTAGAGAAACATGTAAGGATAAATAAAGATTTATTGCTGTTGATTGAGAATGTGAAAGAAGTAGTTATAGCAGAAGGGGATGAACTAGATTTACTAGAAAGGAGGTTATTGATGAAGTATGGTTATAGATTTCATCCTATTTGTGTAACACCAGTAAAACAATAGGTCTGATTATGATTGGCAAAAGTTTGGTTATATGCATTTTGCATTGTTCCCCTATGTTGCCAGTGCTGGACTACCACTCTGTGTGAAGTTACCACTGACCTGTGCTACCTGCTCCTAGAACAAAAGTAAGGGGGAGATGTAGAGGGCAGTGGGATTGTGAACCTCATGGCTGAATAAGCCCTCTCAGCTGAAGAGCCTGCTATCAGGCCTGGATAGGTTCCCCACCCTCAGGAGGAAGCTCAAGCACACAGGTCTGAGCATTATGTCCTCATGATAAGTGTGGTATATACCACCACCACCCTGGCCTGGGAACAAGGAAGCGCACAGTATTCTCAGGAGAAAACAATTAGGAAGAAGATATATGGCTTCATAAAAGCTTGTGCTTGGGACAAAAAAGTTGGCTCTGCTTTCCACCACTCTTGGAGTCCCATCTCTTTTGTGTACTCTCTCAGCCTCTGGGTAAGCAACTCTTTCCCACCCAGCTGCTGGATGGCAAGGCCCCTCACAAGTTACAGATAACATCTTCCATGTAGGAATGTAAACAGTTTAACCTTATTAAGTCTCTTATGATTTCCCTTTCCTGTTTACCTTTTTGTGCTTCTCTTGAGTCTTGTATCTGAAAGTCAAATCTTCTATTCAGTTCTGGTCTTTTAATCAAGAATACTTGAAAGTCCTCTATTTCATTGAATGTCCATCATTTCACCTGAAGGATTATACTCACTTTTGCTCGGTAGGTGATTCTTGGTTGTAATCCTAGCTCCTTTGCCCTTTGGAATATCATATTCCAAACCCTCTGATGCTTTCTGTAGAAGTTGCTAAATCTTGTGTTATCCTGTGACTCCATGATACTTTGTTTTGTTTTGTTCTGTTTATTTTTTTTTTCTGGCTGCTGTCAATATTTTCTCCTTGATCTGGGAACTCTGTATAATATTGTTGGCAGTTTTCATTTTGAGATCTCTTTCAGGAGGATCAATGGACTCTTTCAATTTCTATCTTACCCTCTGGGTCTAGAATATCAGGGCACTTCTCCTTGATAATTTCTTGAAAGAAGATGTCTAGGTCCTTTTCCTGATCATGGCTCCCAGGTATACTAATAATTGTTAAATTGTCTCTCCTGGATGTATTTTCTAGGTCAGTTGTTCTTCCAATGAGATATTTAACATTGTCTTCTATTTTTCATACTTTTAATTTTGTTTTATTGTTTCTTTATTTCTCATAAAGTTATTAGCATCCATTTGTTCAATTCTAATCTTGAAGGAATTATTTTCTTCAGTGACATTTTGGACCTCCTTCTCCATTTGGCCAATTCTGATTTTTAAGGTATTCTTCTCCTTATTTTCATTTTGGACCTCTTTTATCATTTGTACTAGTTTGTTTTTAAAGATATTATTTTCTTCAGTATTTTTTGTGTCTCCTTTACCAAATTACTGACTTTTTTTCATGATTTTCTTGCATCACTTTCATTTCTCTTCCTGATTTTTCCTCTACCTTTCCTACTTGATTTTCAAAATCCTTTTTGAGCTTTTCCATGATCTAAGATGAATTCATATTTTTTCTTGGAGGCTTTGGGTGTAGGAGCTTTGACTATGTTGTCTTCTGAGTGTATGTTATAATCTTCTTTGTCATCGCAGTAACTTTCTGTAGTCAGAGTTTTTTCCCATTCTTTGCTCATTTTCTCAGCCTTTTAACTCTTTGTTAAAGAAAGGTTCTGCTTCTAAGGTAGAGGGCTCAATGTCCCAGTCTTCAGGGATTTTACACCACCATTTTCAGAAATACTTCCAGGGACCTGAAAGTTTTCAGTTCTTCCAAGGTGGTATGAGCTAAAGAAAGGTGTTTACTACTCTCCTGGCTTGTGCTCTGATCTGTGAGCAACCACAAGCATTCTTTTCTGCCCTGGCCCTATGAGGAGAATCCTCCCTACACTGTGGCCATAAAATATGCTATGCTAATGCTCCTCCTCACCCTGAGACTGCTACCTAGGATTGTCACCCAGATCCAAGTATGAGCAAAGCAACAGGATTCTGCCTCAGTGCTAGCAAATAGACCCATATAGTCTCTTTCTGAACAGTTGTTTAACCCATTTACTGTCTGTGATCTGAGAACTCCAGAAATAATTGTAGCTGCTGCCACTGCCACTGCTATTTAGTCACTCTCAAGGCCTGTTCCTGCTTTGCTATTTCTAGGGCTGTGCTGGCCCAGCCTGCACTGGACTGCTCTTTCTCTAACCCCAGTACAACAGACCTTTCCTGCTGACCTCACAACTTTTCTTGGGCTGGAAATTTGTTTCACTTCGTCTTTTTGTGGGTTCTGCTGCTCTAGAATTGATTGAATCATTTTAAAACATATTTTGATGGGTTTGGGGGAGAGCTCAGATGGATCCCTGCCTTTACCATCTTAGCTTTGTCTCCTCAAACCTCATTTGCATTAGATAGTTACTCTTTTTACCTTTTCTTAGATAGTATTACTTTTTTAGAATCCCATCATACTTGACTCTACCCCAGTCTTTCTTTTGAACTACCTAATTACTAATTACATTCTTAGACATACAGTTTACTTTTCCTCATATGAAAAGTAAACAGTTTGTCCTTATTGAGTTCCTTGTAATTAGTCTTTGATGTTTTACCTTACATTTCTCTTGGATTTTGGATATCAAATTTTCTATTAAGTTCAGATCTTTTTGCAATAAAATCCTGAAAGTCTGGAAATTCACTGAATTTCCTTTTTTTTTTTTCATTCAGGAGTATGTTAACTTTGCTGGGTATGATATTTTTGGCCACAACCCCAGTTCTTATGCTCTTTGATACGTAGTGCTCCAAGGTCTGTTGTCTTTCAGGATAGCCACTGCTAGATCTTGTACATTTCTAATTGTGGCTCTGCCATATTTCAATTGTTTTTTTCTTGTTTCTTGCAAAATTTTCTCTTTGAGGTGTGGATTTTGGAATTTAGCTATGATATTCCTGTAGGTTTTTCTCATAGGATCTCTTTTATTTGGTGATATATATATATATATTATTTTTTTCTGTTTCTACTTTCCTCTTTTGTTCTAACACTTCAGGACAATTTTCTTTAATTTTTTCTTGCATTATTGTATTAAGATTCTTTTTTTTATCATAGCTTTATGTCTTCTCTTCTTGATCAATTGTTGTCTATGTTCAGTTGTTTTTGTTATGAGATGTTTCACATTCTCTTTGATTTTTTTTCATTCTTTATATTTTGTTTTTATTATTTCCCAATCTCTTATAATTTTTCTGACTTCCCTTTGCTCAGTTCTAATTTTCAAGGAATTGTTTTCTGCCTTAATATTCTGGATCTTCTTTTCTAGTTGGTTAACTTTCTTTTCATAATTCTCTTGTTTCTCTTGAATTGTTCTTATTTTTAAATTCTTCCTTAGTCTCTCCTATTTGATTTTTTATAAGTTCTTCTATGATTTTTTTTTTTTGAGGGGGAAGTGATCATTTGAAGTTTCTCTTTAGGGTGGGAGATGATTTTTTCTTCAGCATTCTCCTCCAAGGATGAACTCCAGTCTTCTCTTTTATAATAATAACTTTCTATGGTTGGTTTCTTTCTTCTTTGCCTGCTCATTTTTCTTTTTAATAGCAACTTCTTGTAATCACCTCTATTCCTAGGGGATGTAGAACATTGCCTCTGGCCTCAGGTCTTCAGGCCTGCAACTGAAACCAAGAACTCTACTCTCCTATAAGTGTCCACAACCAATGGTGTTCAGCTCCAATGCTTTTGCACTCACCAGACATGTGCTGATCGTTCTTCCTCACCCAGGGTCACATCTGGGCAACACAGCTGGGCCTGGAATTCCTTATCCACAGAAGTTACCATTTTTCCCTTGTTCATATATTCAACCCACCCATCCCCACCCCCTCAAACACACACTGTATGGAAGGTGAAAATTCCTGTGGCTAGGGCTGAGGCCATCTCCCAACCAGGAAGCCTCAGGGCATGCTGCTTGCTATTTCAATGGAAATAACCTGGAGGTGTTCACACTTCACAGGATCCATACCTCAGTCCTTGGATTTTTCTTCTATACTCCTCTAGCATGGGAGAGCTAGTGTTTTGCTCCAACTCATGTTTATTTTTACCTGCTCTACATTTGCACTGAGGCACTATTTTGTCTTGTTTTGGGGGAAATCTGGAGAGCTTGGAATTTTCTGACCTGCCCTACCATCTTCCCTAAATCCTTTTTCTAACTATGTTTTCTTAAAAGTGGAAGTGGCTGGTGACAACTAGTTGTTCCTTTAATAAGAGTAAGAGGTGTTTTTTTTTTAATTTTTGAAGGAAGTGTTTTAAGCTATTTTCAAAGTTCTTAAGTTTTTAGCCATTTTTAATTCGAATCTTCTGAAATAAAAACAACAGCAATAACCCAACATTAAATATAATAGACCAATTTCCATAGTTTAAATTTATCTATCAAGCAATAAACATTCATTAAGGAGGATGCCAGGCACTATGCTAAGTGCTTATACTAATTTGTTCCTCAGAAATAGCAGTGATCTTCTTTTCATTGCACGTGTGAACTCACATATGAGTTCAGATCATTGATCCCAAATTTAGATCCAGTAAGGGCCTTAGAAATCATTGAGCCCAACTTCCTTCTTTAACAGATTTGGATATTTACAAAGGCAGAGAAATGGTAAGTTCCTTGTAAAGGGTCACATAGCCACTAAGTGTCTAGATTTGAATACAACCTTGTTTTTTAAATCTCAATATTATATGTCGTGTCATATCATCATATCATATCAAATTATGAGCATATGTATTCACTCCAACACTACAGATAGCAGCCCCAGCACATCTTACTGAGGATATTGGAAGCATCACGCAATATACAACTTTCTAAAGGTAAGTCTTTCTGAAATGAGATAGTGTACATAGCAGACACAGTCTTTTGCCACAATCATGTTAAAAGTCTTTGTAACCTGGTGGGACCTTCTAGTTTCTAGTGACTCATAGACATAGCCTTCAAGAATTATGTGTCAAATATAGATATAATATATCACAAATCATTATAATAAAAAGAATAAATATCAATACTGTTTCTCATTTCTTCTGAACCAGTTATTTCGTAACTTATGATTTCATTGAAATGTTGAAAATTGTAGTGAGAAAATCCCCTCTCACAATGGAGATTAGTAACTCTTCTATAACATGGAATTTTAGAGAGTTACCTTTAACACCAAGAGGTTAAGTGTCATCTTTAACACCAAGAGGTTAAGTGTCATGCCTGGAGTCATAGAGCTAGGATATGTCAGCCACAGAACTTGAAATCATATCTTCCTGACTCTGAGGGTATTTTTTTTTGTCTATTCTGCTATATATTGCCTTTAGATTATGGCACATAATATTTTACATTAAGTAGAATAATGACATTTTGTTAGTAAAGTCTCCTATTTCTGATGTCCAAGAATATGGAAAAAAAAATCATTGGGGAATCTAAATATCTGGGTTCAAATTCCAGTTCTGCCACTTCCTTGTGCGAAACATGTACTTCGACTAGTCCTCTAACTTGCCAGTTTCTGCTGCACAATGAGGGGGTTGGATTAAATGCTGTGTAAATTTTCTTCAAGCTCTAAGATTCCATATTTTTACTTATTTTCCACCCCTGTTAATGATGTTTCTGACAATAAAGTACAACAGAGGAGTTAATATATTAAAAATATCAGAAAATTGGTAATTTGTTCTTGGTATGTGTGCTTACTCCCAGTCTCTGTTGAGAGACAATTTGCTAAAGTCAGAACATTCCATTTGGTGATCATGACAGAAAATAGAGATCATAGTATTACTGTCTCTTGCTCTGAGACTTATTTTTCAACCATTCTTTACTTGGGAACATGAAATAAACACTGTAAGAGCAAATGCACATCTGTCGACTTAACTTAAGTGAAAGAAGTGCTTTAAGCTATTTTCAAAGTTCTTGAACTTTTAGGAATTTTGAATTCAAATCTTCTGAAACTTTGTGTGAGATTTAACCAAATTTAGCAGGCAAAATAAAAAGAACTAAATAGCTGACATTTATGCCATATTTTAAGGCTTACAAAATGCTATGCAAAGATTTTTCTTTCAATGCTCACAATGCTCTGAAATACTATTATTATCTGTATTTTACAGATGAAGTTTAGAGGTTTTTTCTTAGTTTCCAATACCTACAAAAGTATCATGTGCATAGTAGATGGTTACTACTACTTCTAATAATAATAGCAAGCATTTACATAGTGCTTTAAGACTTACAAATATCTTAATTCATTTGATTCTCACAAAAATTTGAAGGACGGGCATTATTACCTTCAATTTTACAGGAGAGGAAACTGAGACTGAAAGGTTAAATTATTTGCCCAGGGTCACAGGATTAGTGCCTGAGGCAGGATTTGAACTTAGGTCATATTCACTCCCAGTTGCATAGTTTATCTACTGTGTTATTCACCGAATTATAGCAACTGCTTATTGGATCAGTTGCTGTGTCCAGAATGTTTTGAATTCCTCTTGTTTCCCCTCTCTAAATAACCTAAACCATCCAAACCAAAGCTCTGTTGCTATAAAACAAAAGACCAACTTAAAAAAAAAAGCATCCTTAATTTTTTTTCGTGATGTCCAGAAATATTGCCTGATAGAAACAGCACAATGAACCTCTCTTTGTAATAAAGAAAAATAGTTCAGTAAAATCAACTAACAGAGAGACTGCATGTGAAAGTATATAAAAGCATTTTTTTATCAATAGATCCTCCTCCCTCTAACTCACCAAGGAAAGGAGGGAGGTTACTTCATTTTATCTTCATTGTAATTCCACAGCATTCACCTAGAGTTTAGCATTATTTTTCTTTTCACTCTTCTGTTCACTGTGTTTATTTTCCATTTCTCCTTATATTTTTCTGTATCTCTGAATGCCTTAGATTGATATTTTCTTTTTTTTAAATTGATTTGTTTATTTACTTTTAGTTTACAAGATTCAGTTCTGCAATCCATTGTTTCAAGTTTTCTCTCCTTCCTCTTCCCCCCACCCCACTCCCCATGGCGGCATACAATCAAGTATAGGATTTGAAAATACTTTCACATTGGACATCTAGTCTGCTTGTATAGAAAGGTTGTGACCAATGGAGTGAACAATGGGAAAAAAGAAAGAAAACAAAACATGAAAAAGAAAGATAGCATGTACATTGCTTCAGTCTCCATTTAAACTCTGTTCTTTCTAGATCTTTCTCTGAATATAGATATCTCCTTCCATCCTGAGCTTTGTAGAGTTGTCTTATAACTATGCGATGCTGAGAAGAGTCCAGTTTATCAAAGCTGGTCATCACACATATGATGTGTCTGTGATTGTGCACAAATTTTTCCTGGTTCTGCTCTTCTCACTTAGCATCAGTTGCTGTAAGCCTCTCCAGGTGAATGTGAAGACTGTCTCCTCCCCATTTCTTGTAGCAAAATAGTATTCCATTACATTCATATATCACAACTTGTTTAGACATTCCCCAATTGACAGGCATCCCCTTAATTTCCAGTTTTTTGCCACCACAAAGAGAGCTGCAATAAATATTTTTGTGCATATAGATCTTCCTCCCACTTCTATGCTCTCTTTGGGATACAACCCAGAAGTGCTATTACTGGGTCAAAGGGCATGCAATTATTTATACCCCTTTGGGCATAGTTCCAGATTGCTCTCCAGAATGGTTGTGCCAGTTCACAGCTCCACCAACAATGCATTAGTGTTCCAAGTATTCCACAACCTTTCCAGCTTTTGTTTTCTGTTTTGTCATCTTAGCCAATCTGGTTGAAGAGATGTGGTACCTCAAAGTTGTTTTGATTTGCATTTCTTGAATAAATAGTGATTTAGAGCATTTTTTTCATATGCTTATAGATATCTTTAATTTCTTCTTCTGAAAATTGCCTGTTCATATCCTTTGACTATTTATCACTTGGAGAATGAATTGTATTCTTATAGATATTACTTAATTCCCTGTATATTTTAGAAATGAGGCCTTTATCAGAGACATTGTTTGTATATATTCTTTCTCAATTTCCCACTTCCCTCTTAATCTGGGTTACATTGGCTTTGTTTGTACAGAAACTTTTCAATTTAATGTACTCAAGGTTATCCATTTTGCATTTTATACTGCTCTCCAATTCTTCTTTGGTCATAAAGTCTTCCCTACTCCATAAATCTGACAGGCAAACTATTCCTTGCTTTCTCAGACTACTTACAGTATCAGCCTTCATACCTAGATCATGCACCCAGTTAGACTTGACTTTGGTGTACGGCGTTAGATGATTGTCTATGCCCAGTTTCTTCCATACTATATTCCAATTTTCCCGGTAGTTTTTGTCAAATAGTGAGTTCTTATCCTAAAAACTGGAGTCTTTGAGCTTATCAAATAGAGTATTACTATAATCATTGACTACTGAGTCTTTTGTACCCAATCTATTCCATTGATCCACTACTCTATTCCTTAGCCAGTACCAAGCAGTTTTGATGACTGTTGCTTTATAATACAGATTAAAATCTGGTAAAGCTAGGCCACCTTCCCTAGCATTTCTTTTCATTAATTGGGTTGATATTCTGACCTTGTGTTCTTCCAAATGAATTTTGTCACTATTTTTTCTAGTTCTATAAAATATTTTTTTGGTAGATTGATTGGTATGGCACTAAATATATAATTTAATTTAGGCAAAATTGTCATTTTTATTATATTAGCTCTACCCAGCCTTGAGCAATTGATGTTTTTCAATTAGTTAGATCTGATTTTATTTGTGTGAAAAGTGTTTTGTAGTTGTGTTAATAAAGGTACTGGGTTTGTTTTGGCAGGTAGATTCCCAAATATTTTATAATGTCTATAGTAACTTTAAATGGGGTTTCTATTATTACCTCTTGCTGTTGGACTTCTTTGGAAATATGTAGGAATGCTCAGAATTTATGTGGGTTTATTTTATATCCTGCAACTTTGCTAAATTTATTTCTTGTCTCAAGAAGTTTTTTGCTTGATTCTCTAGGATTCTCCAAGTATATCATCATATCATCTGCAAAGTTGGATAGCTTAGTCTCTTCTTTGCCTAATTTGATTCCTTTGATTTCTTTTTCTTCTCTAATTGCTATGGCTAATATTTCTAGTATCAAATTGAATAAGAGGGGGTGATAGTGGACATCCTTGTTTCACCCCTTATCTTATTGGAAATGCTTCTAGTTTATCCCCATTACATATAATAATTGCTAATGGCTTTAAGTAGATGCTACCTATTATTCTGAGGAAAACTCCATTTATTCCTATACTTTCTAGTGTTTTTTAATAGGAATGGATGTTATATTTTGTCAAAAGCTTTTTCTGCATCTATTGAGATAGTCACATGGTTTCTACTAGTTTTATTGTTGATGTGATCAATGATACTGGTGGTTTTCCTAATATTGAACCATCCTTGCATTCCTGGAATAAATCCAACATTATCAAAATGTATTATTCTTGTGATAAGTTGCTGAAGTCTTCTTGCTAATATTTTATTTAAAATTTTTGCATCTATATTCATGAGGGAGATTGGTCTATAATTTTCTTTCTCCATTTTGTCTCTCCTTGCTTTAGGTATCAGTACCATATTTGTGTCATAAAAAGAATTTGGTAGGATTCCTTCCTCACCAATTTTCCCAAATAGTTTGTAGAGTATTGGGATCAATTGATCTTTAAATGATAGAATTCACTAGTATATCCATCTGGCCCTGGGGATTTTTTTCCCAGAGAGCTCTCTGATAGCTTGTTCAATTTCTTTTTCTGAGATGGGATTATTTAAGTAATTTACTTCCTCTTCAGTTAGTCTGGGCAACTTATATTTTTGTAAATATTCATCCATTTCACTAAGATTGGCAAATTTATGTGCGTACAATTGAGCAAAATAATTCCTAATTATTGTTTTAATTTCCTCTTCATTGGAGGTACATTCACCCTTTCATTTTTGATACTCGAAATTTGGTTTTTTTCTTTCTTTTTTTTTTTTTTATCATATTGACTAAGGGTCTATCAATTTTATTGGTTTTTTCATAAAACCCACTCTTAGTTTTATTTATAAGTTCAATAGTTTTCTTACTTTCAATTTTATTAATCTCTCCTTTGGTTTTCATTATTTCTAATTTATATATTTAATCGGGAATTTTCAATTTGTTCTTTTTCTAGTTTTTTCAATTGCATGCCCAATTCATTGACCTTCATTTTCTCTATTTTTTTCATGTATGCATTCAGGGATATAAAACTTCCCCTATGAACTGCTTTTGCTGCATCCCACGTTTTGGTATGACGTCTCATTATTGTCATTCCCTGGAATGAAGTTACTGATTGTTTCTATAATTGCTTGTTTGACCCACTCATTATTTAGTATTAAATTATTTAGTTTCCAATTAGGTTTTTGCCTATCTTTCCATGGCCCTTTATTGCATATAATTTTTATTGCATCATGATCTGAGAATGATGCATTTAATATTTCTGCCTTTCTGCACTGAATTGTGAGTTTTTTATGCCCTAGTACATGGTCGATTTTTTTTTTTTTTATGTGCCATGTACTGCTGAGAAGAAAGTATATTCCTTTTTATCGTCATTCAGTTTTCTCCAGAGATCTATCATGTCTAGCCTCTCTAAAGTTCTATTTGCCTCCTTAACTTCTTTCTTGTTTATTTTGAGGTTAGATTTATCAAGTTCAGATAGCGGGAGATTGAGGTCTCCCACTAGTATTGTTTTGCTATCTATTTCTTCCTCCAATTCCCTTGACTTTTTTTCTAGGAATTTGGATACTCTACTGCTTGGAACATATATGTTAAGTAATGATATTGCTTCACTTTCGATGGTGCCTTTTAGCAGGATGCAGTTTCCTTCCTTATCTCTTTTAATTAGATCTATTTTTGCTTTTGCTTTATCTGAGATAAGGATTGCTACCCCTGCTTTTTTTTTTTACTTTAGCTGAAGCATGATCTATTCTACTCCATCCTTTTACCTTTATCCTGTGCATATCCCCTTGTTTCAAATGTGTTTCTTGTAGACAGCATATTGTAGGATTGTGGTTTTTAATCTATTCTGCTATCCACCTATGTTTTATGGGAGAGTTTATTCCATTCAAATTCACAGTTATGATTACTATCTGTGGCTTTTCCTCCATCTTATTCCCTCCCCTGTTTATATCTTTGTGTCTTCCTTTTCTCTTCCCCTCCTTAAGAGTTTTCCTTTTGACCACCACCTCCCTCAGAATTCCCTCCCTGTGTCCCCCCCCTCTGCCTACCCTTTCCCCTTGCTACTCTTTCCCTCCCCTCTGACCACCCTCCCCCTTCTTACACTGTCCCCCCCCCCCCATCCCTCCTACTGCCAGTAAGGCACAATAGATTTTTATTCTTAATAGAGTATGTTATTCCCTTCTTGAACCCAAACCAATGCTAGTAAATTTCATACAGTGCTCCTGTCCCTCCCTTTTCCCTCTATTGTTATGAATTTTTGTGTCTTTTCATATTAGAATCTAAACTTAACTGTTTGTATTGATCCCTCTTTAAATCAGAGCCAATGAGAGTAACAATCATATAATGTTCATCTCCTTCCTTCCCTCCCGTCCACTTTAGTATGTTTTTATGCCTCTTCTTGTGACATAATTTACCATTTTCTTCCTCAATATTTCCTTTTGTCCCATTACAATACCTTTCTTCCCCTTAATAGGGTTTTTTTTAATCTTCAGGTTAGTTCACTTATACCCCCACCCTCTATGTACATCCCTTTTAAATGTCACAATGCTTATACAAATTTCAGTATTGACAGGTATCCACTTCAAATAAAGGGATGTAAACAGTTTGCTCTTATTGAGTCCCAAATTATGTGCATGTGTGAGCATCTGTGTGTGTATGTGTATGTGTGAGTGTGTGTTTTCCTTGTTTACCTTTTTATGTCTTTCTTGGGTCTTGTAAGTGGAGATCAAATTTTCCATTGAGCTTGGGCTTTTCCATAAGGAAAGACTGGAAGTCCTTTATTTCATTAAATGATCATCTCTTTGCCTGAAAAATTATGTTCAGTCTTGCTGGGTAGTTGATCTTTGGTTGCAGTCCTAGCTCTTTTGCTTTATAAAATACCAAATTCCAATCCCTCTGATCTTTTAATGTAGCAGCTGCTAAATCCTGTATAATCCTGACTGTAGTTCCACTATATTTGAATTGTATCTTTTGGGCTGCATTCAGTATTTTCTCCTTGACCTAGTAGGTCTGGAATTTGGCTACTATATTTTTTGAAGTTGTCTATTTGGGATCTCTTTCAGGAGAAGATTGGTGAATTTTTTCAATAACTATTTTACCTTCTGATTCTAGGACCTCGGGACAGTTTTCTTTGACAATCTCTTGGAGGATGTTGTCCAGGCTGCTATTTTCATCATGGCTTTCTGGTAGGCTGATAATTCTTAGGTTATCTCTCCTTGATCTGTTTTCTAGATGAGTTGCTTTTCCAGTGAGATATTTTGCACTTTCTTCCAATTTTTCAATCTTTATGTTTTGTTTGACTGACTTTTGCTGCCTCATAGAGTACTTAGCTTCAATTTGACGGACTCTAATTTTTAGTGAATTATTTTCCTCAATTAGTTTTTGAATCTCTTTTCCATATGTTCAATTTTCATTTTTAGGGAGGTATTTTCTCTGGTTATATTTTGGACCTCCTGTCCTAGTTCTCCAGTTTTACTTTTTAAAGATTTGTTTTCTTCAGTGAGATTTTTTTTTCCAATTTGGTCACTGTAGATTTAAATTTATCTCCTACCTCTCTAATTTCATTTTTAAAATCCATCTTGAGGTCCTCCAAGAATGCTTTTTGGGCTTGAGACCAATTCACATTTCTTTCTGTGGTGTCCTGTGTGAATATAGAGTCCATGTTGCCTTCTGAATTTGGTTGTTCTTGCTCACTATAAAAAGATTTGATGGCCCTAGATTTAGTAAGTTCCTTCTTCCCCATTGTGATTGCCTATGTCCTGGATTTTTAAAAGTGGCTATCTGTTTTTGGGGTGAAGAAGTAGTGAGCTTCTCAGGCTGGGAGGTAGAGGTTTGGTTGTTCACTTCATGAGCTGGTCTCTGAGTGACTAGACTAAGGCCAAGGCCAGGACTCTCAGTGTTTCCCCTGAGTTACCATGAGGCTTACAGAGTAACCTATGAGGGCAGGGTGGTCTGGCTCCTTCAGGTTTCCACCTCTGTGTCTCTGGGCTATGGCTCAGGCAGGCTCAGTAACAGGAGGCCACAAAGTCTGCTGTCAGATGATTCCCTCCCAGTGGTGCTAAAGCTTGCACCTGGGCTTGTGTAATTAGTGCTTGCTGGATCCCCCCTCCTAGGCTTCCCCCTTCCTCAGTGCCTCCCAAGCCTGAGGCTGATTCTACTAATTCAGGATTTTTCTCTAGGTGGGGCAATTATCTCCAGACTTTTCTGGGGGGGGGGGGGGGCAGAGCAACTAAGTTTTAATCCTCTATCTTGATTTCTGGAAGTTCAGGTATGTAATTTTTAAACATCCAGGCCACAAGCTGGTAGCCCCAGGAAAATCTGCTGACCCTGCTGCAGGCCCTGCATTTTCTCTTACCCAACTCTGACAATCCTCTGTCCTGTGGTGAAATAGCTGTAAATTACTCTCAGGCTGGGTGAGTCTGCTGGCTGCCTGGGGCTTCTTCTCAGTCTGCTGTACTCTGCTCTCAGATCCTTGCTGGTGCAGCTCCTGTGTGCTCCAAGTTCTCCCTGCCTGGACCTGAGTAGGCACTTTTCTGGGCTGGGAGTCTGCCATGCTCTGTCTCCCAATGGGTTCTGTCACTCTTAAATCTGTTCAAATTCACTTTTTATCTTTTAGCAATAGAATTCTTGGAGGAGCTTGGAAAAGCTACTGCTTCCTTTCCGCCATCTTAGCTCCACCTCCGTTATTTTCTTATAGTGCAATAATCCTCCATGACATTCATATGCCACAAGGTTTTCAAAAATTTTACCATTGATGGGCATTCACTTTGTATCTAATTTTTCACTATCACAAAATTACTCTATGAATATTTTCTATTTATGGAATTTTTTTGTTTTTTTTAATCTTTTTTGAGTTATTTTAGTTTGTATTTTATAGTTATTTGGCATAAACTTGCATATAGTCGTTGATAGTATGTAATTTTTCATTTGGATATTTTGACCACATATATTGGTGAATGGAATTAACATTTGTGTTATATTGCATAAATAGATAGATAGCTCAGAATTTATCACAAATATTTGAAGCAAACGCTTTTTCCAGTTTGATAGTTTATGCTCTAATTTCTATCATTTTGTTCTTTTAAACAATTATTAAAGTTATATTAAGTAATATTGTCTGTTTTATCTTTTCTGATCATAACCACAGTGGTGAATGGTATCTTACATTCTCTTCTATCTAAAAAATAATACATCCTTTTACATTTGGCTCACTTTTCCATTTGGAACTTAATGTAAAAGGTCACCTTTTTAGCTTTCTTATCCAATTCTTTAGAGTAGGTGAATTTTTTTACTCCAATTCTCTGACTACATTAATACAGATTCCTCAATTTACTGCAAAGAATTTCTCCTTAGTAGGTTGTAGGGGGCAACAACCAAGTTTAGGTCTGTAGCTTTGAAGTAAAGCATGCAGACTGATAGAGTATGGCAGGTCAAATCAGGGAGAATGGGGAGGCAGATGAGAGAATGACACAAAATGAACCTGAAAAACAATAGGGAATGATTCTTGTTTGGGACACTTTATTGTCACTTAAAGATTTATATTTTAAAAGACAAGTCACAGAGATAAAACAGGCAAATGACAGTCCTTGCTGGGACTATTTAATTATAAATATATATAGTTTAAAAAATATAAATATGTTACAAACAAATAAGTATAATACAATATATGTATTAGATACAATAATGGCATCATTAAAATGTTTACATTCACGTAGTGTTATGTAGTACTTTCATATACTACATCTCATTTGAGTCTTAAAACAATCTTATGAATAAGGAAATGATAGTATTATTATTATTATTATTATTTAGATCAGGGGTTCTCACCCTGTGGGTTGCAACCCCTTTGGGGGTTGAACGACCCTTTCACAGGGGTCACAGGAGTTGGCTAAGACCATCAGAAAATGCAGATTTCCAATGGTCTTAGGAACCGAGACACTGCTCCTCTAGACACCGCTCCTCTATCTGTCTCCAGGTGGGTCCACCCACATGCAGATATGCCCACATCCGAGTTAAAGGGTTGCGGCATTAGGAAGGTTGAGAACCACTGATTTAGATGATGAAAATAAGATTCGATCTTATGTGGAGAACACACCTTATAGCTATTTTATATACCCTATTTATTGTTCCTTTTTAAATGTACCTTACTGACAATTTTAGCACTTTTATTATATTCATATATAGCTTAGCAAGATTTACAAAACTCTTTATATAAATTGTGTCATTTGATCTTTATAACAACTCTTATAGGCAAATGACATTATTATCCCTAATTTTACAGATAAGATAACCGAGGTAGGCAGATGTTATATTATTTGTCCAGTGTCACATGACTGGTTAGTGTCTGAGGCAGGTTTTGAATTCAGGCTTTCCTTACTTCAAGCATAGCATTCACTGTTTACTGTACCACCTAGCTACCTATAAGTTATCTCATCTGTTTATATGTCATTATAACATTTCTATCATGCATTTTATTGCCATATAAAAATAATAGCTAGCATTTACATAGTGCTTTAAGGTTGGCTAAATGCTTTGTGTATGTTATCTCCTTTGTTCCTCACAACAATCCTGTGAAATAGCTACTGTTACTATCCCTATTTTACAGTTGAGGAAACAGAGGCAGAAGTTTAGTGACTTGCCCATGGTCACTATGTTTCTAGGACAGGATTTGAATTCAGCTCTTTCTCACTCCATGTCAAGTGCTCCGTCCACTGTGTTCTCTCCTAGCTACCTCTATACTGAACATAGATATCTCAATGCATTTTCCTTTAAGCAACTCAACACACCCCTCATGATCATCATGACAAACATATAGGCATCTCTATATCCTTTACAAATTCATGCCACCTCATACACTTCTTTTTATATGTCTTTTCACTCTATCCCCTTTTTACATATCATTAAACTATTCTATTTACAGCTCTGATTACAACCCTCTGACATGTACAGCTCATTACAAATGTCCCTTTCAGAATCCCATTACACCATTTCATTCCCACATTCATCACACTGCTTAGATGTGCAAACCTCATTACACTTTTCCCTCTCTGCATCCTATCACACTGTACCATTTATCTATCCCATTACACCATTCCTTCTCAGCATCTCATTACGTTATTCTTGGTATGCATCTCATTACACCCTTTCAGTGTTCACATTTCATTATAGTTCCATTTACACATGTAATTACAACTTTCCCCTTACACATGGAATTATACACTCTTTATATATGCACATCTCATTACACCCTTCTTTATGCATTTCATTACACCCTTTCACGTACACATCTCATTACACCATTATGTTATTGCATTTCATCACACGCTTCCCTTTTCCCATGCCCACGTCAAATTGGACATTTTTTTTCCCCTTGCTTCTACTCGATTGCACTATCCTGTGTATGGATCTCATTCTATTTCTTCAAGGTATATACCTCATCACATCATACCACTATTTCATTACACCCTTATATATGCAAATCTTATTATACCTTTACTTTTATGCATCCCATTAAACCTTCTAGAAATGAATATACTGTGGGGCTGGGTGGGCAGGGGTGAGGTTGGGGGGGAGAAGCTATCATTCCTTTTGTATTCAGAGAATATATGTTTCCCATCACAGAGGTAAATTTGAGCAAACTAATAAAACATAAAAGAAAGGATTCTCTTTCACTTTTCCTCTAGTTTAATCAATTGCTAAGCTTTGGCTGTAGTTAAGAGGGAAAAAAAATCACTACTCTTAAAAACGGCAACTGCTGAGAATGTTAATTGTGCCTTTCCCAGAGGTATCTAGAATAGCACTGTAACAGGTTCTGAGGAAGTATCCTTAAATTCTCAGGAAAATTCTTAAGGGTTTGAATTGAGCCTATATAATTAATACAGAATCAGAAATTTTTTGTTCTCTATATACAAAATTTTCAGTTTCTTCAAACTTTCTTCTGAAGGTCAGTGAATTGAACATATGATATTTTATTATCCTATTAATCAGAAGCATTGACAACATCCTAGCTACTACCAACAAACATATAGTGACCACCAACTGATTTAAAGGTATGAAATATATGACATACTCCATCCTCTTGAAGACTTCACAGTCTAGAAGGTGATATGGAATATTGATCTAAACAACCCCTAAGTAATTACTAGAAGCAAAAAAAAAAAAAAAAAAAGGAATGTATACTAGTTGCCCAACAAGTGGGTTGGCCAAAGAGCATTACAAGAGCTAAAAAAGGTGACCACTGAAGATTGGAGCCGTGACTGAAGATTTCATAGGAACAAAATGTATATAGTGAGCTGAGACTTTTTAAGAATGGTAGGGGTTAAAGGGAAAAGGTGAATACAAAATGTAACTGAAGAAAATAATTCTTTAAAAATTAGAATTGGGCAAGTAGAAGCTAACGACTCCATGAGAAATCAAGAATTAGTCAAACAAAATAAAAAGAATGAAAAAATAGAAGAAAATATTAAATGCCTCATTGAAAAAAAAGCTGACCTGGAAAATAGATCCAGGAGATATAATTTAAGAATTATTGAACTACCTGAAAACCATGATAAAAAAAGACCCTAGATAGCATCTTTTGAAAAATTAGCAAGGAAAATTCCCCTGATATGCTAGAACCAAAGGGTAAAATACTCATTGAAAAAAATCTACCAATCACCTTCTGAAAGAGATCCCAAAATGAAAACTCCAAGGAATATAGTAGCCAAATTCCAGAATTATCAGGTCAGATAACAGGGTCAGAGAACATCACAACCCTCATGACTCACTGCCTAATTACAAAGTAACAAGGTGTGAGCATGCCTGAAAAACAAGCTACCTTACAGCCAGCAGCCAGAAAGAAATAATTCAAATATCAAGGAGCCACAGTCAGGATTACACAAGACTTAGCAGCTTCTCCATTAAAGGATCAGAGGACTTGGAATATGACATTCCAGAAGACAAAGGAGTTTGGATTATAACCAAGAATCAACTACCCAGCAAAATTGAGCATAATCTTTGAGGGGAAAACATTTATATTCAATGAAATAGGGGACTTTCAAACTTTCCTGATGAAAAGTCCAGAACTGAACAGAAAATTTGACTTTCAAATACAAGACTCAAGAGAAGCATTAAAAAAGTAAAACAGGAAAGAAAAGAATACGTTATTCCATAAGATTAAGCAGTTTACATCCCTACATGGGAAGATGATACTTGTAACTCTTGAGAACTGTATCTCTATTAGGGCAGTTAGAAAGAGTATACATAGACAGAGGATGTGGGTATAAGCTGACTTTGTATAATGGCAAGGGAATTTGAAGTTCTTCCCTGCCTTTTAATAAGCCTAAGTGAATTTGAGGACCTTCCCTAATTTGAAAATCTACTCTGTCCTCAATAGGCTGAATGTTGTCACATGGAACCTGTGGTGGGAGGAATTTGCTGAAGGGTGGAGCAGAACTCACAGGAGAAGCTTGCTTAGGGCAGCTCGTTTTTCAGGAGTGCTCACACCTTGTTACTTTGTAATTAGGCAGTGAGTGATGAGGGTTGTGATGTTCTCTGACCCCAGAGAAGGTTATATATTCTTCTGAGGTGAGGTTTGCCTTGGGGCTCACTTTGGGAAGAATTGTGTGATTTGGCCAGAGGAGACTCTGAGAAGACATTGAGATCCCTAGCTTTGAAAACCCAGATGTTGGTGCTTCCCTCTCTCTTAACTAGCCCGGTATGTCTGTAATGGCCAGACAGCTAGAAGCCCTGTCTGTTTGTCTTTGAATTGTATTATTTTCTCTGTCTGTATTTTTTGTTTGCTTGTAACTTCTGTTTGTATTCTCTGAAGTTCAGAGTGCTGACTTTTTCACCTGAACTAGGTAAATTTTATATATATGTGTGTGTGTGTGTGTGTGTGTGTGTGTGTGTGTGTGTGTGTTTGATTACAGTAAGGTTGTTAACCCTTTTTAAGTTTCTTTCCTTTAGAAAATAAGATCAAAGAACCTGGGCTAGCAGCCATCCTGGGTATGCTAAGGTGTTTGCTGCTGCACTTTGATGTGATAATAAAAAAACAAAATTAAAGGGGGGAGGAATTATATTGGGAAAAGAGGAAAGGGGGAGGAAGAATAGGGTAAATTACATCACGTGAAGAAGCACAAAAGATCTATTACAGTAGAGGGAAAGAAGGGAGGGGCTGAGCACTGTTTGAATCTTCATATTTTTGTATTTGTCTCAGAGAGGGAATAACATGCACAGTCAGTTGGAAATAGAAATTTATGTTATCCTGTAGGAAAGTAAAAGGGGAAAGGGGAAAGAAAAGGGAATGAGGGTGATAGAAGGGAGGGAAGATTGAAAGAGGTAGTGGTCAGAAACAAAACACTGGTGAGGAGGGACAGGGTAAAAAGGAAAGAGAAAAGTACAAAAAAGGGGAAAACATGATGGAGGGAGATATAGTTTGTAATCATAACTGTGAATGTGAATGGGATGAAATTTCTTTCTTGTGATTTTTCCCTTTTGTTCCAATTCATCTTTCACAACATGACTAATGTCATGTTTAATGTAATTATACACGTATAACCTATCAGATGGCTTATTGTCTTGAGGAGAGGGGAGGAAAGGAAAGGAGAGAGAAATTTAGAACTCAAAATCTTACAAAAATGAATGTTGAAAATTATCTTTACATGTAACTTGAAAAAAAAAATACTATTAATTAAAAAAAATAAAAGAATGGCAGGGCTTAACATTGGCCCTGAGGTGAAAAAAGCTGGGTTTAAATCCCACCTCTGATCCTCACTATCTCTATGAGCCTGATTAAATCACTTAACCAACATGAACCTCAGTCTCCTCACTTATAAAATGAGGGGTTTGGACTAGATAACCTCTGGAAGCTTTTCCAGTTTTTTTATCTATGATCTTTTGTTTCCATGATGACTAAGACAATCTAGGCAGTATAAACAATAAAAGTCAAAAGAAAAAAAAAACAGACCTACACTGCATTGCATATGTAGGAAACAATGGCAACAACAAAAGACCAATTTCACTGGGGTAAAGAAATTGTGTATTTTTTTTATAATTAACAGTTTGGGAAGTACTAGAGGAACACAGTTTAACAGGGGAGTTGTGGAAGACAAGGCAACTCACCTCTTTTTCTTCCTGCCACTCAATTCTGGCTTCCTAATTATCCATGAACTCCCTTTGTTTTCAGTTTTCTGATTGGTGAACAGTTCACTCACTTGGTTCAGTGGTTTTGATCTCAACACTCCACAAGTATCCTGGTCATTTACTCGACCTAGGTACTTGAAGTATTCTTATTCTTCATTCACTTTAGAACATACCTTCTCTAGCTGCCTACCTGGCATTTTCCCTAAGTACTGATAAATAACGTCACTGGCTTGGTTAAGCATGCTAACTATGCCAGATGAATAGAGAGTCTAGAAATCCATATTAAGATGGAAAAAGCTTTGTTGACACCGCTTCTATTTCTTCTCCAAATCAAAAACTCAATTAGGGATGTGATTGTGTTTCACCAAAATCTTCAGGGCCTAGAAGAGTTCTCAACACATAAAAGTAGCTTATAAAATGTGATTTTTGTGTTTGATTATATTCTTCCTCTCATCACTGTCAACAAACTGTAGGCACTAAGCAGGATTTCTTTGCTTTCCTGCTGATTCCTGTAAGCTAGCCACTTCATTTCTACAACTAGAGAACCTGCCCACTCCCATTGTAAATGAAGAGTGGGGCAATCACCAAAATGGAGAACTGATGTTTGGTTAAGTTGGATTGGGGGTAGAGAAAGAGAGAAGATTGCTTGGTTTCTCTGAGGCAGTCAGGAGTGAATAGAAACAATAAGAGAAACAAGTACCAAAAATTTTCAGTGGCAGCATCAATGGGAGTTTCCATGGCAGAATCTAAGCGATTTGTACAAAAGTGAAGATCCTAAGTGGATAATACTTGTAAAGCAACATTAGTAATAAAGGAATTAGAAGTCAAAGAAAGATCGATATGAAAAAGCAGAGACAAGGAAGGTTTTGGAGAAGGTGATTCATAAGTTAATCTTTGAAGAAAGTAAAATGTCTGAATCTGTGGAGAAAAGGATGGGAGATATCCCAAGCAATTTCCACAGTAAAAACAATGATGAGAAAATGGTAATGAACAGATAGAAAGATTAACCATTCTATGGAGGAATTAATGAATTGGTTAGTCTAGGTACATTTGAAACTGGGACAATGATGGAATACAAAGAAGAATGATTAATAAGTCAATATCAAAAAGGAAGGAGTCTCTAGTGGAGTAATACAAGAATGTGTATTTTGATAGGTGTCTGAGATGAAGGCATAAATGGCGTGTTTATGAAATTTGCAGATGACATTCTCCAATTGATAAATGGTAAAAGGATATGAATGGGCAGTTTTCAGATGAAGAAATTAAAGCTATATATAGTCATATGAAAAAAATACTCTAAATCACTATTGATTAGATAAATGCAAATCAAAACAATTCTGAGGTACTACATCACACCTATCAGATTGGCTAACATGACAAAACAGGAAATGACAAATGTTGGAGAAAATGTAGGAAAAGTGTAACACTAATCTATTGTTGGTGGAGTTGTGGACTGATCCAACCATTTTGGAGATCCATTTAGAACTATGCCCAAAGATCTATGAAACTGTGCATGCTCTTTGACCCAGCAGTACCACTTCTAGGTCTGCATCCTGAAGAGATCATAAAAACGTGAAAAGGACCAACATATACAAAAGTATTTTATAGCAGCTCTTTTTGTAGTGACCAAGAATTGGAAATTGAGGGGATACCAATCACTTGAGGAAAGACAGAACAAGTTGTAGTATAGGAATGTGATGGAATACTTACTGCTCCACAAGAAATGATAAGTAGGAGGACATTAGAAAAACCTGGAAAGATTTATATGAACTGATGCTGAGTGAAGAGAGTAGAAGCAGGAGAAAATTGTACACAGTAACAGCAACATTGTGTGAGGACTAATTTTCATAAGCTTATCTCTTCTTAGCAATGCAAGGATCTAAGACAGCTCCAAAAGACTCATGATGCCATCCACATCCAGAAAAAGAACTACGGAGTCTGAATGCAGATCAAAGCATATTACTTGCTGTCTTTTTTCCCCTTCTTTCTTGTGGTTCCTCCTGCTGGTTCCAATTCTTCTTTACAACATTACAAATGTGAAAATATATATATGTAGGGCCTATATCAGATTGCACAACATCTTGGCATGGGGGATGAGAGGGAGAGGGAGAAAATTTGGAACTCAAAATCTTATGGAAGTGTATGTGAAAAACTAAGAATAAACTAATTAATAAAAAAGAAATTTGCAGATGACAGAAAAAAAACCAATATCTATCATACCAGATGTCAGATCTAAAAAGTTCCCAGTAGGCAACAAATATGGGGCAATTAAAGAAGAAATGTAATTAGAATTAATGTAATCCCCTTCATCTGGTAAAGAAAATCTAATTCAGAATTATATGATGGCCTCAACTGATAAATGGTCAAAGGGCAGTTTTCAGATGAAGAGATCAAAACTATTTATTCATATAAAATGCTCTAAGTCATTGTTGATAGAGAAACACAAAATAAAACAACTCTAAAGTACCTCCTCACATATATCATATTATTAATATGACAGGAAAGGAAAATGATAAATGTTGGAAGAGATGTGGGAAAATTGGGACCTAATGCACAGTTGGTGGAGTTGTGAATTGATCCAGTCATTCTGGGGAGCAATTTGGAACTAGGTCCCAGCAATATCACTACTAGGTAAGTACCCCAAAGGGACTTTTAAAAAGGGAAAAGGATCTGTTTGTAAAAAAAAATTTTCATAGCAACTCTTTTAGTGGTGACAAAGAGTTGGAAATTGATGGGAATTGGAAATTGATGGGGAATTGCTAAACAAGTTGTGATAAATGATTTTGATGGGATACTATTGTGCTATAAGAAACAGTGAACAGGATGGTTTCAGAAAAAAATGACAGAAACTCATGCAAAATGAAGCGAGCAAAACAGTGTGTACAGTAATAGCAATATTCTACTATGATCAACTGTGAATGACTTAGTTATTCTCAACAATGTTATCATACAAGACAATTCAAAAAGGACTCATGATGAAAAATAGTATCCATCTCCAGAGAAAGAACTGATGGAGTCTGAATGTAGAGTGAAGCATACTGTTTTTCACTTCCCTTATTTTTTCCATGTTTATTTTGGGGGGGGGGGGCATGTACTTTTTTTCACAACATGATGAATATGGAAATACGTTTTGCATGATTGCAGATGAATAACCTGTATCAAATTGCTTACTATCTCAGGGAGAGGGGAGCAGAGGAACAGAGACAGAGTTTGCAACTCAAGTTTAAAAAAAATGTTAAAAAATTGGTTTTACATGAGACTGGGAAAAATAAAATATTATTTTAAAAAGAAATAATAACAAAATTATAAGATAAGAAAAACTGCATGCTTTTATTTTTTAGTGAGTTAGCAGCACAATGTGAGTTAATAAATGCAACATGGCAGCTTAAAAAATCTAATATAATCTTGTATTTGTTGTTCACTTGTTTTTCATTTGTATCTTACTCTTCATAATCCCATTTTGGGGTTTCTTGGCAAAGACACTAGAGTGGTTTGTCATTTCATTCTCCAGCTCACTTTACAGATAAGGAAGCTGAGACAAACAGGATGAAGTGACCTGCCCAGGGTCATTTGTCTAGTAAGTGTCTGAGGCAGGATTTGAACTCAGTGAGATGAGTCTTCCTGATCCCAAGACTGGTACTCTATCTACTGTGCCATTTAGCTTCCCAATCTTGGTATAGATGCATTAAAAAGCACAATGTCCAGAATGAGAAAGGTGATCTTTCAACTGTACTCTGCTTAAGTCAGACCACATCTAGAGTATTCTTTTCAATTCTATACACCTCATTTTTGGGAGAAGCTATAGCATATTTAAAGGAGGGTCTTCAGAATGGTGAAGAAACTAAAAACCATGTTATCTGAGCAACTTTGGAATGTAGAGATATTCGGGTAGAGCGTGAAAGTCACTTAATGTAACTGGACCTCATTTTTTTTCTCATTAATAAAATGAGGAATTTGGAATGGGTAGTCCCTATGGTCCCTTACAGCACTAATTCTTCAATCCTATATTTACCTAGAAAAAAATCAAAGACTCCCAGGGCGGGGGGAAGGTGAGGGTAGATGGGAAATGATAATTTTCCCAAAGTTTTGACAGGATGTCATATGGTAGAGAGATTAGACTCATTTTTCATGGTCTCAAAAGGCATAATTAAGAGCACCGGATGCAGAAGTTGTATTTACTGTCAATGGAAATGTCTTTCTAATCATCTGAACTGTCAAAAAAATAAAATGGATTGCTTCAGAAGTCAGTAAGTTCCCCACTACTAGACGTCTTTCAGCTGAAGCTAGATGTCCAGGTTGCTGAACATGGAGTAAAGGATATTCCTCTTCAAATAGGAGTCGGCCCAGATGGCACCTGAGCTTCCTTCTGACTCTGAGATTCTCTAAGTAGAGAAAGATGAATCAGAATGATAGTTGATTGGCCATTTCAAATTCTGGGCAGAGAAATTCCAATGTGATTCAGTGAAATTGGAGGAACTATGTGTTTTTGAACAATAGAATGAAAAGATTCAAAAATTTGCCAAAGTTGGAGAATTAACTAGACAACGTTATACAAGAGACCGTGTTACATAATAAAGAACCTGCATTAGTACCAGAAAGACATGAAGCAAAGTTTCACCTCTGCTCCATACTGGTTTTGTGACTCTGGGTCAAGTTATTTAACCTCTTGAAGTTCTAGACAACTCTCTAAAATATACATTTGAAGAAAAGATGCCAACTTCTATTGAAAGAAGGAGCTTCCTTACCAGAAATTTCCCTATACAAGTGAATTTGCAAGTCCAGTCCCTTTATGAAAAAAAAAAGAGTGGACAAAAAATTGAAGAGAAGGAAGCCAGATTCATCATTCCATGTAATAGGAAGACTGATGCATATATCAAAATGTGTTTTAAGAATTATTATTGCAACTGAAGGACAGACTATATTAAGATAGATTATGGTAACCTGTACATCTTACTTATAGAGACATATCATCTATAACATAGATTATATTAAGTGTGATATGAGAAGTGATAGGTTGGATTAAGATATATAGTAATGATCTGTATGTCCTAAGAAGACTTAGGATTTTATTATTGCATTTTGAATCAGAGTATTGGTTTGAAGCCCCCTTTTTTTATATTAACCATACCTTAATTTCCTAATCTGTAAAATGACAGGGTGTGATTAGGATAGTTACTATCATCCAGTAAAGCATTAATTCTATGATTCTTCAAAAACAGACCTGGTGATTGAAGTTCCCCTACTAGGGGCTGGGAAGCATAGTCAACCAGTTAAAACTTAGTAAAGAAAAGCTTTCAAGAGGACACAATTTGTTTGCATAATAGATTTTAATGGATATTCAAGAAATGGTCCTTCTGAGGAATGTAAGGAGTTATGTGGAGGGGCAGGAGAATGAGCACACATAATTATTAATCAACACAAAGTTTTAAAATAAGTGCTTAGGCATAAATACCAGATTAACAACCTTGCTTCATTTAAAAACAAATCTCATTCATCTTTAAACACATGCCTATCAAGGAATCAATTTTAAAATATGTTTAAATATCCTTTAACTAATGTTATCACATTAGTATGTGTCTTGTACCTGCAAGACACATTGTATGTACATGATTGGTATACATGACATCTTGCCCATGAGAATGAAAGCTTATTGAGGGCAAGAACTGTTTTTTGCTTTTTCTTTGTAGCCTGAAACTTAGCACAATGTATGCCACATGCAATTCTAAGCTCTTGTAAGGACTTTCTAACTGATTTGTTATAATAATATAAATAATATGCATTTTATGGTTCACAGGGCACTTTTCACACTGATTCTATGGGATATACTCTCATGTCAAAGATGAGGAAACTGATGCTTGGAGAGGAGTCTGGACCATGGTCTAATTTGTACCAAAGCCAGAACTCATCTTGCTGCTAAATAACAGAAGTGCCATATAGCCAGGGAAAAAAAAGCTCAGACAAACCTTTGTTTTACATAGTGAAGACACTGGTATTTTCTCCATTTATTCCTTTTTTTCCTTCACTGAACTCTACCCCCCCCCAAAAAAAAACACAACAAAATACAGTCTCTGCCTCTGCCTCCAACTTTTTATTCACATATAATTTTCAAAAGTACTAGAAACCCCTCCAATCATATCCAGAGTAGAACGTTCATCATGAATGGCTGCCAGAGAAAGCAAATGGATAGCATGCCCTTAAGCAGAAAGGAGGTAAAATTTCCATTACTATTCCCTGTCAGGTGAGGCTGGTGGATGAAAGCACAAAATATGGAAAAGGAATATTATGGTATTTATTTAAAAGATAGTGGTAGACTGGAAATTGTTTGTTTTCAAGTGTCTACCTACAACTGGATAAAGGCTAACATTATTTTGGTTTTCTCTTTCAAAGTCAGCTTCAGGTGTGTGGTATGTGCCATGGTGACATCATCCAATGGTACCCATTCAAAACTAAATTCCTTTGTCCACTTGATAAGTATGAGCTTTATGACAGATGCCTATGACCTAGCAAATTGTCTGAATTTTATACTTCTATTGGCTTAAATCCCCCTGAAAAGTACCATAGAGAAAAACTTTCCCATGTACTAACAAAAACTCTAATGTGTAAGCCTACTGCAAATTATGCAACTCAGTCTCAAAACCATAACCTGAATATACATCACATTCTATTTCAGCCATTTGGAGACTTGAAGAAGATTTGACAGAAATCTCAGAGCCACCAGACAATGCCAATGCAAGAAGTTTTTATTACGGGCACCTCCTGGAGTGAGAATACAAGAAGTAGGGAGCAACAAGGAAAATATTAATCTGTCTAGGGCAGCAGGCAATACCACAACATCATGGCATGTAAGGCAAGCAAACAGGCTATTCAGTGATTCAGACTTTGCCATTGAAATTATAAGGAGTAGGTCAGATACTCACAAGGACAAGAGCAGATTGTTGGGTCATGTTACTAGAAATTTCCTGCTAGGTTGATATTCAACCAGCTCTATTTTATTGGGTATTTAGAAAAAAAATATTGAGACTCTCCCCAACAGTGCTGTCATTTCACAATAATCCCCCCCCCCTCACTTCAATTCAACCTTCCTATGCATGTAACAAAGAAATATAGGTAAGGTAAAATACAGGTAAGGTAAAAGAAGGTGACACATCAACCACATAAGATGTCATTCACCTCACTTGGTATTTGTAGTTCCCTATTTCTCCACCAAAAGGATTAGGAGAAAAGTATTTAATTCTAGTTTAGCACTTCTATGTCTTGCTGAATAGTTTCATGGCACCTTCTCCTGCTCACGTCAGGGCAGGAACTAATGTCCCTCAAAGAAAGGTAGGCAAGATTTCAGAGATATCTGTCCATACTTCTCAAGCCATCTGTTTATATATTCAGAGATCCTATGTGGATATATGCATCTCAATTGCGCAGCACAACCTTACACAGGAGATCATCTGGATAATTGATCAGATAAGATTTGAAACATAGTCTGCTCTCGGAGGCTCGATATAATTAACCATGTATATTAACACCGAATGAGATATCAATCATGATGATCTTGTCCTAGGGCAATGGTTCTAAACCTGAGTGGATTATATCACCCAGGGTATGGTCTATGCATGTCTCTTGCTCCAAAGTAAGCAGTAGCATGACAAATGGTCCATAGATGTTTGTTAGTCATTGATAGTTGGTTGTGATTCAAAACAGGATCTGAGGCACATTATTTAATTTTTAGCATTCCTGCTTTTGTGCATATGTTGGAGTTAGTAATTTGGTGGTTTTCTAATTTTTCAAAGTTACGTGATAAATTTATTGATCTTTTGGCTCTTCTGTTGATTTGTGTTTTATGCATATGTTAATTTATATATGTACAAATATACATACACTTCTATCTATAAACATATATACAAATGTATGTGTATATTATATATAATTGAAATCATTACCATTTTATATTATATAATCTCACCTGGGACGTCACTGCAGAAGGGTAATCTTTTAACACTTCCTAACTGACTCTCTAGTCAAACAGGATTTCAAATTGGTAGTAGAAAACTGTAGAAACAGGATTAAAATGTGAGTCCTCTTCCTGATCTTTTCAGCATATTACATTGATTTCAAAGAACATTTTTCCTCATTTATCCCCAGCCCTAAGAAGAAGGAAGGAGGCAGGATCCTCAACACCATCATATAGCTTGGATATCTGAGGCATAAAAAAGATCAGTGAGTTATCAAAGTTACACAGAAAATAAATACCAACTTTCCCCACTGTTCCCCCAACACATAACAGATACAGTTCATAGAGTACTGGACTTGGAAAAATGAAAGCCAAAGTTCAAATCTGTCCTCAGAAACTTATTAGCTGTGTAACTCTAAACAAATCACTTGACTTTTGCCTTCCTCAGTTTCATTACCTATAATATGGGGTTAAAAATAATATATACATCTCCCAGGGCTGCTGTGAGGATAAAACAAGACAATATTTTGTAAAGCACATTTCACCAACCTTAAAGCGCTAGACAAATATAAGCCATTATTGAGGTCAGGGACTGCCTTTTGCCTCTTTTTGTATTTCCAGCACTAGTGTGGGGCTTGGCACATAGTGGGCACTTAATAAATGTTTATCGATTGATTGTTATTGCTATTATTCCTAACATTCATTTCAGGAATATACATGAAATGGAATCATCCGCTTTCCTCTATACCTGCCCCATAGAAGCAATATTCCTGGAAGTTTTATGTAATGGGAAACCTGTACCTTAGGCCCCCAACTATTATTTCAGAAATACAGCTAATTTCACAGGGCTGTTTTTAGGAAAATTGAATGTGTCAGAATTATTTTTAAGGAAGCCATTAGGCAGTCACACACACACAGTGCTATGATTTCAGTCTAGGTCTTTACACTACAAAACCATTCCTTCTTGACATGAAAGGACTTTTAGTACTAAGCACCACTTCATCTTAATTATTTTGGACATAATATGAAAATACATTTCTACACAGTAAAGTATGGGATGGCATTTTATTTCAAAATTATCACAGTATTAAATGAAATGGATATGAATAATAGGGAAAACTGCATTTTGATACTAAAGGCAGTAGCTGTAACAGCCGCAGTTACTCAGTGGAATTGTTTTTGCACCACAATGATGAAATTGTGCAGACATTCCATGCAATAAATTAAATAATATATGAGCTAAGTGCTATTAAATCACATTTAAATATACTGTGCTTGATTGCTAGAGTGAAATTTAGAGCGTACACTAGGGAAATCAAGTTGTTTTGAGCTTAGTTATTTGGTCCTTAAATAAATTATGCCCTGCTAAAGCATGAGCATATAGAGAACTTTGCTCTAGACTGAAAAAAAAAAAAAGAAAAAAGAAAAGATTCTAATACAAGTATGTGAGGTAAAATCAGATGATTAAAATTTGGTTTTTTCACTGTTGGAAATTTAGCTGGTTCTTCAAGGTTAAAAAATTATATTTATATTCTTCATGTTTAGTTATTTCTAGTATTTTTTCAGTTTAGATTGTTTGAGGGGAAAAAAAGTCTGATGCATTGCTTTGTTTTTAGGAGGCTTAAGAATGTGCTGGAAATAGGAAGAAGGAAAGCTTTTAATCACATTTTCCTACCCAGAGCTTCTTATTCTACCTCCAACACACATACACATACATACACAATATATATATACACCTACACATTAATACATATATAATTCATGCTTGCATAACAGATACAAACACATATGTACAGTACACACTTTCATGCTCTTATATAGTCATATGCATATATACACATAAAATACATATAATTTTTGTGTATACATGAGTATGCACTATGCATTCTTATATGTACAGATGGACATGGATATGCACACATATACACATATATATATGCATTCATATGCACATATTGACATAAACTAATATATGTATATTGCGCATGCATGCATACACATGCTGATACATATATATACCCATGTACCTGACAAAAGAGGAACTACCAGTTTATGTATAAAACAGCAAAGGCAGTTTAAGGGACCAGTTAACTATGATGATCACACCTGTCAAGGCAATTAACGCCTCAGTCCTTATACAACCCTGATCTGTAGAAGAGTTTAAAGATCATTTAGTCTACCTTCCTCACTTTGTGTATAGAAACTTGGCATCCAAATAGTTTAAGTGACTGGTCTGAGATCTTCTGCCTCCCCACTCACTGCTCCTTCCCCAGCACCACATAACTTGTCATTTAACTGGCCATGTTTTCTTTAGACACAACATATGCAGGATAATAGTTAGGAGTAGATCTAGGCCCACAGATGATCAAACATCTTTCATAGCCTTGGTATGATTAGAAAGATATTTATCATAATCAATTATACAAGAGTACCTTTATATAGGCTATCCTCTGTGTCTAGAAACATGCCTGCACTTTATCACCATGTCTCTGGATCCTTATCTTCTTTCAAGGTTCACTTTAGGGTCATTTCTTACATAAAGACTTCTCTCATCTCTCCATTTATTAGTGTTCTCTTCCTCCTCAAATTTCCTTGTATTACATATATCTATTCACATTCCTCAGGAGAATGTAAGTTCAGTAAAAACTGGAATTGTTTCTTTTTTGTCTGTGTATTCCTGGTGCCTAGGACAGTGCCAGGCAGGGTGGATTTGGAGATGAAGTCATTCCTTTATCAAAGATGTATCAAGGTAGAAAAGGACTTATTACCCATCATAATAAACACAGTAACCACAGGAAAAGAGACAACTTCTATTTCTTCCATGATTTTAGTGTCCTGGACCTTATGCTGAAAAACTGAGAAAAGGAATAACATTAGATGATATTTATGCCCATAGTTAACCCTGAAGAACAAAGGCTTTATCATGTAATACCTTTGTGACCTTGAATAAATCTCAGAATTCTTGGCTTCAGTTTCCTTATATGTAAATTGAAGGAACCAAATACACTTTTAGCCCTATGTTTATTTTCCAGCTCTATGTCTACAATCACAGGCACAGGGATTGCATTGCAACGGAACTGGTAGAAATAAAAAGGTAAGAGGAAGAGAAAGAATTTCATTCTCTTACCCAATTACTCTTACAAACATAAAAAAAAAAGATCAAAGCCATGTCGTTGGAAAAGAAGATAAATGTGATGTGTAACTTTGTCTATGAACAAACCTGTATACATTTTTATACTGAGATTTCCACATTAACAACTGTCATGGTAGCTCTACTTCAGTTGTATAACTAATATGTCACAGGACCAGTGATTTCATTGATGTAATTATTTCCTCAGACAATGTTGATTATAAGCCATCTATGCTAGCCTGACTAGTTTGTGACTCTGTCCTTTTAAACCCTGAAATATTCACAGAAAGTCCACCTGGTGTGCAAGGGACCTTCATCACATTTTTTAAAATTTAGAGATACCAATGAAGCATACAGATAATAAACCATGTGACCAGCTGTCTTTTTTTTCTTCTGGTAATATATTTCTTTGATGATCTATTTTACATGGCTTCTCCTATGTAATATTCCTTATTTGTTTTAAGTTGCAACACACTTATGACAATTATTCACATCACCATTGTCCTTTAGATGTTTCTCAACTTCAATTCTTTTTTTTTTTCTTTTTGGAGGGCGGAAAGCAGGGCAATTGGGGTTAAATTACTTGCCCAAGGTCACATGGCTAGTAAGTGTGTTAAGTGCCTGACATTGGATTTGAACTCAGGTCCTTCTGACTCCAGGGCTGTTGCTCTATTCATTGTGCTTCCTAGCTACATGATATCACTTGAAGAATGTTAGTGTTACAAAAGTAGACTCCTGAACCAGTGAGAAACTTGGTGCCATCAAAAAAACCATATAACTGACCAAAAGAAATACAACCTACATCCTTTCAGTTGAGTACTAGCATAATTTCAGTTTCTATTTTCTGTGTCTGTCCCAGATAATCCACACTGCCTATTGAATTGCATATCCTAGTGTGGAAAACAGGTATTCTCCACCCACTTGGGTTTTGATGTGTATGTGTTGATAGCTATATAATCTTATAGGGAAGGCACTAACATTAAAGAGGACTTGGAAAGACTGCTTGCAGAAGATGAGGTTTTAGCTGAGACTTCAAGGAAGTCAGGAGGTAGTGATGAGGTGGGAAAGATTTCCTGGACATTCATCATAAATGCACAGAGTAAGGAGGTGGGTTGTCCTGTGTAAGGAAAAACCAGAAAGTCAGATATGATATTTCAAATGTAATGGCACCAATGCCCTTGATGGTGGCTAGTTTGCAATTCAACATTTTTCTGTTTTGTTTTGTTTTTTTTACTTTTTTTGCATAATTATGAGTCTCCTACAGGACACTGCATTGTGAAATGTCATCCACATATATGAATGTAATGGAATATTATTGTGCTATAAGAAATGAGGAGCAGATGGACTTCATATTTACTGGGAGACACTTACACAAACTGTTGCTGAATGAGAAGAGCAGAACCTGGAGAAATCTGTACACAATTATGGACACAACACATGTGTGATGACCATCTTTGACAGACTGGACTCTTCTCAGCAATGCAAGGTTATAAGACAACTCCAAAAAGACCCATGATGGAAAAAGATGTCTACATTCAGAGGAAGAACTAGAATGAACTAGAAAGAACAGTGTTTGAATGCAGATTGAAGCAAACTATCTGTGTTGTACCCAAACCCAAACATCAGGTCACTACACATCACCTGATTTTTGTCCCACCATTAAGTCCCCTTTATATTTCTGTCTTTGTCTCTATCTTATATCTTGTTATAGCTTGACACAGCTTTAAGGCATGTCTGGACAATGCTCAGGGTAAAGTTCCCTATTAGCATTCTATATATTTTCCTTGAATCACTGTGAGTGTACAACTCAGGGTTATGGTGTAATACATAGACCACCCTGTCCTGTTCCGATGAAGAAGCAGGGTCCCCATACCCTTCACCTGGAACATGACCCTGGCCTGTTCTGGGATTTTCCAGTTTCCCCTTCCCCCATGACCCTCCATCCTGTTCTGGAAAGAGCTGACTACCCCTACTCTTCCAAGGAATACCTGAGTCACAGGAAGACTGCACTCATGTACCTTTGTGCCATATTCCAAAATTAGCCCTGAACTATAGATCTAACCAATGGCTGTTCTTTGCTCCTGTACATCATGGCTTCTGATAGCTCCCCTCTCTGATTGTGGTTTTAGCCTTTATAATCAAAGCCTGTACCCCTAAGGATTACTGCCGATTTGAGTGATGAACACTCTGGTAGTCACACGATTGTTTAATAAATCCACACCTAAATTTATCTTGAATCCAGGTCTTGACTCACTCTTATTCTCTGCACAACACCTGTTCTCTTTCTTTTTCTTGTTTGGTTTTGTTTCTTCTTTCCCATTGTTCATGCCATTGGTCACAATCCTTCTTTACAACCTGACCAATGTCTAATGTGAAAGTTTTTGCAGATCCTATACTTGATTGCATGTCCCCATGGTGGGGAGGAGAGGGAAGAGGAGAAAATTTGAGTTTCAAGAGAATGTGGAACTGAATCTTATAAACTAAAAGTAAACAAACAAATTAATAAAGACAAAAAAAATAAAATAAAATAAAAAAGAAATGTCATCCACAAATGGAAACATCTAGCATACATCACCATCTATCAGGCATCTGTCTTTGACTTGAACTCTGTACCATGCTAACATGATATTATCTGAATTCCCTCTGTGACAGAGGCAAACAATTTTTTGGGGAGGGCCATGTGTATTTTGCCTGATACAATCAATTGAATTGATATTTGGAGAGTAAAAGAATAAAATTGTTTCTATTTTTCCATCTTTCAGGATCTCTTGTGTGATTATAACATATATATTGAAGGCATATTGTTAGAAAATTCCCTTTATAGTATAGAAACAATAAGGGCAGTGAGATAAGAAGGCATTCTTCATCTCTTTGGATTGTGTTATTGTGAAGTTAAAATCTGCTGTGGAATACTGCTCACAAAACAATATCTGGAATTCTTTAAGGGGCAGAGCAAAGAGGGGAAAAGTAGAGAAAGCATTCAGCTGAGCCCTCCCAAAGTCCCCCTCCAAACAACTTTAATATAATGCCTCAAATAAAATTCTGGAGTGACAGAGTCAACAAAAGAATAGAGTAAGACATTCTTCCAGCCGAAGCCAACATAGGAAGTCAGACTAAGAGCTCTGTGACACAGGGGAGGAGGTTGGCCCAAAGTCCATGGGAATGAAATACCAGGGGTAGGGCTAGGTGGTGGTAACAGAAGCAAGAGCAACTTAAGGAGCTTTCAAGCCAGAGATAGTAATGGGACCTGGCACTTGATCAGAAAGAGATTACAAGATACTCCTGTGCCAGCACTGGACTTAAGATCAGATGCTATTTGGCAACTCCACTGCCAAATCTAATTCTAATTGCCAACCTAATTCTGGGTTATAGTTCGAGGACAGAGAGCAGCATTTTTGGTCAAGGGAGAATTGAAGCTCTGAATAAGAGCATAATTTCTGATACTAAGGGAGGAGTGACCCTGAGAAGTAGTATCAATTGCAATACAAAATGATCAGGGGTTTTTCCTGGGTAAGAAACAGAATGCAGACCAAGAAAGGAGTGACCACATGTCTCCCCAGATCACATTATCTTAGAAACACAAAAACTTTAACACCCCCAGAGTTAGCTCTAAAAACATAGGTGTGAAAAAGCCTGAAACTTGAGACAGTGCTTTCCCCCCTACTTCCATGCCAGGAACAGAGCCCAACATTAACATATAGTTCCAAATCAAGAAATAGGGTGGGGAAATGAGCAAAAACCAAAAACAGAACCTGATCATAAAAAGCTACTACCGTAACAGGGAAGATCAAGACACAAATTCAGAAAAAAACAATGCTGTTTAAAGAGCCACAAACAAAGCCTCAAAGGAAAAAAATGATTGGACACAAGTTTAATAAGAATTCCTAGAAAAGCTAAAAAATTATTTTCAAAATCAAATAAGACTGGCAGAGGAAATTTTGGATAAAGAAATAAAAACAAAGGGAGAAAATTATGAAAATAATTCACATCTTGGTAAAAAAAAAAAAGGCACAAAAAGTAACTAAAGAAAATAACATCTTATAAAACAGAACTGACCAAATGGAAAAAGAGGTACAAATCTCACTGAAGAAAATAATTCATTAAAAATTAGGATTGAGTTAATGGGAGCTAGACTCCATGAGATATCAAGAAAAAATAAAATAAGGTCAAAAGAATGAAAAAAATAGAAGAAAATGTGCATATCTAGTTAGAAAAAAAAGGAAAATATAATGAAGAGATTAAATTTTAAGAATTATTGAATTAGAGTCTTACAAAAGTCTGTCTCTCATTTCCAGATATTTTCTCTCCCTTCTTATTCTGAGGAGTCTTCACAGAGGATGCAGAGAGAGAGTATATCCCACTCACCTGGGTGCTTTACCTACAGTGGCTGATGGTGCCTTTGTTTCTTTCCTGATTTTAGGGGGTCAGCCAGGTGCCTCAGAGGATAGAATGCCAGACCTGGAGTCAGGAAGACTCATATCTGTGAGTTCAAATCCAGCTTCAGATTTTTACTAGCTGTGTGACTCTGAGTAAGTAAATTCACTCTGTTTGCCTCAGTTTTCTTATCATTGAATGAGCTGGAGAAGGAAATGGCAAACCACTCCACCATCTTTCCTAAGAAAATACCAGGCAGAGCCAAGACGGGGGCATAGAAGCAGGAAAACTCCATGAGCTCCACCATAACCACCTCAAATACCTATATATTACCACTCTAGACAAATTGTAGAGATACAGAACCCACAAAGTGAGGGAGAAAAAAATCCCCCACTGAAGGCAACCCTGCAGGCAGAGAGGAAGGGTCCATCACAGCATGCTGGGAGCTGATCCCAGCCCTACATGAGCCTGGGGTTTTAGCCCTAGGGTAGCTCCGAACCAGCAGCAGCTGGGGAAGACTTCAGGAGAGTAGATCACCAGCAGCTGTGGTGGTGTCCAGAAATATCAACCTATAAATGCCAAAGAAAAAGTAAAAGGTCAAGGTGGAACTCTGTTGGAACTGAAAGGGGACAGAGGAGTATGGTCTGTCCCCTGCCCTTTGGGGCAAGAAGCAATGGAGGCACCATAGCAGTGCAGCTGCCTCCACATGGATGCTTCAGAGCTCCTGACCTGCAGATCATAGAGGGACCAAGCAACCATTCAGAGGGCAATTGCTTTTGCTTTAAGCTGGCTGGATCTGGATCATAGTCTTGGGTGGTGGTCCTGAGGTGTGTCACTAGTGAGCCAGAGCTTCTGGGGACAGCAGAGAGGGCACTCGACTAATAGCTCCAGCAGCTGCAAAAACCCCAGCTATTTGGGACAAAGCTCTCCTCTCTGGAAACAGAGTTCTACTGTGGCAAAGACCTCAAAAGTCAAGTAACTGAGTGGCAAGATGAGCAAGCAAAGGAAGCAAAGCAAGCACAGCAATCAAATTCTGGTTTCCTTTTTTGGAGAGAAAAAGGATCAAAGCATGGAATGGGAGGAAGACAACACAGTCAGAACTACTGCACCAAATGCTTCCAAGAAAATATGAATTGGATAGAGACCATGGAGGAGCTCAGGAAGGATTTTGAAAATCAAGTAAGAGAAGTGGAGGAAAATTTGGGAAGAGAAATGAGAATCATGCAAGAAAATCATGAAAAGAGAGTTAACAATCTGACTGAAGAAAATAATACCTTAAAAAATAGACTAACTCAAATGGCAAAAGAGGCCCAAAAAGCCAATGAGGAGAAGAATGCCTCAAAAAGTTGAATTTGCCAGATGGAAAAAGAATTTCAAAAGCTCAATGAAGAGAATAATTCCTTCAGAATTAGACTGGAGCAAATGGAAGCTAATGACTTTAGGAGAAATCAAGATATTATTAAACAGATCCAAACAAAATAAAAAATAGCAGGCAATGTGCAATATCTCATTGGAAAAACAACTGACCTGGAAAACAGATCCAGGAGAAACAAATTTAAAAATTATTGTACTATCTGAAAGCCATGATCAAAAAAAGAACTTAGAAATCATCCTTCAAGAAATTCTCAAGGAAAATTGCCCTGATATTCTAGAACCAGACAGCAAAATAGAAATGGAAAGAATTCACCAATCACCTCTTGAAAAAGACCCCCAAAAGAAAGCTCCTAAGAATATTATAGCCAGGTTCTGGAATTCCCAGATCAAGGAGAAAATATTACAAGCAGCCAAGAAAAAACAATTTGAATATTGTGGAAACACAATCAGGATACCACAAGATCTAGCAGCCTCTGCATTAAGAGATTGAAGGGCTTAGAATATAATATTCTGGAAGTCAAAGGAGATAGGATTAAAACCAAAAATCACCTACCCAGCAAAACTGAGTATATTGTTTCAGGGGGAAATATGGTCATTCAATGAGGTGGAAGACTTTCAAGCATTCTTGATGAAAAAACCAAAGCTTAATTGAAAATTTGACATTCAAATACCAGAAGCAAGAGAAGCATGAGAAGGTAAATAGGAAAAAGAAATCATAAGGTATTTATCAAAGTTGAACCATTTACATGCCTACATGGAAAAATAATAATTGTAACTTGTGAAATTTTTCTCAGTATAAGGATAGTTGAAAGTAATATAAATGTATATATATATATATATATGTGCGTGTGTGTGTATATGTATACATATATATGTCTATATAGGGGGGTATTTGTGCATATGAATACATATGTAGGTGTATATATATATATATATATATATATATATATATATATGTGTGTGTGTGTGTGTACAGGTATACTTAGACAGAGGGCACAGGATCAATAGAATAGGAAGGGAATGATATTTAAAAGGTGAAATTGAGAGGTGAGAGAGGAATATAATGAGAGGAGTTAGGAAGAATCGGAGGCAAGGTATAACTGTTACAATGGAAGGAAAGAACTGGAAGGCAAAAGGGAATGGGTCAACCTTACTCTCATTGAATGTGGCTTAGGGAGGGAATAACATACACACTAAATTGGGTATTTTGCCCTACAGGAGAGTAGGGAGGAAGGGGATGAGAGGACGTATGATAGAAGGGATGGCAAGTTGGGGGGGAGGGTAGTTAGAAGCACACACTTTTGAAAAGGGGCAGGGTCAAAGTAGAGAATAGTAAGGGTGGGTGATGAGGGAGGAAGGGAAAGAATCCAGAATTCAAAGTTGTAAAATTAAATGTTTAAAGAAAATTTATTATTATTATTATTATTGTTATCATTATCATTATCATTATTATTTACATGCAACTGGGAAACAAGATATACAGGCACTGGGGTATGGAGATCCATCTTGCCCTACCAGAAACTGGGAGGAGGGATGGGGGAGGATATAGGAGAGAGCAGATTGGGGAAGGGGGTATACAGTGGTATCACTGTTTTGGGGTGGTGGGTAGGGGAAGGACAGGGAGAAAAGTGTAACTCAAAATCTTGTGGAAATGAATGATGTAAACTAAAAATAAATATAAAATTTAATTTAAAAAAAATAAAAAATTTAAATTTAAAAAAAGGATTATTGAATTACCTGAAAGCCATGGTCTATGAAAGAGCCTAGACATCATATTTCAAGAAATTATCCTAGAAAGCTGTTCCAATAACCCAGAAGCAGAGGACAAAATAGAAACTGAAAGAATCCATACATCACCTCCCGAAAGAGATACCAAAATGAAAACTCCTAGCAAAATTCCAGAGCTCTCAGATCAAAAAAAAAAAATACTTCAGGCAGGGAGGAAGAAGCCATGCAAGGAGCCACAGTGAGGGTCACATGTTATTTAGTAGCTACCATTTTGAAAGACTGGAGGACTTGGAATGAAAGTCCAGAAGGCAAAAGAGCTGGGATTATAACCAAGAACATACCTAGAAAATGGTATAATCCATCAAGGGAAAAAAATTATATTTAATTAAATAATGGACTGGCAAACATTCCTGATAAAAAGAACAAAGTTGAATATAAAACTTTACTTTCAAACACAAGACTCAAGGGAAACATAAAAAAGTAAATGTGAAAGAAATATCATAAGGCACTCAATAAAGCTAAACATTTTACCTTTCTCTATTGGAAGATGATATACATATCTTCTAAAAACTTTATTATGATTATGGCATTTAGGAGCGTTCTATCTAAAAAGAGTGTTCATTAGTGAGTCAATTATATTGGGATGATGTAAAAAAAAATGGATAGGCAAGAAAGAGGTAATCACTTGGGAAAGGAGGAAGTGGGAAGAATGGGGGAAAATATTTCACATAAAAGAGGCATTCAAGGAAGGGCCTTTAGAGTGGAGAGAAAATATTGGCCGTGGTGGGGTTAACACTCAAACCTCACTCACATCTAAATTGGTTCAAAGAGGGATACATACAAACACACACACACACACACACACACACACACACACACGTGCACATACTCAATTGGTAATAGAAATCTATGTTACCCCACTGAGAAGGAAGAGGGGAAGGGTATAAGAGAAATGGGAAAGTGATAAAAGCGAGGACAGGTAAAAGAAGGTGGAGGTCAGAAACAAAACAGACTTTAGAGGAGAGACAGGATAAAAACAAAGAGGGAAACACAAATAAAAAAATATGGGATGGAGGGAAATGCACAGTTAGTAATCATAACTGTGAGTGTGAATGTGAATGGAATGAACTCACCCATAGAACAGAATCATATAGCAAAATGGATTAGAAATCAGAATCTAGCAAAATGTTGTTTATATATATACACACACACACACAGAGTTAAAATAAGCTGGAGCAGAATCTGTTATGTTTTAGCTGAAGTAAAAAAAGGCAGGAATAAATAGCAATTATGCAATTATGATAGACAAAGAAAAAGCAAAAATGAACCTAATTAAAAGAAACAAGCAGGGAAACTAGGAAAAGGAAACACAGACAACAAATTAATATCAATATTAAACATATATGCACAAATGGCACAGCATCCAAATTCTTAAATGAAAAGTCACATAAATTACAGGCAGAAATAAAAAATAAAACTATGCCAATGGTGGAACTCAACTTTTCTCTGCAATGAAATTATTATCATCATTGTTGATATTTTTTCTTTGTCTATTCCCATTTTGGGCATCAATGACAAGCTTAAGCAAGTCATATCAAAAGTGTTTCATTTTATGTCATTTTTCATTTTTATTCTTTTTTCTAGTTTGCATTCACTTTTTACTTTATATCATGTGTGATTTTTATAGACAGCGGATTCAGAAACGTTGCCCATATTAATAACTTTTTTCTTATTTGTTAAAATGCAATTTTACTTTATGTGATTTTTTTATTCATTTCATGTCCATTTTTATGATTCTTTATTCAAAGAAAATTTTCATAAGATTCAAAGCTTCCGTATCATCTACCAGTCATATTTTCCAATGGATCTTTTTCAATCTTCTGCTGTGTTCACCTTTGCACTGAAGATGTTGACTAGATTTAATCTGTGGTTTTAAGTTGTTTGGAGAATTCTGCTGTCTTATAATTTTTTAAAATCAGTGTTGGCAAAGAAACAACAATTATTTTCATGGTTCTCTTTCTGCAAATATTTTTAATAAGTTCTTCAACCTACGATCAAGTGTTACCTGAAATAATGTTTCTTTTTGCTTTGGGATGAACACCCAGATCAGTTATGACCTTCTTATGTCTCCATTTAATGTAACTAAATTTGGGGGAAAAATTAGGTATATTCCCTGTTCTAGTGTTTTCAATGTTATGGAAGGACCCTAGTAGACCTTTGATAATCTTATCACTTCTCTTGATTCATACGTCCCAGTAACCTGGATTAAGAGGTTTCCCACATGTACAAGAAGAAGATGAGACACAATGGCCACTAAGATGTCTTTCAGGCCTAAATCTATAATTCTTTGGGCTTACAAATGAAAACAAAACCAAAAGATAGATCAAATTGAATTCAGATCAAATGCAGTGACCAACATTAATCATGAAGACAAATACTGATAATTTTCCTTATTCTAGTAGCAGAAAGGGGACTGACGAGAGGTACTGAATGTAGCATATATGGACAGCTAAGATTGTTACATTGGTCATTTTGTGTAATTTTTCTTTGTTATAAAGAACAGTAGAAGAAGACAAAGAGGTAGATTAGGAAATAAATATGATGTAGAAAGTTGTAAAAACATTAAAACTGTTTAAAAGAAAGAGAGATGCAGGGATTCCCCACCATTTAGTGACTCCATTCTCTCCGAGGCCTATTATACAGCCTCAGTCACTTACAACATTGCCATAGGTCATGTATAGTACTGCTCTGAATAAGTTCAGAAAAAAATGGTACCAAGAGATTGATCCTCTACATCAATTGTATTCTCTGTGGCTTCTCAGATTGTCTATAAAACATTGCTTTCACTTGTGACTTTCAACCTGAACAACTCTCAGCAATCAGAATCAACAAATACTGCTCCTCTCCTCTGTCCACCTTTGTTTAATATTTGTGGAAAGACTTAGCAGTACTTCTCATCTGATAGGTGCTATATAATTGCTTATTTATTCCCTTCCCTCCCTCTCCCCCACCCCTTCCTTTTCTGTGGTCACTGTCCATGCAATTTTCCTCAGTTTCCACTAGATGGTAGTCATGTCTCACTGGATATTATAAACTCAATGCTGACCTCTGGAGTTTGTCTTTGGCAGTTCTTCCTAACTTTTCACAAATGATGTTACTGTCTTTCTTGTTAGTCTGCATTTCTCCCTAGGGAGTTGGGTGGGTTTCATAGCATCATAGATTTGAAGACAGAAAGAACCTCAAAACCATCCTGCCTGATTCTCTTATTTTGCAGATGAGAAAAATTATTTCCAGAGAGATTTTCCAAATGCAAAGGTTTACTTCCCCAAAACATCTAAGAAAACGAGAAGCAGACGCACATACACTCTTCCATTTCCATGACAAAGAGACAAGGTCTATCATTGTTTTAGAGTTTCAAGGAAGTCCTCTTGCAATCTTCATCCAGGATTGATTCATTTCTATCCAACAAACATTTATTAAGCATTTACCATGTATAAGGCATATTGCTGGTTACTGGGGATGGAATGAAAAAAAAAATTACATAAGGTCTCCCCTAAGGGAAGTTTTATTTTACTGGGAGTGTAAAACAATTGGACAAGTGTAAAGGGTGTGGGTTGTGTGTTTTGCCATATAAGTCATATGAGTCCACAGGAATCAATCTAAACTTGGCTCACAGGGAATCATAAGTAGATTTCTCCAGAGTCTTCTCTTCCTACCCCTTTCTAAGGGAAACTTTGACTACTGCCAGGAGAAGAGGAAGGCCAATAGGGTCGGAGGCTGACCATTTTGTTCTCCTCAGAGAAAGGGGTATTAGGCTAGATTTATATCTCTCCAATCCTCTAAATACTGTTTAGTTGAGGAGAATTATTTGTTATATTCAAGCTGAGCTACTAGCATTGTCTCTTAATGGAGAAAGAAAGCCACAAACTACATATCCAAGGTTTGACTCTTTTGCACCATACAGCAGTTTCACAATGAACACCGATAGTCAATAGCAAATAAGCTCATTTATCCAAGAGTAAATATCAAATAGAAAGCATAAGAAGACTACATATGTATATATCATGCAATACGCAGATACGTAGATATAGATAACGTATGTATATATGTGTGTTACAGATATCTGTAGAAGAAGAAAGAGGGGAAAGGGAGAGAGAGAGTGCACAGACACTAACATGTAAATAAACTCTCTGATTGGAGAGAGAAATCTAAGCTCATTTGAAAACATTGAGTCCTATATCTCACCCAAGGGGAAATTTGACAAAGTCTCTAGTGCAGTAAGCTGGGGATAGGGATATAATAGAAGTACGTCAGCTAAAGAGAGTGTAGAACCATATCATCTCTCTCAAAGCTGGAAGCCAAAAGATCAAGATCTGTGTTCTCTAAAGCTTTCACCAATTCTACCTATCATGTAGGTACAGAGCACCACTAATGAGGAGAGAGATATGCAAATAGGATTTTAGCCATGGGTTGTGGATAACACTAGCAGAAAGGGTAACATTGAAATCTTATAATAAGAGGATGGGACATCTGACCTTCTTAACTTCTTACTTGGAACAAGATAAATATTCTGAATTAGAGATAAGGAAGGAATACTTTGAAAGGATGGAGGTAATTTGTACAAACAGAAAGAAATGGGAAATGGAATAATAAGCTAAAATACAATTAATTATCCATTCAGTGGGGAACAGAAGTGCATGGGAAGGGGGGTATGGAATATGCAAGGGGGACTGTAAGGTTGAAATGGTAGATTGGAGTAAGATTGTAAAAGGTCTTAAATGACAGGCTGAAGAATCTGTATCTTTTCCTAGGAACAAAAGAGAACCACTGAAAATCTTTGAGCTAGTAAATGTTAAGGTTAATTTGGCAACTGTGTGGAATGTGAAGTAGAGAGAGGCAAGAATGGAAGCAGAGAGATGAATTAGGAGGCTATTACAATAACCCAGGTGAAGACAGTTTCAACTACAGTGATAGGCATGTTATTGACCATATGAATAGAGAGAAAGGGTTGCATGTGAAATTTTTTAGAAAGAGGTCCAACAAAATTTTGCAATAGATGTGGCATAGAGGGCAAGTGAGAGGACAGGATTCGAAAAATGAGGAGTTAAATATGATTGAGGTTACAAAGCTGGGAGACTAGGATGATGATGACTCCCTTAACAGAAACAGTAATGTTTAGAGAAAGGATTTATGAGGAAAAAATAAATGCTGTTTTGGACATATTCATTTGGAGATACAGATGGATATCTAGGATGAGATTCCAACGGGTATTTTATAGGTTCAGAAGAAATATTAGATTTGGGGAATCTGTGATTCTCTACTTCTGTGAGTTGGGTGAACAAGAGATTTCTGAAACAATGGCTTCTATTTTCTCAGCAGAGTACTGTGTTTGGTCATATTCTGAGAAAGAAAATGGTAGGATAGAATCAAGGGCTCTGAGGAACAAATACTAGATTTGAGACAGTTGGCCTGGAGAGTAAGACAGAAGAATCAAAGGACAGTGGGATAGAGGAATCAAAGAAAAATAAAAAGATTAGTATGCAGCATAAGAGCTGTACTGAGTGTTTATGTCCATTCTCCCTCTGACACCTGGAAGAAGTCTTGCACTCCAAGAAATATGCTCTCTGCTTGTTCAGGAATTAATCATTGCTTAACAGTTAGCTCTCTTCAGCATTTGGCTGTGATTGAAAACTACCCAAGTTTGTCAGAATTTCTGACATACCTAAGGTAGGGACAGTCCTTACATTCTTCAGACATGTATACCCTCATTTGGACATCATTTCACCATATTGCTTCAATGGAAAAGGAGAAAAATCCCAGCACAGCATATTTATGAATTTTGTTTGTCGTCTTCCAATCACTAAAATCCCACTTAGAAAATACATTGAAAAGAGTACAAAACTCTTCAGAGAAATTTTATAGATGATTAAAAAACAAACCGGCTGGATAAGGCAGAGAAGGAAAAATCCAGGGGCCTATTGGACAATGATTCCGTAGTTGGCAGGTGCTTTTGAATAGTGAGCTCTAGAACACTGTGTTCCTGCTGCTTCAGGGAGGTGCCCTGGGGCAATGGGATTGTCTCCCAGGCCTGAAGCCTTGCCTAGTTCCCTACTCTGGCACTGAGTATTTGGTGTCAAAGTAGTGCACACAGTTGAAGACATTTAAAGCAGAGGCCAAGACCAAGGGTGGAGGAAATGAAACAGCTGCATTATTCAAATGTGCTGAGGACAAATTTTGCCCCTGGAAAATTGCACTAAGTATTCCAGGTATATCCATAAACACGATTGATTCCAGGTGTTATTGAAGATCATTGATTCATTAAACCAATATTTATTGAGTGCCTACTGTGTACAAATGCTAGGTTAAAACCAGAATATGTTCAGAGTTTCTCTTCACTTCTGGAATCCTTCCCAATTCTAAACAGCAAGTATTTATTATTGACATATTTTTAGACATTTGCAAACTCAGCATTTTCTCCAGTATAATTATTGGTTGAGAAATTGTATGTTAACATGCTGCATTTCTGTGTAATTACTATCCACACTATACCTCAGAGTTTGCTTTTCAGCCACGAAATTGAACTCCAGTCCTCAGTGGTAATGTTTGTGGAAAATTCCATATGTTTTTAAAGAGCTTTTGACCTGGATTTCTTAGTATTTTCTTAAAGTGGATATTCCAGGCTTTAACTAGAGACTAGCAAGGTAAAACATGTTCACAGGATATCAAGGAAAATAGCATTTCAATACATTGTTTCTTGAAGTGGAAGATCCTACAATCCTACAGAAAAAAAAATAACCCTCTGGAAAGATTGGTGCTATATAATAGTCCCTCTCTGTTAGTGTATGACTCTTAGTTTCCATGATTAACTGAAAATGTGCAAATAATTCATAAGATTGAAATAAAATATATAAAAAATGTAAACAAAAATATATAGAAAAATAGAACTAGAACAAAGCCCAAATGTCCAACTCTACTTTTAAAGCAAGTTTGACTAAAAGTCAAGATGTTTCAGTGAACTGTATTTTGCCTTTAAGGACTGAATGTTTCCATGGGGTTAGGGGTGGGAAGAAATAAAGGAATTTTTGAGTTGGAAGGGACTAACTAATTCAAATGGTACCCAACAATAATCCCTCTTTAACATCCAGTTACAAGTAGACATCTAGTTTTTGCTTGATACTTCCAATGAAAAAGAATCCACTTCTTTCTGAAATCTCTTACATATTACAATGTGACCTCCTTGTGTTCTTAGACTTCCTGGCTTTTCTACTTTAATTCCCTTAACTTAGCAAGGGATGTATTATACACATAGTATGCTTTTTTCATTCATTCATTCATTCATTATTTCATTCATTCATTCATTCATTCATTCCTAAGGTAGCTCATAGGTTTATGTCCTTACATCAAGCTTAAACGTTCATTGCTCATGGGGAACTAAGCAAAACAGGTCTATTTCCTGTCCCATGTGTCAGCTTTTCAAATACTTGAAGATGAGGATCATACCTAACCCTCAACCCCCATTCCCAGTCTTATTTTCTTCAGGACCATCCTCAGTTCCTTCACTGAACCTTACGTGGCATGATTTCAAGGCTTTCATTTTCCTATTTGCTCTCCACTTTATAAACATCCTTCCTAAAATATGGGACCTAGACCCGAACACAATAGGCCAAACACAATCTGATCAGGGCAGTATAAATCAAAACATCAATTTTCTAGTTCTGGACATTAAACCTTTTTGAATATAATCCAAGATACATGTAATAGTAATCAGTTTAGCAGATACTTAGCACTTAGTACCTTGGGGCTAAGTGTAGAAGGTGCAAACTCTGTCCCACTGTTGAGAAGGCATGAACCTCCCTGTTGATGTGGAAGAAGGGGATTGGCTGAGTCCCTGTTGATGAGGAAGAAGGGGATTGGCTGAGACAGGAGGCTGGTGTGTGTATATAAGCAAGAATTCCAGAGACAGAGAGACAGAATTGGAACATTGCTCTGGGTGAAGGAAGAATCATGGAGATTGAAGCCGGCTCATAGAGAGAGAGAGAGAGAGAGAGAGAAATAAAGAGAGAGAGAGAGAGAAAGAGAGAGAAATAGAGAGAGAGAGAGAGAGAGAGAGAGAGA
>CM053587.1:141182744-141198850 GCA_028646515.1 Pseudochirops corinnae | reverse complement strand
ATTCTTCTATTTTCCTCCATTATCTTATACTAAAATATCCTCCTACAATTTTAAATTTTATTATTATTATTATTGTTTATAGTGGAGAGGTCTGAATTTGATGTAAATTCAAGTTTAGTGAAGTAAAATATGTGGTAGATTCTGCTTGTAAAATTGAGACTTTTTTTGAATTTTTCACAGTATCACATAACTAAGCACTACAAGCTGTAAATATAACCCCCCCAATAGACCTTTGTTTCTAAAGTAATTAAAATTATTTGAACAATTGCAAAAGTACTCATTTGTTTTCAGTTTTTCTTTTCTATATTTTTTTTGTTGTTGTTGTTTGTTGTTCATTAGATTCCTGGCAAACGTTTATTTTAGGGGAAAATACTGAGGATTTTTATGGAGTTAAGTTATACCAACACTTTCATTTTCTCCTTCACTCTGGAAGCAAAAGTACTTCTTTTCAAAACAAATCTCTTCACCTGTGCTTTCCATTCCATGGTTTCTGAATTTATTTGGGAATTGTCTTCTTCAGTATTCACTTTCTCAGGCTGTTTGTTGTTCTTTGTTCTTGAAGAACAAAATGACATCACTATACTAAAGTCAAGTTGCAATGTGTCCAACTGTAGCTGATCAGACCAGTGCAAGCTCAGAATGCTCTATCACAGGTTGGGCACAAATGGTCTGTGTGAACATTTGAAGTGGATACTCTAAATTTGTGGATCCTGTGCTTCCTTTGAGGTGTTTCAATTCTACTTTGCTCATAGAGCACAGCACCTTCTCTGATGTGGGCACACCATGCTGAGTGGTCCTGTGTTGGTGTCTCCCATGTCACAAATCAATTCCAAAGTTCTTAAGAGGGACCTTGAGAGTGTCCTTGTAAAGCTTCTTCTGACCACCATGCCAATGCTTGCCCTGTGTGAGTTCTCCATAAAATATTCTTTTTGGCAAGTTTACATTTTGCATTGGAATAATGTGACCAGCTTATCAGAGTTGCACTCTCTGAAGCAGAGTTTGAATGCTTGGCAGTTTAGTTCAAAAAAGAACATCAGTGTCTGGTACCTTATCCTTTCAGGTGATCTTCAGAACCTTCCTAAGACAATTCAAATTAAAGCGATTCAGTTTCCTGGCATGGCACTGGTAGACTGTCCAGGTTTCACAGGCATATGAAAATGAGGTCAGGACAATGGCTCTGTAGACCTTTAATTTGGTAGTCAGTCTAATACCTCTTCTCTACCACACTTTCCTTTGGAGCTTCCCTAACTCTGAGCTAGCCCTGGCAATGCATATGTTAACCTCAGTAGCTATGTCCACATCCCTGGAAAGTACATTACCAAGGTAAGTGAATCCACAGAGTGTGTTCAGGGAGGACTGGTACCTCTAGTGTGATGGCTACTTAGCCCTTTTCAGGGCTGCTTTTCATATTTTGGTGTCTACCTGTTCCGTTCAACTCTCACCTCTGACTCCAAGAAACTGTAGCATGCACACCAGCCATACCCCAGTAAACATTTTCGGCAGATTAGCTAAACCAGGTCAAGGGTAATCAAGGGGTCTCAACCTCACTGGTGAGACTTCCACTGGTGGAATGGGTGGATGAGAACAATTTGTTCTAATGATCATGAAGGCAGCTGAAGCAGGTGCTATGGAGTGCTTAGAGCTTGGTTACACATTGAAGACACCAAGGTCATCCAGTATATCATGAGCCATCATCACTTCTTTTGATTCTCTCCCTCTCCCTTTCTCTCTCCCACTCCCACACTCACTCCCTCTCAGCTGGCTTCAGTCTGTACTATTCTTCCACCAGGATCTTGCAGGAGAAAAATTCTGCTTTCTCTACCAGGAGAAAAATTCTGATTCTGCCTCTCTAGGACTTTTCTTTTATCCACACACACAGCATTGGCTTCCTGTTTCAGCCAAACTCTTCCTGTTATGTCAGCAACAAGAGACAGAGTTCACACCCTCTGCCTCTTTTACAGAGGCTTGACTAAGGGCTAAGTACTTGCTTACTTGACATAACAAAAAGGGGTCTTCAAATTTAAATTAATTATCATTATACACCCTGATACTAGTTGTCTTCCATTTTATTTTTTTTCTTCCTTTTATTGCCTAATTTCTTGAACAAGCAATCTACTGCTTTAATTTTGTCATTAGTCATTAACTTTTTAAATGTCTTATGTCTGACTTTTTCCCCCACCAGTCTAGTGAAACAAAATATATGAAGACCATAAGTGACTTCACGTGTATTTTACAAATCAGTAATATTACTTGAGAATCAGCATGGTATAGTGGAAAGATTACCTGCTACCTCAGCTGCCACAAGACCCAGATTCAAATCCTGGCTCTTTTACTTACTATCTTTGTGAATTTGTGCAATTTATTTAACTTCTCTGAGCCCACGTTTTCTCCTCTGTTATGTGAAAGGGTTGGATTCTCTCAGTGCCAATCCTAAGTACAATAATTTGGCTCTTCCATGGTATACTCTTGAATGGAATAAAAGTGAAAACTTCTTAGGTAACATTTCAGAAATCTGAACCGAATTGTAATAAAGTATCAAAGACTTAGCAGCCTGCACTGGGAGCCTGGTAGGACCCTTGCCCTACTTCCCTGGTCATAAGTTGAAGTTTTTGCTAAGCTTAGCAAAAGCATAGGAAGGGAAAGCATAGACCCTGCAAATTTAACCACAGGTCTGAATGTCCCAGACTTGTTTCCTCTGACCACCCTCTGACCTGAACAAATATAAAATTGGAAATCCTGTTGTAGAACTCCGGGCAGGTCACCATGTCCTAAAATCCCTATGATTCATTAAAAAATTGCCTGCTTTCATATCTATATTGATATTGTTAGAACATTTATCTTTTGCTTTCATATTTAAGTTCATACTGATGACATATTTTGTCTGTTTTCATGTCCACTAGACATTCACTTTCTGCTTTTGCCAGAAGATTTTGCAGTTAAGATTGTATACCTCAGTTCTTAATTAACAGGAACAGGACAGAACAAGGATGGGGGGGGAAAGGGGTGGTCTTTTGGGTATATAACCAAGCTTTGCATTTTGTATTTTGCCTCTCCTACTAGATTGCCTCTGGTGGTGAAATTGCCCTTCTTGCAAGAAGAAATAATTAAATAAATCCTTCCTGTCTCTACTTGGAGATATCTCTGCTTATTTTTATTTGGGCAAGGGTCATTTTTGTCCCACACACTCTCAAGACATCTCTATCTCCTATATTCTGGCAGAGATGCCCTGATGTCTAATTTTAGTATTGTGTCTTAACTCATGTGTCTTGAATAATATGGGTTACATGATCAATGTAACCTTTATTAGCTGCAAGATTTTAAGAGATAATTATACGAATTTCTTTTTCAAAAATAAATACTTAGTTCTCATCTCTGTATTTGGAGGCTCATTTTGGGTAAGTTAATGGAATTATGTTGATCCATGAAAAAAAAACCTAAACTATATTCAATTACTCCTTCTTTAGTACTCAATTATTTATTATGTGATTTCACAGAATATTTAATGAGCAGTTGTAGGAATAAAACACTTAAAGACAAGGTTTGGTATATTCGCCTGTGGAAATACCTTGAAAATAGAAGACTCAAGGCTTTGAAAATTGTCTTGCCTCCAGGATAGATTTCTTCTTTGAGTGCTCTGTCCTACCACTAATTCCAACTTCATCTTCTTAAGTACAATTTCCTTTTCTTAATATGATATAACAAGTGTTGAAATTTTAGAGTCTGACTCTAGTAGGTCCAATGTCAGCTATAATGGCAATAGATGACTACGAAACACTTACATATCTGTTTTAGGTTTGTTCCCTTTGTTATATTACTGTTTCATCTAGAAATGTTATTTGAATTTTCTAAGTTTAGTCTCAAGCAGCGGAAAGAGCACTGGGCTTGGAGTAAGGAAGGTATGTTCCTGAACACAAGTCTGACCTCGGACACTTAATAGATGTGTGACTCGGGCAAGTCACTTCGCCCTGCTTGGGTAGCCTCTGAAGTCTTTTCTAGTTCTAAATTTATAAGTATATGGCATTATAGCTCTCAGAGATTCATATTGGGCATATAGAGGCATCACACTATCAGCATATTCTGGCCTCTGCAGCTGTCACTGGCCCTGGGCAAGGTTAGGTGACCATTGATCATAATGCTCCTACCTTCTAGCTTTCAGTCTCTTTAGCTTCCCTTGTGACAATGTTAATCACATTCTAGCCAGGCCCTGCAGCCAAGATTCAATCCTAAAGCCACTTCTCCCTTTTCTCTCAGGCTTCTTTTGGTGCTGGCTGGAGAATATTCATTCTATTTTTTTTAGCCTTCAGGCAAGTGCTCTTTTAAATTCTTATCTCCTAAGCTTTATACCTGTGGTTGATGCTCACCTAGACCACATGTCTGGGGGCTATTCATCTAAGATTTTGTTACTTCTTTATCAGCAACCTAAAGGGCCACAGAGTTGAATGAATGAAAGGAGAAAAACAAACACCAGACATTTATACTGTATACATTTTGTTTGTACATAATTGCTTCAATGTACTCTCCCCCTTAAGAAGGTAAGTGCCTTAAGATAAGGGGCTGTTTTTTTTGTCATTTCTTGTATCCTCAGAACTTACTGTATATTGTAATCCAGAAGAGTAATGGCTTAATAAATACTTATTGAGTAACTGCAAAACACTGCTAAACTGGGAATAGAAATAGAGAAGCAAGACATTTCCTTGCTTTCTAGCAGCTCACATTCTAACCAGGGGAAATCTATGTACGTGTAGGAGGTTTCAGCTGCAAGCCATATGGAAAGGCAAAAGTGTCCTTAAGGTTCCGTGCTAAAGCAGATGGCAATCTATCTTCTTTAATATTATTTCCATGCATGAAATCATATCTGTTTACTTGAATGACTTAATTTTATCGTTTTCTCCTCCTTTGGGAGACACATCACATCTATCCATTGTCTGGGGCTTTTACATACTGAGGGCAAACCATGTAATGACCCTTTGGGCTAAGCCCCAAAATTGAATTTACAAAAGGAGTTCTCTCAAATGAAGGCAAACCCAGGTTCAAGATGTTCTATGGTTTTTCAGTCCTAGAAGGATAGTTCATGAACGCCTTCTGGTGTTTATTTTTTGACAAAGAAAAGGCATTTATTTCAATGTCAGAGTACAAAAAGTAACAATAAAAGATCTCACACCCACCAAAAACATGCAAAAAACGCCCAAAAACTTGAGAGTATAATTTTCCAAAAAATAGAGACTAGAAGAAATATAGTTGATCATAGAATTCACAAATGGAAAACCACATATAGGTTAGTCAGTTATCGAGTACCTACTATGTTCTAGGTACAGTGCTAAGCAATTGGTCCACAAAGAAAGGCAAAAGACAGTCTCTGCCCTCAAGGAGCTCACAATTTAATGGGATAGATAACAAATGTTGCAAACAAAATATATATGGGATAAATAGGAAATAGCAAAAGGAAGGTGCTAGAATTAAGAGAGATTGGGAACTACTTTCTGCTGAAGGTGGGATTTTAGTTGGGACTTGAAGGAAGCTAGGGAATCCAGGAAGGGGAGTTGAAAAGGGAGAGAATTCCAGATTTGGAAGACAGCCATTGGAAATGCCTGAGGTGGTGTGGCTAGGTGGCGCAGTGAATAGAGCACTGGCCCTGGAGCTGAAGCACTTGCGCTCAAATCCAACCTCAGACACTTAACACACACACACAAAAAAAACTAGCCGTGTGACCTTGGGTAAGTCACTTAACCCCAACTGCCCTCCAAAATGCAAAAAATAAAAAATAAAAACAGTAAAAAAAAAAAAAAAAAGAAAAGAAAATGCCTGAGTTGTAGGGGCAGCTATATGGTTCAGTGAATAGAGCACAGACCCTGAAGTTAGGAGGACCTGAGTTCAAATTTGGTCTCAGACACTTGACACTTACTAGTTGTCACTTAACCCCAATTGCCTTGCATTCCCCTCTCCTAAAAAAAAGGGAAAGAAAATGCCTGAGGGAGAGAGATGGAATAGCTCAAGGAACTACAAAAAGGCCAACTCACTAGATCGAAGAAAACATGGGATTTAGAGTTGTAAAGGATAAGAAGACTGGAAAGGTAGAGAGGTGGGAGGGCTAGGTTATGAAGGACTTTGAATGGCAATGTGAGAGGGAGCCACTGGACTTTACTGAGTAGGAAGGGACTTTAGAAAAATCACTTTGGTGCTTGAATGGAGAATGGACTAGAGTTGGGAAGAGACTTGTGGCAAGTAGACCAATCAATAGGTTATTACAGTGGTTCAGGGTTGGTCTTGGCAGTGTCAAAGAGAAGAAGGCACCATCTGAAAGATGTCGCCAGGGTAAAGTACACAGGTCTTGGCAACAGATTGGATATGGGAGAAGGAGGTCAGAGTGAGGAGTCAAGGATGACACCTAGGTTAAAGGCCTGGGAGATTGGCGGTGTGTTGGGGGCGGGGGTAAAAGGGTTACGCAGTTTGGGTGTGGCTTAGCTAGCTTGCTGTGCCATATAAGGTAATAAATGTAATCCGAGCCTGTGATTGGATGAGGGATGGTGATAAAAGACCTGAATGCGGAAGCGTCCCTCCCCTTTTGAGATGTGACCTTACAAGAATAAACCACCCCTTGAATCTCGCCTTCTGTCTGACTCATTCTTCCTGTTGGAAGCCGGTGATCACCGAAGACCTGAAGGGTAAGTGAGGGTTGTAGGGCTAGTCAAACATATGTCCCTGAGCTTGTGGCAGCAGTAGAGCCCCGGACAGCGGTGGTGTCTTTACTCAGTGTAGGAATGAAGGGAAGACACAAAGTCAAGGTAACTTACACCCTTAGTGCTACAACTTTTTCAAGTCTTGCATACATTCATCTTCCTGAGATGCCCCATCTTAGCTGGGCAAATCGCTTTACTGATCTGCTAAGGGTATGGGCTGATTCTTCAGGTAGTCAGTCATTGGAAGTTCCCTGTGTTCTTTCAACTGTCTTCATCGGATGGCCAAAGTGTTCTAAAATTTTATCAGATTGATTAAGGAAGTTGACATTTTGAAAGTTAATTAGGTAGTTCTTTTATGCTAAATTTTTTGGGATGTTTGTGAAAATTCCTAACTATTCTTTATACACATAAAATCCTATTTGTTAGCCTTTTGCATTCAAATGATGCATTGACATGCATATGTTCATGACTCTAAGATAAGTGTCAGTTTTGGTGTTGCCAAAACACTGCCAGACTGTATGGGCAGAGATATGAGTCCTCTACCATTTTTCTATCACATTTCCATATGAACATTCAGTAAAGTTTAAAAAAAAAAGAAAGTAAAAATATGAAGTAAAGGCATTTTATGAATAGGGTTGTAATAACAGGATAAATATCACATTCCAAAAGTAATAAATAAACCTCATATTCACTTTCCAAAGCTCTTTCCTCACATCAAACTTAGGTAGCATTGTCATTTTTTTCATTTTTTCTTCTATGTAAGAAAACTTGCTCAAGAAAGTTGTGCCTTGCAGTAAATGTGAGAGAAGGGAGCCCAAACCAGGTTTTTTGACTTCAGGGTTAGTACTTTTTGTAAACAAACAAACAAACAAAAAAACCTTTGTTATTTTTATTCTCAAAAATAGAAAAAAAAATTCCCAAAAAACACACACACACACACACACACACACAGATATCTGGAGTCTTTGTTATTGTTTTAGAAACAAAGAGTTCATAGTTCAAGTGCCATGGAGTCATACATCTATAAAGCCATAAAATTTATAGTTCATTTTAAATATTATCAGGACCAAACCCTATCATTTTGCAATACAACAACAGAGGCTCAGAGATGTGGATTATCTTGTTCTGGGTCACAGAGGGACAATATTTCTGTGTATGGACATATGTTTTTCCACACCTTCCAAAATGGTTGTTGCTGGGGGTTTTTTAACAGTAACCCCCCCAAAAGAAATAATCTCAAATATTAATCAATAGATTTACTATAAAGTTTAAAAACAAAACAAAATATGGTACTTTATTTTTACTTATCTTTCTTAATTAACTAGGAACTATAGTACCTGGGACAAATTCAGCAGAGTGAGGGGTAAGGAATGACTGTTTAACAGGATTGGAGACAGAGACCCTACTGAAGAGGACAATCTTGGAGGCCAAGGTTTTTGAAGGAAGCAGGTGTGAGAGTAATGAAAATTGTGAGCCATGAATCAAATATATTAGGGAGGATCAGAGAAAAACCTAAGGACCCATAGATGATAATTATACAGATGTGGACAGGGTAGAGCCAACTCTGAATGAGAAAAGGACATGGCTGAGTGATAATGGCAGTATCTGAAAGAAGAAGGCAGAAACCAGAAGTATGCCACCTCCTCTTCACTGAAGATGTCAGAGTATTTGGGAAGGGGAGGGGGGCACAGGGAAAAAGAACAGCCAGCATTGGAGAGGAGACCAAGTGAGGTGTTATTTCAGGGAAAAGAAAATAGATTTCAGTGAAAAAGGAAAATGGAACGTGGTATTCAAAGAACAACAAGAAGACCAATGTAAGTGGCCATTCAGTTCTATTTTTTTCTCCCTGAAATGCCTTTTTTCCCCTCTTTTAAATTTTTTTTCACTTTTTGGAGGGGGGAGGGCAGGGCATTTGGGGTTAAGTAACTTGCCCAAGGTCACCCAGCTAATAAGTGTTAAGTGTCTGAGGCTGGATTTGAACTCAGGTCATCCTGACTCCAGGGCTGGTGCCACCTAGCTGCCCTGAAATGACTTCTTTCAAAAAAAATTTTTTTTCAAAAAAATATTTTTTTCCAATTACATGCAAAAACAAATATAACATTTTTTAAAAAATATTTTTGAGATCCAAATTCTCTTTTCTTCATCCCTTCCCTCCCTCGTCATTGAGAGGCCAAGTGGTATAATTAAGGTTATGCATGTACAGTCATTCAAAACATATTTCCATGTTAGTCATGTTGTGAAAACAAAAGAACAGATTAATAAAGAAGAAAAATAAAGAAAATTAAAAAAAAAACAATATGTTTCAATCTGCATTCAAATTCCATCAGTTCTTTCTCTGGAGGTGGACAGAATTTTTCTTCATAAATCCTTCACAATTGTCTTGGATCTTTGTATTGCTGAGATTAGCTAAGTCATTCATTCACAGTTGATAGATTGTATGACGTTGCTGTTACTGTGTACAATGTTCTAGTTTTGTTCATTTCACTTTCTATCAGCTCATATAAGTCTTTCCGTGTTGTTCTGAAAGCATCTTGCTCATCATTTCTTATAGCACAATAATATTCAATCACAATCTATATGCCACAACTTGTTCAACCATCCCCCACTTATTGGGTATCCCTTAAATTTCCAGTTCTTCACTGCCACAAAAAGAACTGCTATAAATATTTTTTGTACATACAGATCTTTTTCTTTTTCTTTTTTTCATCTCTGGGATATAGACTTAGTAGTGGTATTCCTGGGTCAAGTTTTATGGCCCTTGAGAATAGTTTGAAATTACTCTCTAGAATAGTTGGATCAGGGCACAACTTCACCAAAATTGCATTAGAGATTTAAATTTCCCACATCCCCTCCAGCATTTGTCATTTTCCTTTTCACTACTATTAGTCAATCTAACAGGTGTGAGGTGATAGCTCAAAGTTGTTTTAATTTGCATTTCTCTAGTCAGTTGTGATTTAGAACATTTTTTTCTGTTCATATGGCTATAGATACTTTCGGTCTTTTCATTTGAAAATTGCCTGTTCATATCCTCTGGCCTATTATCAATTGGGGAATGACTCATATTCTTACAAATTTGACTCAGTTCTCTATATAGTTGAGAAATAAAGCCTTTATCAGAGAAACTTGCTGTAAATTTCCCTCCCACCATCTCCTTCCCCCACATACTTTTCTGCTTTCCTTGTAATCTTGGCTGCACTGATTTTGTTTTTGCAAAAAAAATTTTTTTAATTTAATGCAATCAAAATTATTCATTTTATATCCTGTAATGCTTGCTGTTTCTTTTGTGGTAATAAATTCTCCCCTTATCCATAGATCTAATAGGTAAATTATTCCATAATTTGCTACTGGTATCACCTTTTATGTCTAAATCATATGCCCATTTTGACTTTATCTTGGTACTATACCCATTTTCTGTCAAACTGTTGTACAGTTTTCCCAGTATTTTTTATCAAATAGTGAGTTCTTGTCCCAAAAGTTTGGATCTTTATATTTCTCAGATACAAGATTATTATGGTCAAATTTCCTACTGTGTATTGTGTACCTACTTAATCTATCACACTGATCTACCACCATATGTCTTAGCCAGTACCAGTTTGTTCTCATGATTACCAATTTGTGATACAATTTGACATCTAGTACAGCTAAACTATCTTCCTTCACTTTTTTTTTTATTAATTCCCTTGATATTCTTGACCTTTTGTTCTTCCACATGAATTTTGTCATTTTTTTCTGCCTGTATAATTTTTTTGGTAGTTTGATTGGTATGGCACTGAATAAGTATATTAAATTAAGTAGAATTGTCACTTTTATTATATTGGCTTGGTTTACCCACAAGAAATTAATATTTTCTCAGTTGTTTAGAGCTGACTTTATTTTTGGGGAAAGCGTTTCATAATTGTGTCTATATTGTCCCTGGGTTTCTCTTGGCAGGTAAATTCCAAATATTTTATATTGTTTATAGTCATTTTAAGGGGGATTTCTCTTTCTATCTCTTGCTGGTGGACTTTGTTGGTAATATATAGAAATGCTGATGATTTATGTGGGTTTATTTTCTATCCTTTGACTTTGTTGCCACTTTGTTCTTAATGTACTTATCATCTTCTATTTTGTATTGTGGCTATTATGGTTCATAGTCTACAAGCTCCATGAGGACACAGATTATGATTTATCTCTTCTAACAGAAGAAAGACTGTGAGAAGAAGGAATCTAGAATGAAGGGAAGTTTGTTAATACCAAAGTAGGGTTTTAGAGGACACAGTGGAAGGGGAGAGGAGAGGCAGATAGGAACTAGAGAATGTTAGGACTGAGATGGACAAAGAGGAGTTTGGAAAGGGGGAGAGAGAGAGAATGAGAGAGAGAGAGAGAGAGAGAGAGAGAGAGAGAGAGAGAGAGAGAAGAGAAGGCAGATTTTCACCTGGGTAGAAAGAAGTTCTGCATTAAAAAGATTAGAGGACCAAGAGGTAGGAATTAGGGGCAGCTAGGTGGCACAGTAAATACAGTACTGGCCCTGGAGTCAAAAAGACCTGAGTTCAAATTCAGCCTTGGATAGTAGTTGTATGACCTTGGGCAAGTCACTTAACCCCAATTGCCTTGCCTTCCCCCCTAAAAAAAAAAAGAGGTAGGAATTAGCTAGGCATAGTACATGAAAAGGATCAAGTAGGAGGAAACTAAAAGGGTTCCAACATCCTAACTGGGAGAGTGGGCAAGCACTTCTAGTGGTCTTTGACTCCAGGCTTCATTTCATTGCTCTGAGAATTAAAGTGGGTGGTGGAAGTGTGGGGGTTATTTCTTTGCTAGGAAAGATGTTAACTCTTGTGAAAATAATGAACCAAAACCTTATTAAATGCCACTCTGTGCAAGTGATTGTGATTAGTACTATGAGGAACAAGGAAGAAGTGTGAGACACAGTTCCCTTCCTTAAAGAGTTAAGAAAATCAGCGAGTGGGTGGGGCATGATGATTAGAGCTGGGGAGTGTTTCTTTGCCACTGATTCCTGGCATCAAATCCAGTTAACAGAAGTCATCAAGCATTTATTAAGCTTCTACTTTGTCGGTCACTGTACTAAGTGCTAGGGATAGGAAGAAAGGGGGGAAAGTCTTTGCTCTCAAGGAGTTCATATTAAGTAGACAAATACAAACAACTATGTACACAAAGGATAACAGAATAAACTTGGAATACTATCAGAGTGAAAACACTAAAATTAGGGAGGACCTTGAAAGGCTGCTTGCAGAAGGTGGCACTTTAGCTGAGACTCAAGGAAGTCCAGGAGGGAGAAAGTTCCAGGAATGGGTGACAGCCAATTGAATCACTGGGAATGGGAAGACGGAATATGGTGTTCAAAGAACAGCAAGGAGGCCAGTGTCAGTGGCCACTCTGTTTTTAATATATGTATCATCTTCTGTTTTGTATTGTGGCTTTCACACAATACTCTATACATTTCATGAATGCACAGTCTGATTTACCACTGTAGATGCTTTGCACAGTACAATGCTTGCCACAGTGTGGTGCTGACATAATGAAAATTTGTTCAAATGTCTTGAATAAAAGGTAAATTAAATTTCTATAGTGTAACAAAAGACTTAATTTTTTACTAAATACTTGGCATTGGGTGCCTGAATTATGAGCAACAGCTGAGCAAGGATCGAGTATTTTATCACATACAAGTCCAACAACCCTGTGAAGTTGCTATTACTATACCCATTTAACAAATGAGTTAAATAATAAAGACTTATAATGATTAGATGACCCCGTGGTCATGCAATTACTAGGTTTCAGTAGTAGTTAGGGATTCAGTGGTAGGATGGGGACCTAGATCTTTCCTGACCTGAGCTTCTGCATTCTCTCCTCTACAACATTTAACCACTCAGAATATACTTGTATGATTCAGAATGCATTGCCAAAGAAAAGTCAGGAAATACATAGGTCTATTTTTGAGGCAGTAGTGTCAGCAAAACAATAAGTATGAGAAAGTTTGCTCTTTTATTATTCTCCATTCATGCAAGTAAATCTGTTAATACAGATGACAAATTCTGCATAGCACTTTTCAAATATTTTGTTGTGTCATTCAGCATTCAGTGCACGTCATGGGAGCTTGATTTTCCTCTCACTAAACATCAGCAGAGCATAAATTGATAATTGTGTGGTAACTATATAATTAACTCATATCACCACTGTACCTTTTCATTAACATCACCAAGAATGATATTACCCTCTCAGTGACCTCAGTCAAAGTGATAACATCCTTTGCTGTTAAAATGAAAAGGAAAAAAAGTGAATTTAGGGGTTACAGACTGACAGCCCTGCAAGGCAAAAGACCTCTTTCTTCCAACACAACAGAAATAGTGAGAAAGCAAGCCTCTCCTTGTAGACTCTTTAGTCCTTCCTACTTCTTTCTACAAAAGTAAGGGATGTTAATATTCTTCCCTTCCTTTCCCCCTTCTCTTCCCCTTTCCCTTCAGTTCCCATCTCATCAAGGTGGGAGCTTTGACCCACTCCATTTTCCAGCATTCACCCTTATTTAGTCAATCTGGTGCCTCCCTCCACCTCTCAGACTTGCCAAACCAATGTCTTAGTTCAGAGATGCTATCAGCCCACTGCTTTGCTATTGTTGAATTGTTTTTCAGTCATGTTCCACTCTTCCTGAACCCAGTTGAAGTTTTCTTGGCAAATATACTGTAGTAGTTTGTGATGTCTTGCTCTAGCTCATTTTTACTGGTGAGGAACTGAGGCAAGTAGGGTTAAGTAACTTTACCAGAGTCATACAGATAGTAAATTGCTGAGACCAGATTTGAACTCATGGAGATGAATCTACCTAACTCCAGGCCTGGTACTCTATCCACTGTGCCACTTAGCTGCCCATTGCAGCTGAGTTTAAATCTAGCTTCAGACAGCTGTCCAAGTCATTTAGCCTCCACTTTTCTCAGTTTCCTCAACTGTAAAACAGAGATGATAAAAGAAACAATATACTTCAGGGTTGTTGTGAGGATAAAACAAGACAATATTTGTAAAAAAGTGATTAACACCATGCCTGATGCATAGTAGCTAATATATTGATGCTTATCCCCTTCCATTTCTCCTAGTGGAAGAGTAGGGTTTGAACACAATTTCAGATACTACCTAGGTTTGTGGCCATACGTATCTCTTAGCCTCAGTTTACTCACTTGTAAAAGGGCAATTAGGAAACTTGCATTATCTATCTTTCTGTCTTGCCATGAAGAAAATGCTTTCTCAGCCTTTTAGCACTATATGAGCATGTGCTATTACTGCCTGGAAATTCTTTCTCCTATCCAATTTAAAACACTCTTGTTGAAAGCCCATTTCAGTTCACAGGATTTAAGAACAGAAGGCATATTAAGAATCATCTAGCATAGCCAAGATGGTGGAGTAGAAGCACAAACTTGGCATAGGCTCCAGCTCCAATCCCTTCCAATACATGTGAAAAAATGACTCTAAACAAATTTTAGAGCTACAGTGATAGAGAGAAACAAATCTTCTGCTGAAGACAGCCAGCAGGCCAACAGGAAGGGTCTTTCACAGTGTTCTGGAAGTCAAGGGCAGCCCTGACCAGCACAACTGGAGCAGACTTCAGGAGAGTTAGTTGCCAGCAGCTGTGGCAGTTTCCAGACTTTTCAACCTATAAACACCAAAGAGAAAAAAAGGTCATTAGAGAGCTCTGTTGGAACCAGGTAATCTAAGAGCAAGGTCCAGCCCCTGCCCCAAGGGCAAGAGGTGGCTAAGGAGAGGTGGCTGCCACATGGCTGCTTCCAGAGCTCCTGGCCTGCAGATCATAGGGGAACCAAACAACCGTTCAGAAAGTATTCCATCTTGTTTTAACCTGTTTGGATCTGGGTTGTTTTCTTGGGGGATGGTCCTGAGATGAGAAACACCAGTGTGCCAGTATGATGTCTATAGATAGGGCACCCTCCTAAGACCTCTGACAACATTTGCAAAACTCCCAGCAATTTGGAACAAAGCTCTCCCCATTCTGGAAGCAGAGTTCTGCTGTGCAAAGAGTTCAAAAGTCAAGTAATTGGCTGGCAATATGAGCAAGCAGAGAAAGTGCTATCAGCCCATAGAAACCTTTTCTGGGACAAACAGGATCAAAACATGGAATGGGAAGAAGACAACAAAGTCAGAACTCCAGCATCAAAAGCTTCCAAGAAAAATATGAGCTGGTTAAAGGCCATGGAGGAGCTCAAGAAGGATTTTGGAAATCAAGTAAGAGAAGTGGAAGAAAAATTGGGAAGAGAAATGAGAATGGTGCAAGAAAATCATGAAAAGCAAGTCAACAGCTTGCTAAAGGAGACCCCAAAAATACTAAAGAAAATAGCACCTTAAAAAATAGATTAACTCAAATGGCAAAAGAGTCCTTAAAAAGTAGAATTTGCCAGATGGAAAAGAAATTTCAAAAACTCACAGAAAAGAATGAGTCCAAAATTAGATTGGAGCAAATGGAAGCTAATGACTTTATGAGAAATCAAGATACTATAAAACAGATCCAAACAAATGAAAAAATAGAAGGCAATGTGAAATATCTCATTGGAAAACCCACTGACCTGGAAAATAGATCTAGGAGAGATCATTAAAAAATTACTGGACTACCTGAAAGCCATGATCAAAAAAAAATCTAAAAATCATCCTTCAAGAAATTCTCAAGCAAAATTGCTCTGATATTCTAAAACTAGAGGGCAAAATATGAATTGAAAGCATTCTCCAATCACCTCTTGAAAAAGATCCCCAAAAGAAAAATCCTAGGAATATCATAGCCAAATTCCAGAGTTCCCAGGTCAAGGAGAAAATATTACAAGCAGCCAGGAAGAAACATTTTGAGTATTGTGGAAACACAATCAAGCATCTAGCATCTTCTACATTAAGGGATCAAAGAGTTTGGAATATGATGTTCCAGAGGTCAAAGGAGCTAGGATTAAAAACCCAAAATCACCTACCCAGCAAAACTGAGTATAATGTTTCAGGGGAAAATATGACTGTTCAATGAAATAGAGGACTTTCAAGCATTCTTGATTAAAAAAAAAAACAAAGATGAACAGAAAATTTGACTTTCAAATACAAGAAGCAAGAGAATCATGAGAAGGTAAGCAGGAAAAAGAAATCATAAGGAACTTATTAAAGTTGAACTATTTATATTCCTATGTGGAAAAATGATAATTATAAGTCACGAGACTTTTCTCAGTATGAGGATAGTTGAAGGGAATATATATGTGTGTATACATGCATTTATATGTTTATATAGGAGCATGTATGTGTGTATAAATACATATGTGAGTGTGTGTATATATGTGTACATGTACAAGAGAAAACTGTTATAATGGAGGAGAAGAACAAGAAGATAAAAGGGAATAGGTCAACCTTGCTTTCACTGAATTTGGCTTAAGGAGGGAATAACATACACACTCAATTGGGTATCTTACC
>CM053587.1:141164180-141182244 GCA_028646515.1 Pseudochirops corinnae | reverse complement strand
CCTTTCCCACTTCCAGCTCACTGGATAAAGAAGACTCACAGGACCAAAGCCCAAGACCACGATCTAGGTCCAGGCCGCTCAACACAAGAGCACTTGGCCTCTGAACAATCGCTTAGTCCCCCTACAGTCTGCAGGCCAAGGGTGCGGAAGCTGCAATGCGGAGGCAAGTGCAAAACCTCTGCCTTTCGCTTTCCCACCCTGGAGGCATTTTGGCCGGACCACTTTTCTCCCAGACCTCGCAAGTCACACTGACCTAGTTCTGAACACTGCCGCAGCTGCCGCCAGTCCGCTCACCTGAAGCTCTCATCCAGCCGCCCCTGGGCTCAGCCAGGGCTTCAGGCCAGGCTGGTTTTGGTTGGCAGTGCTGTTATGGTTCCTCATAACCAAGCTGACTTTAGTGGAAAGTATATTTGTGTGCGTTTTGGAGTTCTAGGATTAGTTTAGAGTCATATTTTATGGGTATTTTGGGGTGGCCATATGAGAGCTGCGATATGTTGCTGCTCCTACACCGCCATCTTGGCTCCGTCTGTATGGTTTTTTTTTAATTTAACTTTCCAAAGCCCTTTTCTTTTAGAACTGTGCCTTTCTTGAAGCTTCTTAAACTTTTATTCTTTCATGTTTTGGAACTTTTCAGACTTGCCAATTCAAGACATAATACTTGAAGGATCATTAACCTCATGGTATAGGTAATTTCTCTGCCAATGTAGGTCACAACCTCTTCCCAACTTATTTAATAAGTTTTGAAAGTTATTGTGTATGAAAAATTCATTATCATTCAACAGCCTAATGATAAGATTCTAAATCTAGCTAGGTCGGTATTCATATATAAGAGCAGCTATTGATCATTTTTGTCACATGATAGAACCTCTCAGAGGTTATACTCTAATAGACTAATTCCCCTAGGTCAGCCAGTTAATTAGTCATTCAATATACATTTATTATGCACTTATTTTACACTGAATACTGTTGTCTTTCATTTTTAAGGAGAATGTATGACATCATGGGGTAATGTTTTGATTCATATATGAATTGGATTTAGGTGACTCAGAGTTGCACAAAGTCATCAACCTCACTCTCTCTTCCAGAGTCATGAAAGTTCAGTGGCAAGACAAAGTCAAGATGTTTGGTGATGGCCTGGGATGCAGTGGATGATTCTGTTGTCTCTGATGGCTGAGCTAGCTCCAAGCATTCAACAGTACCTGCTTTAGCCACCTTCATGGGCATTGGGACAAATTTTTCTCATCTGTCCATTTTATTGGGTGAAGTCTTCAAATGCCTGTGGTAGACACTCCCCTGATTCAACAATAGGTTTGAAGTCCATCAGTTAACCCTCAACTTAGTTTATCCTGTCTGCGGAGACAGTTTATCAGGTTGTGACTGTTGTACATACTGCAGCTTGTTGAAGCCATGGGTGAAAGTTGAATGCCCAATAGACATGAAAGGTAGATGAGCAGCTCTGAAAAGGGCTCAGTAAGCCCTCACCCCAATGATTCTAGTCTTATATATGTATATGTGTATGTATATATACAATATATACAATATACATATATATGTGATATATACACATGCATATATGTATACATGCATACATTCATACACATACATAAATACACACATACATAATATGACTGGGAAGATGGTAGTGCCCTTGATGGTAATAGGAAAGTTGGGAAGAGGAGAGGTTTGGAGAGAAAAGAGATAGGTTCTGTTTTGGATATGCTGATTTTGAGATGGTTATAGTATATACAATTTGAGGTGTGCAAAGGACAGTTGGTGAGATGGTAAATGGAGCTCAGGACAGATACAGAAAAGTGGAAAACATCTTTATATAGATGATAATGAAGTCCACAGAAGCTGAGATGATTTCCAAACAAGTTGGTATAGAGGGAGAAGAGAAGAGGGCCCAGAACAAAGCCTTGGAGGACACCCACAGTGTGTGGAAGACATGTCTTAGTGTTATAGTGAGGATTCTTTTTCTGTATGGGTTGGATTAGTGGCCAATGAAATCCCTTCCAGCTCTCAAATTGTGATTCTATAATTCTGCAAAGAGGATTTTAGGGTATCCCAAAATTATATAGTACTCTAGGGTTTACAAATTTCCTACTATTGAGGTAGGTTAGTATAAATATGCTTTTACTCACGTGTTAGATAAGGAAAGACGTCTCAGAGAAGTTGCTTACCCATAGTCCTACAGTAAAATACAGAATGTGAACTTTTATCTTCTGTCAACCTCAATATTAGTTCTCCACTCATCTTCTGGCTTCCTCTGAGTTATGATAAAAATTAGTTCATAATTAGCTCCTCAAAATTCTCTTAACACTTTAGACCCTTCCTTTTCATTTCTCATGTTTCTCCTAGAATTATGTACAGACATTTTTTATTCTCTTTCTCAAGGCTCTTCAACCCTGACACGGTGAAGGCAGCTTTCTGTAATGGAAAAAAGAACTGGGTTTCAAATCCAGTGATCCAGAATCAAGAAACAATTTTATTGCCTACATGTACATGAACACTTGCCCTTTCAAAGTCTCAGTTTCCTCATATGTAGAATGGGGATGATAATACTTGCTCAGCCTACCTCACGAGGCTATCAGAATACACAAGATAAACCTTAAAGTGCTACATAAATGTGAGATGTTTTTATTTTGTTAGTTTGAGGTCTCCTCCAATATACATATTCAACACAGTGCCTTGTACATAGTAGGTGCTTTACGGATGTCTGTTGAAGTGAATAGGAAACTAAATGACCCTTTGTAATATACTACATACAGCTTCATCTATATTTTAAACTATGGTGATAAGCTCAGATTCCCAGTGGTTTCTCTTTGACCATGAACTATAATTACCATGACTTTCCAGCTTTTATAAAACAGGTCAAAATTACATTTCAAAAGTGAGATGTTGCCTTAATATTTCCTTAAATGAACTGTTGACAAGCCTTTGGAACTCTCTAATATTAAATTTGGCTCCTCTCGTGGCAAGGTTTCTTCCATACAAATTGTTAAAATACAGTCATTGCATAAACTTTGATCCAAAATTTTCATTTCTGCTTTTGAAATGTCACTAAAAGGATGTTTGTCCCTGAAGCTTACATTAAACTTATAGGTGAATATTTGTAAAAGCTGACTGCTGAAATATATCTCCTTTGATTCACTGTTGAAGAGAAAAGAAGGGTAAGATGACTCTGTTTCTATTTACGCTGGCATCAGCTCAAAATAAGCCTTAAAATTACTTTTTGGTGGACAAATAGTGTGGTTTCTCCATCAAAAGGTTATTTGTTATAAAAGAGCTTTATTCTGTAAGACATCGGGAACATTCACTGTTTAATTGGAGCCACCAAGCTGTTGGCCAGTATGAGGTCAAAGTCATGGCACTTTATGAGGCTTCATGTCCTGATTATAAAAGAAACAGCAAGAGGAACAGAACCAATTTCTATCCCTGAGGATTTCCTTGAGTTCAGTTACACCAAGAAAAAATAAACCCTAAACTAGAACACTGAGTATGCTTTATTAATGTCTCAAGGACTTGCTGAAATGCCCTGGAGGAGGTTAGACCATATTGGGGGAGAGATTGTTGTTCTGTTTTGATTTGACCCTCTATGTTGGATGGGGGATGGGGGAAAATTTTAAGTCATGCTCCTCTAATTTCTTCTCTTAATAGTAACATGAAGGCAATTTTAAATTCAGTTTTTTATATTTGTTTGAGTCTCATTTATTGAAGAGGATAATAGATTTTTCCTTAGAAAGGAGCCATAAAAGTCATCTAGTCTACTTTTTCATTTAATAAATTGATTTGGTCAGTTACCCAAGTAGTATAAATGTCAGAGACAAGATTCAAATCCAGGCCATAGAGTGTTACCAAATATCAATTTTAAGATCCCTCAAAAGCCATCTAGTGTGCCCCTAATCTGAGCAAGAATCCTCAGTATAAATACTCCACATATAATCATTCAGTCTCTGCTTTAAGATCTCCAGTGATAGAGAACCACTACCTACTAAAGCAGTCTCTGTCAATTTTAGGAAAATACATTTAGAACCAGAAAGACTTTATATACCATCTAATCTAATCACTTCACTATACAAATGAGGAAATTGGCCTAGAGAAGTTAAATTATTTGTCTAAGGCCACATATGTGCAGCATGTGTGGTCTAGTTAATGGCAGAAGATCTGAACCCAGCATCTCTGACTACTAGTCTATCTCTCTTTCTACCATGCTGACACTAGATAGATACATCTTTCATTGTGTGCTCTGGCGAATAAGTTGCTTCCACTACTCTTTTCTGGTAATTCTACACAGAGCACTTAACATGATAGGTTATCTCTATTTCCTTGCATTTGTAGTCTCACCTCATGGATACTAGTGAAGATGGGCTACTCTCTCAACACCAGAGGAACAATGATGATGCATACTACCCAGCTCCTGACAGATGGTTGACAGACACAAGATACAGATTGAGACACACACATACACACATACACACACATACATTTGGATCTGGCAAAGGTGAGGATTTCTTTTTCTTGTCTATGCTTATTTTGGACAAAGATTATGGTTTTTATTCAGAGAGGCAGCTAGAAAGGGAGCTAGCAATAGTTCAATAGTCTAATAGGGTGGGGGGAAAGAAGAGAGAGAAGGTAATTGAAGCATTTTAAGTGCCCAGAAAAGGAGTTCAAAGGGAAATACAGACAATACAGACTTGAAAGTAATGTGTTAGATATGTGTTTGAGTATTAAAGCAATCTCTATATAATAAAGACTAACAAGTTCACATATTCATATATGATCTTCTTTTTCTGTTCCATCGTATATATGGAAATTTCCTTTTGCGTTCATTAAATTTAGAATAGATACAGGTATAGCTATAGATATAGGTACATATCTTCTTTCTCTCACACAACTCTCTAAATTTTAGGATCTAGAAGACCATCATTCTTCCTGCCTATCAGGTAAAAAGAGTAACCTGGAAACTTATGACAGTCTACACAACAGTCTAGGAACAGAAAAACTCTGTTTATTGTTAAGTATAGCCTTCATACAAGGGCCTTGCTTCCACATCACTCTTGAAGGTATTACCCACATTTCTCTGGTTTAGTCAAGATCTCATAGCTTCACAAGAAGATATTAGGTATTATTACCAGGTAAGCAGTAATATACTCCAGAAATGAAAAAAAAAAACATTTTCTCCTCACTTATAAAAGCTCAAGGTCTTATGAAGACCCTTACCTAGTTGATGTTCCATTAAAAAAAAAAAAGATGTTGAATCAAGAATCACTGGATAAAATTTATTTTGTTCCAACTTACTAATGATTTGAAAGTGCATTCAAAACCATTTCAACGGGGAAAAAAAACCTCAATGAATATACACTCATGAAATTAAAAATAAAATCAGGAAAAATCATCTAATCAAATGTATTCTTTTTTGAAAATAATAGTTCCAATTAAAATCGATTTTGATTTTGTCAGGTAAGTTACCTGAATTGATTACATTATACAGAACATGTCATTGCAACAATCACTAGGCTCAGTTAACAATGGACTTAATTTTGAAATTAAACACATAGGCATATTGGGGGAATGAAAGGCTCTTCTTATGATAAGTATTCCAGACAGAGTTGTAGTGCTCTTAATTTTACTACACTTATCATTTAATAATGAATCACTTGGTAATAACATCATAGATTTTTCTTCATTGAAAATTATATTCTGTTGTAGTACCTGCCAAAATGTTTAATCATGAAAATTTCCCCAGTCTTCCTTTTATTTTTGCTTCTTTTCACTACAGATTTGTCAACAGGAAAAAAAAAGTCAAGTGGATAAAGTGGAAAATTAATCAATTGTTAAAGGAATTTGATTAATGCAGATAGACTTGTCATGATAATTGAGAACAAGGATTCTCCTTTTTTCTTTAACAACAACCTATTTCCTTTTCCCTCTAGGCCTCCCTCTGCCCCTTTACCCAATTCCACCACAATTATCTCAATCAGTTCTTAACAGTTCACTTCATGCTTAGAAATACAATGTAAAACAAGAAACGTTTTTTGATGGGCCTACATTTCCTCATCTGTAAAATGAAGGGATCTGTTCCAAATTTTCTCCAGGGGGATTCCATAAAATATCATGCAAAACACAGGGTACGTTGAGGTTCTATAACTATTAGACTTTTTCATACCAAATTGGCCTTACCTTAAAATTCATTACATTTCCTCGGAGCAGTTTCCAAAGGTGTGGCTACATAAAATCTTTCAGAACCTCATAAAAACTGTTGAAGGAATTAAAATGTGTCCTTTTAGTAGATACTTCTAAAACGAAAAAGGGCACATATGGCCATCTGGTGGTTACTGCGGGAAATACTTCTAAGTCTTCATTCCATTAAAATATGATGGAAAGTATTTTCAAATCTAATACGGAATCACAGCATTTTCTGACTACAATGAAACATAAGACAATGCTTAATTTTACAGATGGGAAACTGAGGCCAAGAGAGGTAAAATTTGTGATTGAATATTGTCAATTATTATCTTGATTGCTGATTTTTTTTTTTAAGGCTAACCAATTTCATGCCAATACAGAAAAATCTACTTCAAACTCTCTTTTAAAGATAGAGTTTGCAGGGTGTAATTTTGTAGCCAGTTAGGCATATTTACATCATGTGAATGAGTATACATAATCTTTGCATTATAACATGTAAAATATTTTCTCCTGTATTTGCACCTGTGATTTACCGAGAATTGAAAATTTTGATATTTATAGGTTAACATTTTAAAGCAGAATTAGTCAATCAAGATGTGTTTGAGCATATACTATGGACAAGGAACTATATTAGGTTCTGAAGAGGAGACAAAGAGGCATAAGGATAAAATATAGTTGAAAGTAGCTGGTAAAAATTTGCAGAAATTTTAAGAGCACAATAGGAAGATTATAATCTTATATAATTCTAAATAAATATAACACCACAGGGTAAGACACACTTCATATTGCTATAAGACATTAGAGTGTATACACATAATTTTAAAATTAAAAAAAAATGGAGTGAGTTGTTATAGTAAGAACTGTCATCCCTATCAAAAAGCTATTTCTACACAAGGAAAGGAAAACAGGCTTATAAAGTAATATGACCAAAATGAATTGGAGAAATATTTGGGAAGATACTGAACAAAGTTTGAAAGAAAAAGTATAAAGAAATAAACTTTGGAAAGAAAAGCAAACTGTATAAATCTAGATAGGAAATGCCTGGGTAGTATGCATCGACATATGAGGAAAGAAAATCAAGGCTTATTGTAAATGATGGGTCAAATTTAAGTCAGAAGCATGCTCTGGTTTCCTAAAAGGAACTGATGATCCTGACATGTATAAACAAAAGGCTTTTTTTTTTAAAGAAGACTAAAGGTAAATTATTGCTGCATGAATCTTATTTCACTAATATTTGAAGGATCTCTGATTTCATTGCAGCAGGTACTTTCTTCAGGCATAAATTCCATCCCTTTTGCGTCTTATATCATTTCCAGAAGTGACTTTGTCCAAAAAAACAAAACAAAGTAAAACAAAACTTGGATTTAGTGCTTGAAGGAAACTTAGGGGTAGTCTAGTCCCACAAAAGTAATCTAAATTTATAGAATCACAAATTAAAGATACAGAGCTAAGAAGTGGATCTTAGTCCAACCTTTTTATTTTAATGATAAGGAAACTAAAGTCCAAAAAGGTTGATTCATCCAAGGTTTTACACACACACACACACACACACACACACACACACACACACACACACGCATGTATATCGGTGGAAGGAAAAATAGAATGTATCAAAGGTGGGATTTGAACCCAGGTTCTCTGACTCCAAATTAGTTCTTTCTACTGCACTGCACAGTGTACCCCCTTGTGCCTCTGGCTCTGACCCTTCACTGACCATGATCAGGCTGATGTTCAGAGGAGAGGCACGCAGAAGTATCTGAGCCCATGTCTGAAGGCTTTCCAGCTGGGTAGGGCTTTTCCACTGTCCTTCTAGACTTCAGGAGCCCAGGGCCACCTCTACTACTTAATAAAGAACTGTAACATGACATCAATGGATATATGTGTTATACACTGCACATTTTGTTAATAATACAATATTACATATGCAAAAACATTGTCAAGTGAATCCTCTGTGAGTGCTCAGGACTTGGAATGCTATTAGTTAAAAATGTCTACTTTCCTAGAAACGTGATCCCAGTCAAATGTGCACTGATTTGCTGTTTAAATTCAAAAATAAAACAAAAAATATCTTATAGAGAAGTTTATTGCCAACTTATGGCAGCTAATGGAAAGCATATTTTTGGTCAACTAAAAGTATATTCTGATGGAGCTTAATTATACTGTCTGAAGGAGAAAGATCAGTAAATGCAACAAGAACAATGAATAAAACCTTGAAAATAAAACACTATTTTTTCTAGATATGTTTGAATCAGCTAGATAGCATAGAAAAGTTGACTTGCAATATTTTTTAAAAATACACTTAACAATCTCTTCCCTTAGTAACTCTAGCTGCTAAATTGTAGTAATCTACCTCTTTAAGAGAGATTCAGGGCAATGAATACTGAGTGTAATAAAATCATTTTATTTAAAATAAAAAAAGTGTGTACTGATAAATGTTTGACAACTGAATCTCTCCCCTCAAAAAAGTGCACAACACACTATTAAGTTTAATTTACATTATGAACATTTTCTCCGTTGCTTTCTTAAGTATAAACAGTCAACAAAACAATAAATCAAGTTCTGACTGTAGTCTTTGCCCATTTCTGAAGTGTAAAAACTCAAACTAAAAATTCAGCCATTGGGAGAGCTAATCTGAACTGACTCCAGCATAGTGCTGAGTGAATTTTGCTGGGTACTAGGGAGAAGGATAAGTCAACAGAACATTAGGAAGGAAGAAAGGAAGGAAACAAACATTTACTAAACCAATTATATGCCAGGTACTGTCCTAAGCACTTTAAAAATCTCTTTTAATCCTCAGAACACATTTGAGAAGTAGGTACTATGATGATCCCTATTCTATAATTAAGGTGAGTGAGGCAGATAGAAGTTAAAGGGTTTGCCCAAAATCTCATAGCTATTAAGCATCTGAGGCTTGATTAAGGTTTTCCTTACTCAAGTCCCAGAGCTGTCCATTGTACCACCTATAGCTCTTTATTGGCCCTAGGTTTGAATATAAATTCCTCTTTTCTTTCACGACCCAGTTCCAACCCACCTCTCCAGCCTTTTTGCATGGTGCACTGCAATCTAGTCAATATGGTTTTTTTACTGTTCTGTGTTACAAACCCTTTATCTCCAATCTTTGTGCCTTTGCATTGGCTGCCCCCCTGTGTAATCCCTCCTTATCTCCAACTCTCCCAATATGTAGTTTCCTTCAAGGTTCAGTTCAAGTATCACCTTTGTCTTCTAGGTCCCTTGGTTTCCTATTACTCTATTTTGCCTTCCTTTTTCTTCTTCCTCCTTTTCTTCCCTTATTTCCCTTCCTTCTTTCTAGGGAATACTAAACAATGAATTTCCTCCATGGATGTAGAGAAATGTCTTCTCTGTAATTTAAAGTCTTAGAAATTGCCAGAATCACTAAGAGGCTAAGAGCCTGCCTAGTGTTATAGAGCCAGTCAGCAGCATAGGCAGTACTTTGAACCCAGGTCTTTTGCATATCAAGATCTGTTTCTCCTTCAATTATTCCACCTTGCCTCTCCAACTCTTTTGCATATATTTATATACATGTACAGAGGGATGTCCTATATAGGTAGCATGAGGATGGCACTATGTCCTTAAAAGAAGGCTGAATTCTGGCCTCTTCCCCACTGACCCTTCACCAAAGTAGACTTTAATTCCTTCCAGAGCAGGAAGCAGGATGTTGGGCCCAGGAGTTCTAAACTCCTTAGAGAAAAGGAGTCCATGGTTAGAATTATATTTGCTTCATTAAATATTGTTAGTCTAGGGGATGTGATTTTTAGGTTCAGTTTAACTTCTTATTGCTGCTCATTCACTGGGGGAAGCAGGACCCGAAGCTTAAATATAAGATTTGACTCCTTCTTACCAAATACCAGTTCTGAAATGAACGCAAATAGAAATTAACAAAGAAATGCACTTATCTATTTCCATGGGGGGAGGAAGAGGAGAGAATTAAAGAAAAAGACATAAGAGAACATATGGTTAGGAGAATATATATCAGACAATACAGAATGAAGGAGTTCTTCCACTGCATGATGGATAACCCAGCTCAACCAAGAGACAGAGGCAAACATCTCACCCAAGAGAAAGTTCCTCAAAATTTCTAGTGTAGAAAGCTAGGGATAGGGACATGATGGAGTCTCCAATTCCTCTCATGTTGGCTTCTTGCCAGATTCTTTTTCTTCAGTAACCCAAATTATATTTGTCCTCTTCCATTTTCTCTCTCTGGAAGTCAAAAGTGCAAAGATTATAAAACCTGAAGAGATTAGAGCTCTCCTCTCTGCCCTTCTCACCAACTCTGTCCCTTCCCTCACAGAGATATAGGATATTGATTTCCACCATTGAGGAGAAAGTCGCATACCAATGGCCTTTGGGATTTCTGATATTTTTATTTTTATATATGTGCACACACACACACACACACACACACACAGAGACTGCCTCTTTAGATAAACTGTAAGTTACCAAAGGGAGGGACTATTTTGGCATTTGTCTTTATATCTCCAGGGCCTAGCACAATACTTGGCACACACTATTCACTTAATAAATGCTTGTATTTGGATTAAGATGGTCACCTGAGAAAAAGTCAGTTAGTCAGTAAAATGCTTTATTAAGTAGATACTGTGCCCTAGGTATTGTGCTAAGCACTGAGATAAAAAGAAAGACAAAAAGATAGCTCCTGCTTTCAAGAGGCTCACAGTCTATTAGGGGCAGACAATATATGAACAACTATTTATAAATGAGATACAACAGAATAAAAAGCTGGTATGTATATTGTCTTTTCCTCATTTAAATTATTTCCCAAGTACTCCTGGCTTTTGGATAAATTGAAGAAAGTTCACACCCATATTTGTTGAAGGCTACACAGCTCTTGCTAACAATATTTCCTACCTTCTTTTGTTCCCTGAATTATTTTAAGGGGATATTGGTATAAGTTGGTGACAGAAACACATTGAATTCTTACATATTTATATAATACATACAATTCCCTACCATAGATAAATACAGTGATCTTTGAAAACAGAACAAATATATATTTTTTTAAAATGAACCCAGGCGAAGGTTAAAAAGAAAGAGCAGTGTTCCTGATTCCAAAAAGAATTTCATTTTCAAGCTCAGAGAATTAGAAAAAAAAAAAAATGAAAGAGAAGAAGCCAACCTTCTCTCTAACCTAAATGTCAACAGAAGAAACCAGGAGCTTGTTAAAATCAAAAGTCATAGCAATTAATACTCCTTGAATTCATCACAACTCTTGAATTTAAGACTGAGATATCCTGACTTTGTTCAAGGGATAGCAATGGATTCATAAAACTCGATGTCTTACGATTCCACCTGATCACAGCCAAATTCATTTTGTAATAGTCTGCATACAAGTAAAATTACTATGATATTAATGACTGCCTTCAGTTGGGTGTTGTGATAAAAATAAATTAATATATGATTAAAGTTAGGAGATATGGTTAGGGACACTTTAGGTCATAAGATTGTAGCTGGTTCTCTGTATAGGAAATTACATACAGGTGGCTTTTTGGCCATTTTTAAGAAATGTAAGATTGAACATAGGCTGGTATATTTTACATTGAGTCCTTGGCTCAACATTTCCTGAGAGGTGCTAGTTTTCTAGATTCTCCTTTCTCTTTAGCAATTGAGTCTCTTCTCTCCCCTACCATAGCACATCTGCTTCTGGATATCTCCAGTTCAAATGTTCCTCTTATACCACAAATCTTATACTCCAACAAGACAGAATACATTTTGTGTCCATCAGCTACATTACATGCTACTTATTCCTGGGGAAGACGTATCTTCTATTGTCTATTAGTGCCTTCCAATGCCTATTTTTTTCTCAACTCGCAGGCTACTTGGAAACTTCCACAGCCATAACTAGAAATGTTAATACTTAGGGCAAATTCATTTGCAGGGGATGGCTATAGCATAAGATTTATGGAGAGGAGCAAGATCCCCTCCACATCACAATGAAACATGAAGGACTTGACTATAGTGCTCCAGTGATAGATCTGTTGCCTAAGGACCACTCCTAAAATCAAGAAACTCATCACTTCTATCAAACAATTAATCAACAATCATTCACCAAGTTTTATATATGTGCCAGGTATAATACTAAGCATTGGGGATACAAAGAATCAGTCTCTGCCCTAAAAGATTCTACAGAGGACTAATATGTTTGCATATTCCTTCTGATAATGAGATATTTTATAGTGTCTACTAATAGATTAATTGGGGTGCTAAAAGCATTATATAGAAATAAAGAGTTTTCAGAGGCTTTGTTTTCAAACCAGGTTCACCAAAATGTATGGTTCACAGTCATTTTTTAGACCATAATAACTCTCAAAGAAAAGCTAATAGGGACCTAAATGTGGAGAGATTATGATCTGAGTCAGTGGTGGGCAGCGTGCCCTCATCAACTAAATAATAGACACTTCAAGTATTAAAGTAAGTATTCTTTCTGATAGGCCTATCATAATTTCTCATTATTTATTTACACAAATATAATTTTCTCTTCCCATATCCCAGTGCCTTAGGAATGAATACAATTTTGATTGTCTAAATAATGAAAAAAACAAAGACAATCTAAAGGGAAATCAATGGAGACTTTGGCTCTAAACAGGAAGTTGAGTGCAAACCCTCTTAATAAGATTACTTTCTAAAGATTTGTGAAAGACAATTAGTTAAGAGTTACTGGTACCATTCTACGCTCCCTCTCAATTGACAGTTAAGAGGAGTCACTCATCTGTCAATCTCATATCCTTCCCTTATAATGTGGAATGATATTCTTTATTTCTGACTCTCCAAACATCATAAGAAATTACCATCTGATTGAGCAAAACTTTTTAAATTGTGCACCCATTTCCTTCATTGCACAAATATTTATTAAGAGTGTAATAAATGTAAAGCTCTGCTTCTGTTCATAATTATTATAAATGTAATTATAATTAGGCACAGTGGATCTTTGAGCTCCTCACCTGGAGTCAAGCAGACTTCAGCTCAAATGCTATTTCAGAAATTTGCTAGCTGTGAGATCCTGGGCAAATCACTTAACCTTTGCCTGGTTCAGTATCTTCATCTGTAAGATGGGTATAGTAATAGCAATTTCCTCCCACCCAAGATTGTTCTGAGGATCAAATGAAATAATGTTTGTAAAGTGCTTTAACGCACTACACAAATGGTAGATATTATTATTAATTAGTATTCAGTAAGTAAGATAACCTACAGAGAATAATCAAAAGACAAAGCAGTCTGAATTATGTCTCACAAGGACATTGCATTGGGGTTAAGATCCTTAAGAGTGAAACATCCAAGACTTAGAATCCAAATTTCAAGATTCTGGATCCAATATTCTATCTAACTCCACAATACTGAGCACGTATTATTACCACTAACAGCCCTAGTTTGCTCATGTCTCAAATAAAGCAATGCTTTCCAAATAATAATTGTTGCTGTCCAGTCATTTTCTACTCTTTGTGACCTCATCTGGAATTTTCCTGCAAAGATACTGAAGTGGTTTGTCATTTCCTTTTACAGCTTGTTTTACAATCTAAAAAACTGAGGCAAACAGTTAAATTATTCATCTGGGTTCATACAACTAGTAAGTGTCCTGAGACTGGATTTGAACTCTGGTCTTCCTGACTCAAGACCCAGAGCTCTATCCACTATTCCTCCTAGCTGCCCCAAAGTCCAGCCATAAAAATCTAAGGCTATTTCCTGATACTTATGAAACTAGAAAATACTTTTCTAGGAAACCACATTGTAGCCCTTTTCAAATAACTCTTATCTCTCTTATACTTCTGCGGCCCTCTAGAACTCAGTAGGACTTTTGGCACCAGTTGAGGTCATAATACATTATTAGGGTCATACTTTCACTCTGTACAGTTTACAAAATACTTGCTTCCCAAACACTATGTAATTATAATGTAATATAAATATTAGGGAATTTACGTGTGAATAAGAGTTTAATATGAGGACAGTGACTTCAACATGGATTCCCCATCAGTGTCTGATCTCCCATTGATCTCCCCCCTCACTGTTCTTTCTCCCTATCTTGAACATGTTCTGATTCAAAAGAAGTCAGAAAGGGTACTGCATCCTAGGGTTTGAGGGGGAAGACTGGTTTTTGGGTAAAGGGTGGAACCCACAAGCAGCTCTCAAGGGAGAAAGAAAGGTGCCCTTCCCCTTCTATTACTGCCTGGGGTTAGTTCTTACATTATCTTGCTAGTTCTGGCCTTGAAAGTGCCTACTACTCCTTAAGGCTCTGGTCATTTTCCTATAGTTCAGAGAGTGAAGCTAGTAGACCCTGGAATATACCAGTCATTTTATTATCCCTAAATAGGGAGGGGAAGGAAAGGCTACTTCTTCAATGAACAAAACAAGAAGAGGGAAAAATAAAAAACACATTTCTATTTCCTTCCCTCTTGCTGCAGGGACACAAATATCCCTTGTCCTGTCTCTGCCACCAAAACTGCTGTAACTCTGGATTTCCACACTAACCTTTGAACTCTTCCTTCTTCTAGAATTCTTCTCTTCTTCCAGTACTTGGAGCCTTGATGGACAGTGGAATCAGGAACTTTTGATGAATGTTTCCATGACTTTTTTTAAACCATTGGGCAATATAAACTCTACCAGCTTAACTTTACCTAATGGAAATCAATAATGGCCCATGGAAGTGAGAAAATGGTAAAGAAAGATCATATTGGGGGAGTAAAAGACAGACTTAATAATTTTACATGGGGCCTACTTTTTTTTGTCCTGAGTAACATGTAGAAAATACTGTAGACAGGAATTTTTTTCTCAAATGGCTACATAACTTAGAAGCAACTTTGTCCCTCTGGAATACTAACATCAGCACATTTAAGTGAGTTCCCATATATATCATCTGTGATGCTTGTGGACTTGAATAATATTGAAGTTTCTTTTGAAATGTGAGCTACATCTACACATTTTGCTCCTCATATCACATCTACTTATCCAACTTATTGCAAGTATGAAGTATCTGAAAGATACAAAAAGAAACGATTTTCAATCTTTATGAAAAAAAGATAAGGAATTGTCTAGAGAGAGATGTGAATGTACAATGAGCCAATTCACCAAATTAACTTGAAAAAGACATATGCAAAAGACAGATGTGAGAGCAGATAACAGAGGAGAAATATTTAAGTATGATACAGTACTTTCAGAATACTATCAGGAGCATTAAATTTCAGACACTTAAAAGGAAAGAAAAAAGGGTGTGTGTGTGTGTGTGTGTGTGTGTGTGTGTGTGTGTGTGTGTCTTCAAAGAGTCTCACTGCTGGTTGTAACCCCTTACTAGTTCAGTTTAATTGTCCAAGCAAATAGTAAGAAAGTCTCCATATGCATAAAAATATTTACAGCAGCACCTTTTGTGCTGGCGAAGATCTTTAAAGAGAATAAATGCCCATCAAAAGAAGAATGGTTAAACACTGTCATACGTACAAGTAATGGAATATTGCTATGCTATAAGAAACAATGGATATGATGGATATAGAGAAGGATGAGAAGATTTATATGCCTCGATGCAGAGTGAAGTAAGATGAATCCTAGAAAAAACAAAATCTATTACTCCAACAGTGTAAATGTAAAGGACAGCCACAAAATAATTGAAACTCTATGTCGCAAAATTATGAAGAACATACTTGACCCCAGAAGTAAAATATGAGAAGATACCTCCCTCTCATCCTTTGTACAGGTTCCCACAGGTGTGGAACACAACATATACCTTTTGATGTGGATTGGGGTTTTATTTTCCCTGTTTTTTTTATTTAAAAAAAATTCTTTGTGATAAGGAATTTGTCCCTGGGAGAGAAAGGGTAGAAAGGCAGAGGTAAGGATGTGGAAGGAAATCAATGTAACTATCTTTTCCTTTTGTATTTCACAAGTATCTAGGTATAACAGTCAAATACCGCACACCTTATTTGTGGATTGACCTGCTTTTGATAAGAGTATAACTTTTATACTTGAAATGTTTATGTAGTAGGCTTAGGTTTTCTCAATGATATTTAATGACTTTTAAAATTAAAGACTCAAAGTAGATTCCAAGACTGAGCTGGGCTAATCTCTGGGGACTGGATAAAGGATAATGTATTTATTTGTCAAAGGGAAAGAATATTGGGGCAGTTAAGTGGGGTAGCAGATAGAGTTCTAAGCCCTGAGTCAGAAGGAACTGAGTTCAAATACAAGTTTCAGACATTTAGTAGCTGTATGACCCTAAACAAGTCACTTAACACTGTTTGCCTCAGTTTCCTTATCCATAAAATGATCTGGAGAAGGAAATTGCAAATCATTACAGTATCTTTGCCAGAAAAAAACCCAAATGGGTTCAAAAAGAGTCAAACACAACTAAAAATGACTAAAAAACAACACGATATAGTGGGAAAAATTCTGGATTTATGATCTGAATCCCTGGGAATGAATTTTGAATCTATGACTTATGAATAATTTGACCTTTAAAAAATTTTCTAGGGGCAGCTAGGTGGTGCAGTGAATAGAGCACCAGCCCCGGAGTCAGGCAGACCTGAGTTTAAATCTGGTCTCAGACACTTACTTACTAGCCATGTGACCTTGGGCAAGTCACTTAACCCCAATTGCCCTTCCAAAAAGCAATAAAAAAAATTTCTAACCTCTCTAAACCTCACTTTAATCATATATGAAACTGAAATAATAGTTGCACAATCTACTTCATATAGTTGTTGTAAAGAGTTATGTGATTCATAATGTGTAGAATATGCTTGGTAGACCTGAAATCCTTATACATTTTAGGAAATCTAAAGCAGCTTTATATAGGATGTGACTGTAATGTGAAAGTCTAATCTAGAAGGAAAAAAAAAACAACACTAGGTCTATTGCTTTAGTATCAAGAATTTATTTACATTTAGGTTTTCAGGGGCAGAGTCAAGATGGTGGTATAGAAGCAGTAAAACTCCACAGCTCTCCTCTTAACCACCTCAAATACCTATAAAATATGACTCTAAACAAATTTTAAAGCTCCAGAACTCAGAAAATGACAGAGTATCAAAGCTCCCACTGAAGGCAGCCTGGCAGGCAGACAGGAAGGGGTTCATCACAGTGTGCTGGGAACCCAGACAAGTACCACATGAACCCATGGCTGGAGTCCTAGGGCCATCAGAACAAGCTGCAGCTGGAGCATAAATCACCAGCAGCTGAGGCATTTTCCAGAATTACCAACCCATAAGAGCAAGGACTAAGTGAAAGGTCAGTGGAACTCAGATAAATTCGGGGGAGAGGGTCTGGCTGACTGCCCTAGGGCTCTGAAGTGGCAGCCTTGCAGCCACCTCCATGTGGCTGCTTCACAAGTTCCCAGGCTTTAGGTTGCAGGGGGGCAAAGCAATCATTCAGAGGCTAAGTGCTCTTACCTTGAGCTGCCTGGATCGGATCACAGTCTCGGGTTGTGGTCCTGAAGTGCATTTTCAGTGAGCCAAAGCTGATGGGGGCTGCAGAAACGGTGGCCTCCTAATAGTTCCAGCAGCTGCAAAAACCCCAGTGATTTGGGACAGAGCTCTCCCCTCTGAAAGCAGAGTTCTACTGAACCTAAAAATCAAGTAATTCACTGGCAACATGAGTAGATAAAGGAAGAAAAGCAAACCCAGCAATGCAACTTTAGATTCCTTTTTTGGGGACAAAAAATTTCAAAGCATGGAATGGGAGGAAGACAACACAGTCAGAACTCCCACACCAAAAGTTTCCAAGAAAAATGTAAACTTCCTACAAGTCATAGAGCAGCTTAAGAAGGATTTTGAAAACCAAATAAGAGAAGTGGAGCAAAAATTGGGGAGAGAAATGAGAATGATGCAAGAAAATAATGAAAAGAGAGTCAACAACCTGACTGAAGAAAATA
>CM053587.1:141148644-141163680 GCA_028646515.1 Pseudochirops corinnae | reverse complement strand
TACCTAGTCAGTTACCAGAGAGGGAAGCACCAACATCTGGGTTTTTCAAAGCCGGGGGGCTCAACGGCTGCCCAGAGTCTCTTCTGGCCAAATCACACAACTCTTCTCAAAGTGAGCCCCAAACCAAAACTTCACATCAGGGCGTATATATAGCCTTCTCCTGGCTTGGAGAATGTCACAGCCCTCTAGACCCACTGCCCAATCACAAAGCTACAAGGCACGGGCATTCCTGGAAAACAAGGCTCCACAGTGACCACAGGTGCCACAGGCTCCACGTGACCACATTCAGCCTATTAGGGAACAGAGTATATTTTCAAATATCCAAGGGCCCTCAGAGTCAGTAGCCACTTTAGCAAAGGGCCTAGGGGCAGGGAAGATCTTTAGATTCCCATAATAGCAAGTTGGGATTAAATAACCACATTAGATCCTTTCAGATCTGAAATTGCTATAGTAAAGTGTACAGATTAATAAGAAAAAATCAGATTATATATTAACTTCACATCAAGTAATCTGAATCTTAAAATTGTTAGAGAAGTTAACGGTTTTCTATTTCAACCTCTTAGCCACTGCATGAATCCCAATTAAAATATCCTCAGTAATGTATCCTTATGGAATATCACCAATGATGAGGAACTCATTACTTCATAACGCATTCCATCTTATTTTGGGAAAATCTTTTTCAAAATATGTTCCATATATTGAAAAGACAGTTGTCCCCCATAACTCCCAGTTCTTGGTCTTAGTTTTGTGCTCTAGACAGATCAAAAATAAATGCAATTGCTCTTCTACATGACAAGATTTGGAACAGCTGAAGATAGCTACTGTGTACCTCATAGGTCTTTTCTCCATGCTAAATATGTCCATACTCTTCATTCAATCTTCACATGGCACAATTTTAAGCTCTTTCCTCCTCCTGACTATGTCCTACTCCTGCCCCAGTCACAGGCTAGTTTGTCACTATCCTCAGTAAAATGTTACATGCAAAATACTCCAGTCTGACTAGGGCAAAGTACAATAGAACTAAAATTCCTCCTGTTTATGAAGTTTCTTTTCCATTAACAAAGTCCTCCCCCAAAAAATCATACTTTTTAAAAAGCTGCTTTGTTACACTATTCAAAGTGAAATGAGAGTGTGACCTTCCCTTTCTATGGCATGTCAACCCCACCATGAACTATCCGGCTATCCCTCTCCCATTATGTATTTATGCAATTATTAACTTAATTATTAACCTTAATATTTATCCCTATTAAATTTCATCACGTTAAATTCAGCCCCTTCATTCCAGCCTGCTAAGATCTTAACCAATGCTGATTCTTTCAAGTTATTAACTATCCATCCTAGGTTTGTATAATTCACAAATTTTATTGTTTTGCCATCTATGGCCTCATCCACATCACTGGTAACAGTGTTGAACAGGACAATCCAAAAGACAAAGCTCTGTAGCATAACACTAGAGAGTTACTATCTGTAATTGTAGGTTGACCTCACTCCATTAATCAATCATCTCTGTGAAGCCAGTTCTTCAATCAGTTATGGATCTCCCTAACTTTATCATATAGCAACATTTCTTTATCCTTCCCCTAAATACATTGTGAATGACTGCTGTCAACCCCCTTGCTAAAATCCAGTTATATTTATCGTGGTTCTCTGATCTGCCAGTCTTGAGAAGCAAGTGAAAGCAGAGTGAAGCAAGTGAAAAACAGAATTAGTTTAGAATGTCACAACCAGTTCCTAGTGAATCTACTTTGACTGCAAGTGATTATCTCTTCCCTTTCTAAGGACTCATAAACAAAAGAATAATCTACTCTAAATTTGAGTTAGGGAAGGAAATAATGCTAGTGGTAAAATGTCTTCCTCTTGGGAAACTATAAGTAAAACATATGCCCTTTTCTAGTCCAATGGCACATCCTCTCCCTTGTTCTACCCTTCCTTAGTCATCACTTAAAACAGTCCAACAACCATATCTGAAAATTATTTCTGCAGCCTGGGATGTAATTTATATTAGGTGAAATGAACTCATTTTATATAGCAAATTCTTCCTTTGCATTCTTTAGCTATCTTGGATTCCAATTATTTTTCAACCATTGTCACTCCAGACCTTTTCGGGTGAATATTCTTCTCTATACCCAAGAAGATGTATGCGAAGTAAAACTTTTGTAGCCCCATGTTGTCATTTTAATCTGTTATTCACTGACATTAAACCACCTGCCCAAAGAAGTGGGTCTATCCATTGCTTATTCACAATGAAGGAGTCATGCTTAGATAGTAGTTTGTCAGGTTCAATGAATTAGTAGTACGATGTGGCACCCAATAACATAATGTGAGAAATGTCATTCCCAAGAATAAGAAGGGGATAATTCTCACTGTACTCTGGGTTAGTTAGAGCATATCTAGAGTGTTGTGCTTATTTCTAGGCACTACAATTTAGGAAAGCCCTTACTAAGCTGGAGTGTCCAGATGAGGCAATTCAAGATTGGTGAAGGGCCTGGAATCCATGTCCTAGGAGAATCAATTTAAATAGAGATGTTTAATATGAATAAAAGAAAACTGATGAGGAGTACAATAACTGTATTTATTTATTTAAAGGACTATCATGTGGGAGAGTGGTGAGGTTTGTTCGTTTTATCTCAAAAGGGAAGTTGCTAAGAAGCAAATTTAAGTTTGATTTCAGGAAAAGCTTCCTAACTGTAAGATCAGTCAAAAAGTATAATAGGCTGAATATATATGGGTATATTGGGTAGCTCCTTATAGGAGGTCTTCATGCAGAATCTGGATGACAACTTATTGATCTTTTTGGAGGGAGAAAGATGGATTGTACTAGGTAGTTACCAAGGACCCATCCAATTTCAGGAATCCATGGTTCTGTTAATTCTTCCATTGCAGTGGTTCTCAAAGCATGGTCCAGGGACACTTTCACAGGATCCAGTAGGTCAAAACTATTTTCATTATAATACTAAGATATTTTTATTTCTAATATTGTAAATAGCTATAGATAAAACTCACATAAACAAAAGCTCTTTGGGGAGTTTTTAATATCTTTTTAGATTGTATAGAGATCCTGAGAGCAAAGAGTTTGAGAAATTGTTCTATGTCATTTGTTGAATTAACAGCACATCTTCCAAAACTGTTGAAGAATGAACATCTTATAAAGTACAAAAAAGAAGAGCAACAAAAAAAAATAAAATAGAAAACCGAATCAAGAAAAGGAACCAGTATTCCCTAAGCCTGAGAAAAATAGGTTCTAAAAGCTCCAGATAAACCAGGTACAGTGACTGACATCTGGCATATAATAAGCATATAATAAATGTTTATTGACTGAATGTTTACTGAGTATTAGAGAGACTGAAGCTGGTAGATTGCTTGAGTTTGGGAGCTCTGGGCTACAGTGGGACTAAATATAATCACACGTGTATGCTAAGTCCAACATTAATATGGTGAAGTCCCAAGCTTCCTAACAAAGAATGAACTGGTCCAGGTTGGAAAAATGTCTCAGATCAAAGCTTCCATGGTGATCAGTATGGAATCAGATCATGAGTGGCCACTGCATTTCCACCATAGAAGACCCATTCTCAAAAAATAAAATTTTGGATCAAAATGACAGTGGTCACATGCTCCATTTTACATAAAGCTATGATCCTTGAATCTCCAGTAGATATAATATCCAAGTTCTTTAACGGTTTAATCATATGACCATGTAGAAGCTACTTTTTATGGAGGATCGTGTGATTGATTGAGGATACAGTGCTGGAATTGGAGTCAGGAAGCCATGAGTTCAAATATAATCTAGAAACTTATTACCTCTGTGACCCTGGGCAAGTCACATAGCTCTGTCTGCCTCAATTTCTACATCTGTAAATGGGGGCAATAATTTATTTCCCAAGGTTGTCATAAGGATAAAATGAGATAATATTTGCAAATTGCAAACCTTAAAGTGCTACATAAATGTTAGTTATTATTAAATTAATAGTAAGGCACTTAACTAGAGACTGAAAGGAAAAAAGGAAAAATATTCTAAAAGAACTCACTGTTGTACCCCAGGTAGCAGAATAACATAAACTCAGAGGTAATGCCTAGAATCCACTTTGAAACATCTTACCAAAGTGAGCATCCAGTATAGTACTCACTCAAACATCTGAAGATTGATCTCTCTATTGCTACTGGGCTCCAGCATTCCACAGTTGTGCATCATCTTATCTGAAGCTGTATTTCAAATGGCAGTGGAGTGACTCATTTTAAGCAAAGATGTGAAAAAGTTCCAGAGTGAAGACACAGAAGCACGGACTAGAAACAGAAGTAGCAAGTGGCAGCTACAACTAGAAATCAATGAGTGATCATCAGATATTACAAAAGCAAGGACTTCTAATAAGGCTAATATCTTGAATCAGATATCCGAATGATCCTAATAATTCAACAACATATTGCTCAAGTATAAAATATTATATATAGATATAGATATATATGGAAGAACACATTAAAATGTGTATAACAAACCTTTATTTCACGGTTATTTTTATTTTCTTCCTATTTGGCATATAGTTTATGCCACAGTTAGTCACAAGAGTCATGTAAATTAGGCTATCCATCAATAGGAAAGGGGGAAGGGAATCAGCATTTATCTGGTACCTACTATGTTTCAGGCACTGTGCTAAGCACATTTATAAATATTGCCTCATTTTATCCTCAACGCAAACATGAGGTAGATCCTATTATCATTTCATTTTACAGCTGAGGCTGAGCAGTGTTAGAGGTCACATGTGAAGGAATGGACTTCTTTACTCCAATCCAGGCACTCTATTTCCTGCCAAGTTGCCTCTACAACCATGAGTGCAAAATACCATAGGAAAGATATATTGTATTCAAATCAGCTGCAAGGAAACATTCCATATACTGTCCTCCACTTTCTCTGACTTTCATTTCTAGTATCAAGGTTGCATCACCCAATTTCAAAAGGGCTACTTTGAAGAGGGAAGTTGATTCTAATTTAGGCAAGAAAAGAGAGGCAAATACAGCCATTGTTGGGATCTGCTGGCTTTCTCTGACTCATTAAGTGGATTAAAGCAAAAAGCAATGAGTGTGAGGGGGAAAAAAATTGCCCCACGGGCTCTCTGACTCTTCTAGTTCCTGTGTGAGGAAGCAGTTCAGTCCAGCAACACTAATCCCATAGAAGGAACAAAAAGGGGCAACGGGGCCCACGTAGTCCACTATGACAGAATATGATGATACAAAGGATACCTGGAGCCTGCTTCTTAATAACACAATTATAGATTTATAGATCAGAGGGAACCTGGAGGTCACCGAATCTATCCCTTTCATTTTGCAAATAAGGAAATTGAGGCACCAAAAAAAAAAAAAATTGCGACTTGCTCCATGTCAGACAGGTATTAAATAGTACAGAATCAATATGACAAAAAATTTCTGATGAACTTAACTCTGAATGTGAGCAGCAGAACACTAGGCTATCCAGTAATATGGATTTCTCAGGTTCCTAGATTGGAGCTCCACTGAGGAGAGGCAGATAATCCTCACAGTCTTTTGTATTGCTAGCACTTCTAGCACAAAGATTACACATAAATTGTCAAGAGGTTGGAGTCTTAAGGATAAACGGACAAATAAATTCCTAGAGACTAGGCAAAGGTTAATAAGGCTCCACTGCCCATACCATGCACCTTAGTGAATTGGTATATGTGCCACTAACAGCAATAAGGGACTAGTATATCTTGAGGTAATTAAATTCATCAGGTAAAGTCAACGTCAGGTACCACAAAACATTCTGTAAATTCCTGGATTTCCAGGCCACTAATCAGTTTCTCAGGATGACAGATCAATGCTATTCCCTTTCCTACTTCTGAGAGAGAAAGACACAGAGGGAGACAGAGACAGAGAGAGAGAGAGAGGAGAGAGAGAGAGGGAAAGAGAGAGAGAGTGTGTGAGTGAGTGTGTGTGTGTGTGTGTGTGTGTGTGTGTGTGTGTGTGTGTGTGTGTGTGTGTGTGTACCAGGTAAATGCTCTCTGTGAGTAATTCAGCCTTAGTTAACTGAATCATGACAAGGGCTGATTGGAAAAGATGAAAGATAAATGTTTGTATTGATTTTTGGATGACAACTGATTATATACATTCAAATCCTACCTTTGGTTCTTACTATTTGAATGATTATAGGCAAGCCACTTAAACTCTATGCTCTAGATTCCTCATCTGTTAAATGGAGATATATGCAGAATTTACCTCACAACTTCTTCTGAGGCTTAAATGAGATAATATATGTAAACTAGTAAATAAAAGGCAGCCATAATTATTACTATTATCTTCATCTCATCTTTTATTATCATTATTATTACCACCACCAATGAAAACAAACTTGTAGTCATCTATATTTGACAGGGAAGGTGAAGAAAGCATGGAATAATATACATATAGAACTTATAATACATAGGAAGAAGTGACAGAATATTTAGGAAAATTATAAAGAGGGAGATAAAAGAAGAGAATTTTCTCTTAGAAGAGAATTATATTAAGAGAACACATTTCTCTTAGAACAGAAAGGTAATAAAAGAACAGAGGATAGCAACTACATAATTTGTAAGATATCTCATTAAAATTTAAAGTTTCTATTATTCTGCATCTTCTAGTCTTAGTTCATAAAATCAAGCTTGCAAGTGAATTTTACTTCTTTAAGAAGAGTGGACGTGAACTTTCCTGCCAACGGACAGTTCAATTTGGTCACATGTTGGCTTACACCTAGGTAAACAAAGTAGTGTGATCACACTATCCATGTACTCAGGTTTAAATTTTTAGTAAGTTTCTAAGGTAAACTAAAATATAAATATATTACATATCCCACAGATATACATACAAAGTCAGATATAGCCATGACATGATCCAGTGTAAGGAAAATCAGGCCATTGACAAGGAGAGGTTTCAGTTTCTCATGTTGCTTTATACAAACAGATTTCTCTGTACCTCGATTTCCTCATACGTAAAAGCAGAGGATTATATTAGATGATACTTAGTCAGCTAGGTGCTGAAGGGGGGCTAGACTCAGAAAGATCTGGAATTAGGTCTCGGACACTTACCAGTTATATAACCATTACAGAGTCACCTAATCTGCCTTAGTTTATTCAGCTGTAAAATGGGGATAATAAGAGCACCTGCCTCACGGTGTTTTTGTGGGGCTCAAATGCGTTATTTGTAAAGCACTAAATATTGAATAAATGCTTGCTCCCTCCCTCTAGAACAACCTCTTTTGTCGCAACAATATCTAACATTCTATTATTTTAGGAAACTTCTGTATTCATATGCATATACATGAATGCGTGTGTAATGCTAATAAATGGCACTCTTCCCCGAAGGTCTTCAGAGAGCATCAGTAGGAGCAATTTGTGAGATGATGAGGTGCTTAGAGTAAGGAAGGGCAACTCTGTCTTCAAACAAGGGCCTACCTGCTTAGTATCTTAGGGTCCCAAAGCTCTCAAATCTGCGCCACCACAACAAATACCCCCCAATCCCAGACACCCACGTGCCCCTGCTCCTCCCCTAGGCCAAAGAACTCCCCCAGCTACCCGAATGGCACGTGACTCACCTGCAGCTACCATTGTTCTTGCCTCCACCCAAACAACCCAACTTTTCTTTGCTGTTTTGCTCTGGTCACTGGATAACACATCTCTCCTCCCCACTCCCTTGCCCAAATCTGCTTCCTCCTCAGGGGCTGCCGTGAGAGGGAGCGGGGTTAGGATCAAGTAACTGGCTTCACATCCACCTACCGACCTGAAAAAGGGTGTGTAAACTTTCAGCCCCCTCTTGGTAGCCTTCCCTTTCTCAGGTCCGCGGGAGGCGGGTTGGAAGCGCCAGGGCACGTGGGCCCAGCCCCCCGCCCAGCCGGAGCCTGCTACCGGGCTTCTTTGCTGCTGCAGCATTCGGCTGTCAGGGGAAAACTCACCTGGACTGAGGAGTAGCTCGCTCCCTGGGGCTCTGGCGTTGCAATCAGCTGGGCAACAGCAGCGGCATCTCCCAGGAGTAGATTCCCCCACCCACCCCCGCGCCCACAGTGTCCGGCACGGCGTTTTTCAGGGAGGAGGCAGTTTGTAGAAACCTGGGGTGGGGAGTAGGGGTGCGGTGAGGTGAAGAGCTGAGAGGGAAGGTTAAGTTGTTTCGTTCTTTCCGTTTTCTTTTTTCTTTCTCTATTTTTTTTAAATCGCTAGCAAAGACTTTACCATATGCTCTAGGAAGTATTAGCTTTGTTCAATGGCGACAGGGCAGCAGCCCGAGTCCTACGGACCGATCGATTTACTAAACAAACTGAAACGTGGGTGGGGATGTTAAACAGTAACTAGCAGCCTCAATGAAAACTGAAAGCTGCCACAGTGGCCACCGCCGGCTCATTTCCCTGTTCCCAAGGCCCCTGGGCAAGTAGCCGGCGGGCGGGCGAGCTCCAACCTCGACCTTCTTTGAAGGCTCCCCGGGACCCCAGGTGCTGCTACTTTCCCTTTGCCAAGTGCACGAAATGAGCTTGTCTTGGGACTGCCCCTCCCTGCTGCACCTGCCACCAGACATCGTCGGTCACTCCAAAATTCCCAACAGAACCTCAATACGTGTGTCTGCCTAGGCATTCTAGAGCAGCATTTCTCCAGCACCACTCCAGCCTCCCCCATTTCAGTAAAGTGCTCTCACGCCCTGAGGGCAACCATAGCAGGCACGCCTCCAGGTTTAGTTCTGAAGTAGTGGCCCCAAGTACGTAATGCCCTCTCCACTGCCCAACCCACTTGAATCGTCGCAAGTTAAGTGAAGCATTCGAAATTCTCTCGCACCTCCAGAGGGGTAGGGAGAGTCTCTAGTACAATTTCCTAAAGCTGGAAATGGCGGGGGAAGGGGGGGGGGGGGCTGACACCCAACGACCTATGTAATTCAAGTCAATAAAGTCCACTACTATGAAACTGGAATTGTCAATAAAGGGAATCAAGTGGGCCTCTAGAGACCAAACTATGATCTGACCCCCTCTTGAAGCTGGAGCAAGATGCTCCGACTCTACCTTGGGCCAGCAGAATTTTCATTCAGCGAATGTGCCACTTTTCTCTGACGGGGGTAGGTGGAGAATTTCCTGGGCTCACTCAGTCTCCTGTGTCTTAAGTTATTATGCAGTCTCTCTTGGCTATTTGGTTAATTACATGCCTGTTCTCTCTTCCCACTACCTGTGATTGCTCCAAGACATCCTACAATCAAGGAACCAAAGAAGTCCAGAAAGGTTGCTCAGCACCATTAAGAGATACTGGTAGACTTTTATCATACTGCATAAAATGCCAAGAACATTGGGAAAACTTAACAATTTAATTGCGTTTTTGCAAGAATTAATGGCTTTAGGTCAAACGCGTAATTATCTTCATGAGATAAATAGTTACGTAATCCTCTAGGTTTGGTTTTTTTTTTCCCTTTAGCTTCGGAGATGGATGTTATTTTAAGTCGACTATAACAATGCCAAGTAGATCAAAGGATCAGAGGATTTTTTTTCCTTTTCTTTTTAGATCAGGTTTACTAAACTTTCTCAGTTTCCTGCACTGAATCTCTTGTTGAAAGACTCTCTTAAAAAACAAGTTGCTGACTGTTTTTGAAATCAGAACAAAGGGGAGAGATCGTATTTAGAACATCTGAACTCCCTAAACAAAACACATTCTTTGGTCCCTCAGAGCTAACACCTCCATGTGTATGAACTGTGATGCAATAGGGGCCGCTTTTCCATTGCGACCCACCTAATAGTCGGCAGGAAGTTGCAGAGTCTAAGTGAAAATTAGGAAATTATATTTAATTATGGAGATCCTTAATTTTTATTTTTATGAAAATAATGTTAAAATATCTCGTATAGACATTTTAGGTCTGTGATGTTTCTTGATTTACTATTTCTTGCCTATTTGATAATAAAAATTACTGATTGGATGAATCCCAAAACGCAAAGGATAAAGTTTTCTACAACAAAACCACACATCTAAACCCCCTTCTCCCAATTTCATTCTGATATTCTTAAGTGCTATAAGAAATCTGGTTTATCAATCAAAGAAATAGTTTCTTTTTCAATATAATGTAGTCGGATTGTTTCCATATTAGCATTTAGCTGCGTGATTTTGGAATACTAATTTTAAAATGTGGGTTACTGTAGTCTTATCTCCTTGAGATCTAGAACCATGTCATGTCACATTCAATCTGATGTCATGGTTGTTGTATATATATCGTACCTAACCCTCCTATTAGATTATAAACTTCTTGAGGGTGGAAACCATTCCATTTTACACTTAAAATATAACGGGAACTTAATTTTTAAAAGGTGTTTAACTTATTTCAATTATGGTCTTGTTTCCTTCAGTATCTAACACAGTATTCTTCACAGGAACCCCTTAATAAAGCATTTTTGTTGCTGTTGTTGTTGAATTAATGTATTAATCCTCCACAAAAAAAAAAAAGAAATAGCATTTTTGTTTGGTTAAAATTACTTTGATAAAAACAGGTACAAACTTCACTTAATAAATTTATCACAAGATTTGTAATTATAAGAAAGAACTTAAAAATCTAAGGTGAAATGTGCATAGATAGAGGTATTAGGCAATACTTAAAGCGTTTAAATTTCTTTGAAAGACTAGTTAAGGAAAAGCAACTAGAGAAGTTAGATACTAGAGCTAATCCACTATTCTGGTAAAGAAAAAAAGAGGAGCGGGGGAAGTACCGGGATCAGGGAATGACTCTATGGAAGCTGTGGCAATTGGAGGAGCTGTAGGCTGATCAGAGAAGCAGCTGTTGTTTGCTGAATTTAGCAATTTCCAGTAAATAAACTAAGACCAACTCACCCGCTGCCGATCATCACTTATTTCCAACCTTACAATAATTTATTGCCACTCTGCATGGGCATGGGTGTAAACTGCTGCAGATGAAAAATCTTGCTCCCTAGAGAAAGCTGCACCTTGATTCATTTTATTTAGGGAGGGGGAAAGGGAGTGATTATTCATGGAAGAGATTTCCTTGAGAGAAAAAAATAGTTTCTGGTTAGTACTTGGAGTTACAGGGAGTAACAAAAACAAACCGCAACTATCTTTTCTGCTGCTTTTGAGTCAAAATTAATTTTAAAAAATTGTTATTAAAAAAAAAACACCTTTGCAACTATACTTTTCATTTCAGCTAAATACCCTTGTAGCCTATTAATTCTTCCCTACTGCAGTTAGTCTTTCTAAGGAAGTGGTCCAACGGTCATCTGCCTGTGTTGAGGAGCGCTGTCAGTTCTAAGAACAGCTCAGATATTAATTAAAATAAGACGAGGGAAACGGGGCGAAGATGAGTGCGTTCAGGTAATGAGACTCCAGGTGTGGGAACAAGAGCGAAGACGTGATATACCGCTTACCCTACCTCTCAGCCACCCCCCCCAAAAAAAAAACACACTTGAAATTTAATTTCCAATGTATTTAAAGGTCTAGAGCTATGGCTGCTTTATGAGACCGAAACATCTCAATCACCTGATGACCTCAACACCGGTACCACCCCCCCCCCCTAAAAAAAATGAAAGCACTGGGAGGAATGATTATACATTGCCTGACCTTTTTCTTAAAGTGCATCTTAACATTTGATATCTGACTAACGGAAGGGTCATTCACTGACTGACTTGCTTAGTCTCAGATTATATGAATTACCACGAACGTTTGTTTGGTACAGACACTGTCCTTTCCCGCGGGCGGGCTGGCTACTAAAGAGGTTTTCTCTGGACCACTTCAAAGGGACTTCGGTTTAATAGACTGTGAGAGGGGAAAGCCGCTGTGGGGACCAGATTGAAATTAACCAAGTCGTAAGAGGTCTAGCATCAGGCGGTTCCGTAATGTAACGAATGGGGTCGTGTTTTGACCCTGGGGGCAAAGCGCCGGGTGAACCAGCTTCCGCGTGAATTTCGAAAACCCTCCGGAGGCCTCTGGATGTTTTATTCATCAGAGAGGGAAGTCAGATATCAAACCACTAGGGGGGTATGCTTTGTTTCCCGAGTGAAGCTATGGGGGATGGGGGAACAGTCAAAGACCACTTGCAGTCACGTTAAAACCAGATTACTTCGAATCTGGGCCCGCTGCCCTTTTCTCCATTGCTATGAACAACTTTGTTCTGTCTCCCTTCTTCCCCCTTCCCATAAATACGCAATCAGAGGATACGTGCACAAGACACACACACGTGCATGTACACATACATACAACAAACATGCTACATATGCACCCGCTTTTCAGAAAATCATTGCGACTTTAACTTGAGAGCACAGCCCAACTCGAAGCCTCTATAAAGCTCTACTCCTCGAACTATAAAGCTGTCTGGCGCCTTCCATGTCTCTCCTTCACCTTAGTGACGAGGGCCTTGGGGCCATTTGCTAGGATCCGAATCCGCTGTAGTGCAGGGGCTCTCTGATCAATTGCCTCCAGCGAGCTCTTTATAGCCAGGTAGCATAAGCCTGAGGCCGAAATCTGTGACTTGTGCCCAGGTCTTCTGGATTTCCCTTTTCCTGCCTCTCGTCAATCATTGATCTGGAGAGCTTTCCCAGCTTGGTCACTTTTCTCTCATTAAATTGTATAATGTGGCAGAAGAGGGCTCATTCCCCTTGTTCCGCACCGATCGCTTACAGAGCTGTGTCCTGACCTAGTGGGGCCTTAACAAGAAGTGTAAACAGGAGTGGTCATGGCCTCCAAGGCGAGGATTCTTCAGTCAGGGGCTTAGCCCTACTCCACACCCGCTAAACACTCATCCTTACCAAGCATACAAATCACAGAGCAGGAGTCATCACGATAAAGACTGCCTAAGGCCACAAAAATGTCCTTTATATAGTGTACCTGTGAACATGAATTCATAACCAATACTGGAGATTGTTCCTGCATACAATTTTGAAAACAAACTCTTTTAAGATTTTTCTACATCAGACATCAGGAAAGTGGACCATCAATATCAGTACGAAGTTCTAATACCCCAAACAGACGTTTTTTAAAACTACAGTTGGAAAATCTGGCGAGATTTTTTTTTTTCTGGTAGGTTTCCTGCTGAAGAATCAATTACCAAGGTCTTTCTGAAAGATTTGCAAACTTTTACAGTCATTTATGGTACATGTAATAAAAACGAAGTGATATGAAATACGCTGGCTCAAGGTGTAATGCAAAGATGTATTCTGTGCCCTAGGCAACTATCTCTGGGTGCTGTTTGAATTTGCAGAACACACCCTTCTCTGTAATGAACACCTCCACAATAGGAATTGAGACTTTTCATTTCTCGTTCTCTAGACCCCTCCAAAAGAAACTCAAACACCGTCGAGGGGAGACTCAGGCTACTTAAAACTGAATTTCAGATCAGAAAGCAGATAAAATTAAAATCAAAATAGTTAAATCGGAAGAATGGAGGAGGAAGGATGAGGCTCTGCCTTGTGTATTGCATACTTTTTTTTTCCTGTTGTCACCAAAAAAAAAAAGTAAATCGATTATCAAGTTACAATGTAATCTTCAACCTCCCCTTGCTTAACAGGGATCCCCAGAACCTTACACTGTGAAAAGATAAGAAGAAAGAGATTTGATGCATAGTACACACAAATTTGGAGAGATCTTTCTTAAGAAAAAAAGAGTCATCAAGTCTCATGGGAAAATTACGTGCACACTTAAGCAAGGATTAATTACAGAATTTCAAGCTACAAATTTATTGATGGAGACAAGTACTCCCAAGAGCTATTGCTGCTTCGCCCATAGATGAGGTTAAACTTAAAAGCTTTATTAGAAACCTTATTTTTCTATCAGTTTTTATTTCCCTTTTAAAAAAAATTTAGAGAAGTTGGAAGACAGGATCGTGATTTCTAAAGTTACCAAATTTGGAAACTGAATTTATGAATAGATTTAACCAAATCAGTTCTCATTTATAGTTCTGGTAAAACCAAGGTGACATACACACACTTGTAAAGGTATTTGGAAACCTATACATGCCATCTAGTGGGCATAAAGGAAAACACTAATGCCAGCCTTCTCAAGTTACTCATTATCCTTTCCATGCTTTCCCATGCACAAATCAAAACCTGTCTGGGAAATGAAAGGGGGAAAATTTGTCTCTGAAGCTTGAGGAAGAGAAATTAAATAAGTGTATTAGATTGCCTTTACAACCTATAGTTTCATTGTAAATATTTTCAGACCTTTCATGCTTTTTTTCTTGGGCTCTTTGTGATTATTGGAATAGCTGAAAATTCCATTCAATTTAACAAATGTTTGTTAACCACCAATTCTGAGCCAGAGAGCAGAGGCTCAGAAAATAAGTCAAAGGTGAAGTTTTTCTTCATGGGTAGGTTTATCTCCCCTCTTTACATTGCTGAATATCTTAATGATTTCTGACAGCTCAACTTCCACTAGAGCTCAGTACTAGGGTGAAATTCAGCTAAAATAAAGCCTAGAATAAATAAATTAATAATAATAACTGATAAATACATTATCTCAAACAGATATATAGTATGAGGCCAATGAATTAACCTTATACCTATAATGGTTTTTACTAAAACTACCCTTCCTTTTACAAAATTTAAAGCAACCTAAATTATTTTTGAAGACCTTGCTACATGTATAATTTACTTCATTTCAAAATGACTTTAACAGATCCTTGAAACAATAGTGAGTAAAAGTTTCTCTCATCAGAATTAAAAACTCCATTTCTAGAAAAGTTTATGCTAGAGATAATCCTGGCATAATGTAGTAAGTTTGTTATATGAAGTAGCCATTTCATTTACTGATTTTGTAGACAAATATAAAAACTTCACTTAATGTGAATTTGTAGACATATTGGAAATTGTTCCATTCTGATCACCAGGTGGTGAGTAAAAGAATTTTTTTATTGACTAGGGGAGTATTTTCAAAAGGTCTAGCTGAAAAGGGCCTAGGCCTCTTCTCTTCCTTGGTTTGGTCTATTGTCTTTGTACCAGCAAGCACCCTAGCATACCTAGGGCGGCTAGTAGCACAGGTTCTTAGATCTGCTTTTCTAAAGGAAAGCAACTCAAAATGGGTTAACAATCTTACTTTAATC
>CM053587.1:141108917-141148144 GCA_028646515.1 Pseudochirops corinnae | reverse complement strand
ACACACATACACATATATGTATATATACACACATATATATGCAATTATACATACAGATATATGTATATGTATACACACACACACACACACACACACACACACACACACACACACACATATATATATATATTTGCTTTTTGTAGAGGGGAAGGTAGGGTAATTGGAGTTAAGCGACTTGCCCAATGTCACATGGCTAATTTTGTGTTAAGTGTTTGAGGCTGGATTTGAACTCAGGTCCTCCTGACTCCAGGGCTGGTGCTCTGTTCACTGTGTCACCTAGCCACCCCTGCTTTGCATATATTGTACATTTAAAGTGACCTTTCAGATATAGCATATTCAATTATATATTCTGTCATACATCGTGCATAATCAAAACACTAAAGGTAAATCTATGAAGCAACACACCTAAAGGAATGGTTATTCCAGTCATTGAAATATAATACTTGCAAAATGCATAAATATATAATACTTCTGAAATAAAGAGCACGAAAGTCTTTCAGTCATCTTCAATAAATTAGTTATCAGAGATTTCCTCAGTCTGGAAACTCCCTTTACAATTGAGTTTGCAACCACTACATTACTTAATAGTTTCTCTTTGAGAATTGCTACTACACTTTCATGAAATATCAGAATATGATATTAATGAAGGAAGTTTCCCTCACTTTTATGATCATTATTATCAGTAAAAGCAGCATTATTAACACTAGCATAGTGCTTTAAGGTTTGCAAAGTGCTTTTCTTTCTTTAGAATCTATCATCATAATTTAACCAGATTTTCCACAGAACCTGCTTTCCTCTCTTTGGTCACATTGAACAAGGAACCCTTATTGCATGACATGGGATACTTTATTTTGTTGCATTCACAGACTAATATGCAGCTTAGGAAAAATCCAAGGTATAGGTAACAATTGAATTCCATACTGGTCTAGACAAATTTAGGATAATCTCTAGACGTGGGTATGGAGTGGTTAGTGGAGGTCCTCTTAGCTACCAAGACCCACTGAGATCCTTCCCAATCATTCTGCCGTATTTGTTCAGTGATTTTTCAGTTATGTCTGACTCTTCATGACCCCATTTAAGGTTTTCTTGGCAAAGATATTTGAGTGATTTACCATTTCCTTTTCCAGCTCATTTTACAAATGAAGAAACTGAGGTATATGTAACTTGCCCAGGATGATAATAATAAAAGAACGAGAAATGGTCTCTAGAGGGAAAAGAGCTCAAGCATGTAATGATAACATTTCAAGGCAAGTAAAAATGAATCAATACCTAATGAGGCAGAATACCCAATGGGTTCCTAAGAAAGCATGGAACCACAGCATGATGTTCCTAAATATCATAAAACAGAACCATTTTTGCTGGAAGGAACAAGAAACATGGGAGAAAATGGAATATTTATAAACCAATTTGTTAAGAAATGTATACTGCACTCTTGGTAGCATGATACTTCCTCTCTTTTCCATTAAAAGTATACTGATACTTCACTATGGAATAAAAATGATCCTGCATACTCAAAAGTTCTTCTGGTGGAGCCCAAACACTGCTAAGTTCTCTCAGGTGGGAAATGCTTTGATTGTGGACCCAGTGAGCCTATTTACATTTGAAGATAATTATCAGATTAGCCATGGAGTGATTTTTTTTTTGACACAGTAATTCTCAAAGATTATTTACTAAATTTCAGAGGTGTTTAATCTGTGATGGTGGAATGAAACCATAGTGCTGAAAATATAGAACTTTGAAATGTTAAAGACATATGACTTTCTTAATTATATTATATTCTTTCAGATGAATATTACTATTAATTTGTAAACACATACAGAGCAGATCCAAGATGACTAAGTGGAGGAAGCACTACAGTTGAGCCTTCCTAACATTCTTCTCTTAGCAACTTTAAAATAGTGCTAACAGTGGTCTTAAGGAGCACCAGCAAGGGAGCAGGAACCACAACTCTTCCCAGATCATACCACCTTGGAAGACCTGAAAACTTCCAAGCCCCCCAAAACTAGCTCTGAAAATGGCAGTTTGAAAGAGCCTGAAACTTCAGACAGTATTTCCCCTACCCTGGGACAGAACCAAACTTTAACATAAAGTTAGAGTCAAGAAATAGGCTTGGGAAATGAGCAAACAGCAAAAAAGAAACTATACAAAGTTTATACATACAAAGCCACTATAGTTATGAGGAAAATCAAGACAAAGTCAGAGGAAGACAATGATGTCAAAATATCTGCAAGCAAAACCTCAAAGAAAAATGTGAATTGGACACAAGGGCAACAAGAATTTCTGGAAGCATTGAGAAATGATTTTAAACAACAACTAATAGTGGTTGACAAAAATTTCAATAAAGAAATGAGAGTAATATGAGAAAATTTTGGAAAGCAATTAATAGCTTGGTAAAAGAGTCAAAGAAAATACTGGAAAAATCACCTTGAAAAACAGAATTGGCCAAATGGTTAAAAATTCCAGAGTTCCCAGGTCAAGGAGAAAATATTGCAAGCTGTCAGGAAGAAACAATTTGAGTATTGTGAAAACACAGTCAGGATAACACAAGATCTAGCAGCTTCTACATTAAGGGATCAAAGGGCTCAGAATATGATATTTCAGAGGTCAAAGGAGCTAGGAGTAAAACCAAGAATCATCTATTCAGCAAAACTAAGTATAATGCTTCAGAGGGAAATATGGTCATTCAATGAAATAAAGGATTTTCAAGCATTTCTGATGAAAAAAACCAGAGCTGAACAGAAAATTTGCTAACTTTTAGTGTGACTCTGGGCAAGTTACTTAATCTCTGCTTTAGTTTCCTCAGGTGTAAAATGGAAATAAAAGTACCTACCTCCCTGGGTTGTTGTGAAGATCAAATGAAATAAACATGTAATTTATATAATGTATATATATATATATATATATATATATATATATATATATATATATATACACACACACACACACACACACACACACACATACATACACACACATATATATATATGTATAGGAGGGTGTAGGTGTATCAAATATATATGTGAAGGTGTGCATATGTATGTACATGTATACACAGAGGGCACAGGATGAGTTGAATATGAAGGGATGATATCTAAAAGAAATTAAGAGGTGAGAGAGGAATATATTGGGAGAAGGAAAAAGGGAAAGGCAGATTAGGGTAATTCATCTCATATAAAAGAGGTAAGAGAAAACTGTTACAATGGAGAGGAAGAGTAGGAAGGTAAAAGGGAGTGGGACAATCTTACTCTCATTGAATTAGGTTTGAGGAGGGAATAGCATACGCACTCAATTGGGTATCTTTCCCCACAGGAAAACAGGGGGGAAAAGGATAAGAGGGGAGATGACAGAAGGAAGGGCAGATGGGGGAGAGAGTAGTTAGAAGCACACACTTTTGTAAAGGTGCAGGATTAATGGAGAAAATAGAATAAGTGAGGGGCAGGATAGGATGGAGGGAAATACAGTCTTTCACAGTGTAACTACCATGAAAATGTTTTGCATAACTACACATGTACTACCTATATTGAATTGCTTATCTTCCCGGAGGTGGGGTGTGAGGAGGGAAGAAGAGAAAAAAATCTGGAACTCAAAGTTTTAAAAACAAATGTTAATAATTTTTTTTTTTTTTACATACTGGGAAATAAGATGTACAGGCATTGGGGTGTGGAAATCCATCTCGCCTTACTAGAAGTTGGGGGATGGATGGAGGAGGATATAAGAGAGTGCCGATTGGGGAATAGTGTATTCAGTGGGCTAGCTATTTTTGGGGTGGGGGTAGGGGAAAGATGGGGAGAAAAATTTGTAACTCACAATCTTGTGGAAATGAATGTTGAAAACTAAAAATAAATAAATTCGAATTAAAAAGTTCTTATTTGTAACCTGACCAACCAGAAAGGGGCCACTTGTTTCAGAGTTGTGCATGACAAGGGGTAACATAGGCTACTATCCTTAACTTTCTACATGCCTGCTGCCAAGGACATGCGATGTTTAACTACAACTCCTCACTGGATTTAAGGCTGCTTGCTGATTCCAGTATCTTCTGATAATCCTAGACAGGCAAGAATGTCTAGAAATGTGAAGATAAATTTAAAGGAATAGCCTAATTGGATATATGATTATACATTTTGCTGAGGTTTTTCTGCTCTATACTTAATTACATCACTTATATCTGATTTTCTTATATCTTCAGTGGACAATACACGATGGGGTTTCTATGTTGGCGAGGGGCAATATTCTCCTATGTATAACTACAAGAAAACAATTAAAATACGTTCTTAAAGATTTACCAGCTAAATTACCCCAAATTTTTAGGCATTCAGGAGACAAAATCAATCTGGGTTTATAAAGAAAAATAAAATAAATGGAACAGATGATCTTGTAATGTCTGAGTTCATGGTTCCTCGAGTGAGCCAGTTGGTTGTACTTACAATCTATAGCCGCATGTAAATATACCGTTTCTTTTGAAGAAATTATTGTCAGGCTTGTGCTAGTGCATTTTGTTATATTAATTGGCTACTAGGTGATCAATGTGTTTAGCCACAGCAACTTATGCAGGCCATCTATTAAAACATAGAGTAAGTTGTGTTCTGCATCAGTGAAGGAAGCACCGACATGGGAAAAATCATAGATCCTTGAATCATTGATGTAATTATCTCCTTTAGATATATGACATTGTGAGAAGCCAAAAGTCTTATGCTTCGATCCTCTCTAACACCTGTGGCAAAACTCTGACCCTTAACATACTTAACAATGAAAATATATTTTCTACAGTAGAATATGGATTTTGTATGGTAGAGGTAAAAGACAGAGAGACAGAGACAAGGAGCAACAGAGAAACTGTGACAGAGCCAGGCACCATGACATCAAAACAATGTATATATATATGGGGGAGACAGAAAGAGAGAGACAAGAGAGAGAAAAATGTGTGCATATGCACTTTTATGTATACAGATATTGGAGATTAGCACATAAAATTCTTTGTCATATCCATGGACTATCAATAAATTCCCCCCTAAAAATTTTTGATTGAGCTATACATTTGTAATTACATTTCCCTCAAATCCACCAGCATTCAAGGTCCCTTGGATTACTTCAAAAATCAGATTTAAGATGAGAATGGGTTAAATCATTCCAGTTTCAGTATTTTGTTTTTATCAAAAGACATATTACTTCTCTTTCAGCTCTCCTTATGGTCCTTGTCACAACTGCATGGCTTTTAATCACTCATACATTCTGTGAGTTACTGCACTGCTGCAACCTTAATAATGTGCTAGTTTGTTTGGAGGATCTCCCCGATCAAGACCTGACAGTCTTTCAGGGGATGGTGAAACACGCAAAATAAAGGATGCACTCAGGGTCAAAAGTAGTTTGGAATACTATTGTTTTTCACACGGCATAAAGGACATTAAAATACTGATTTTTTCATCTTTTCCTTTTATCAAGTTTCTGATGAAAACCAAGGAGACTTGAAATTTGAAATTATTCTAGTGACAGTAGCTACTGTATATCATGAGAGGAAAGAAACATACGTAACTAGTCTCTGTTCTAATCATAAGATTGTCAACTTGTCCTTTTCTATCAACTTCTATGCTACATCCATGTCATTAATTTCTTATAAAGCTCCTATGCCGTCAAACTAGGGACATTGCTAGAGAAAGCAAATGCAAGTGTATCTGGTTTTATGCAATAGATATGTTTCTGCAAGGCTGTCTGGGTGTGTTTATAGACACACACAAGTATGGATATGTGCATATGCACACATGTGAGCATGAACATGTTTATGTATATGTACACACATATATGACATATTTTTCTGTTTAAGTCAAGATTTTCTTTTGTGTACTTTCTTAAATGTCTCTATGTCTATGAATATATAGCACATGTCACAAACCTCAAGTGCTCCAGATAATTGTATTAATATTTATAAGTCAGAATATATAATAAATGAATATGGATTATAACAACAGAAAAGTAAAGAGAGGAAGGAAAGAAGGAAGGAAGGAAGAGAATGAGAGAGGGAAGTGGAAAGGGGGGAAAGAAAAGGGGAAAGAAAGGAGCTACATAAAGTGTTCGTGAAGGGGAAAGGTCAGAAAATGAAGGGGATCAGTATAGATAGTAGTATAGTAGTATAGTAGTATACTAGTAGTATAGATACTCCATAGTAGTATAGATACTCCATAGTCTAGGTCAGGGGTAAGGAAACTGCTGCCACAATTCCACATGTTCTAGGTCCTTGGGTGAGCCTTTTGTCTAGGTCCAAGTTTTATAGAACAAATCATTTTATTAAGGGGATTTGTTCTGTTAAGTTTGGATTCAGTCAGAGGACCACACTTGAGGACCTAGAGGGCTACAGAAGACCCTGAGGCCACAAGTTCCCCACCCCTGGTCTAGTTAGGTAATACACTGCTAGTTAGGTAGAACACTGGGTCTGGAATTGGCAAGACCTAAGTGAAAATCCAGCTTCAGACACTTGCTAACTTTTAGTGTGACCCTGGGCAAGTTACTTAACCTCTGCTTTAGTTTCCTCAGGTGTAAAATGGAAATAAAAGTACCTACCTCCTGGGGTTGTTGTGAAGATCAAATGAAATAATTAGAGCCTATTATAATGCCTTACATATAATAGGCATTATGTAAATGCTAACTATTATTGTTATTATCATAATCATCATTATGTATTCCTCATTTATAATGGTAGACATTATATAACACTACCCTTTCTCTCCTCTTTACCTTCCATTATCATTATGTCATCATTTCATCGACAACCAAAAGAACAATAAGAACCGAAGCTACACACCGTTGGGTTCCTAACATTTGCAGTGTTCTTAGTTAAGCAATACTTAGGTCATTGAAAAAGAATCGGTATAATATATGGTTCCTCACTTCCAGTAGCTGCCATCTTAAAGAATGCTTATACATGAAAAGTTGAATAGCAACATATGGTAATGTACAATATATGCCAAATGAATAGTAAAGATGATTTTTATAAAAATACATAAAGAAGTGAGAGAACACTGGATTAGGATTGGAATCCATCCATGTAGGGAAAAAGGGATTTGGGCTAACAGAGAATCTTAAATAAAAATGAGGAGAAAAGGAAGTCTAGGAAGATGACGTTCTTCACACACAGTGGGAAGAAGACATTGACTGCTCTAGGGGACAGAAAGATCAATTTGGTTGTAGTAAAGGGTTCACGCATAGGAGTTGTGAGAACTTAATTTGGAGCTAGGTTGTTGGTAGTCCTTAAATACCAGACTTTGGAATTTGGAAGTACTTTTTAAAAAGTGATCCTCTGTTTTACTTAGTCATGAACTTTTCCTTAACCCATAAATTTGAAGAGTGATTTTTCCCTCACTTCCCTAACTTGTTTCTTTATGTCTAAATCACATACCCAAATGGCATGACAAAGAATCAGATATGACTAAAATGACTCAAAAACAACAACACAATTTTGCTTATGGTGTTCCTCATATTGAACCATTCCTGCATTCCTGGTACCTTCTCATAGTGTATGATCTTTGTGACATACTGCTATAATCTCCTTGCTAGTATTTTATTGAAAATTCTTGGATCTAAATTCATTAGTGAAATTAGCATATCATTTTCTTTCTCTGTTTTTGCTCCCCCTGCTTTAAGCATTAAAACCATATTGGTGTCATAGACAGAATTTTGTAGGACTCCTTTACTCATTTTTTTCAAACAGTTTATATAGTATTGGCACTAATTGTTATTTAAATGTTTGGTAGAACTTATAAATCCATCAGATCTTGGGGATTTTTTTCTCACAGAGTTCATTTATAACTTATTCAATTTATTTTTCTAAGATATTTTTCTAAGTATTCTAGCCCCTCTTCTGTTAATCTGGGCAATTTATATTTTTGTAAATATCCATCCAAATGATTTAGGTTGTTGGTTTTATTATCATGAAGTTGGAAAAAAATGGCTCCTAATAATCAATTTGCTTTCATCTTCATTGATTGTATATTCACCCTTTTCTTTCTGATGATGGTAATTTGGTTTTCTTCTTTTTGAAAAGTCAGATTATCCAGTGGTTTATCTATTTTATTGATTTCTCCATAGTTTTATTTTTTACATCACTGGCTTTTTATTTAATTAATTTAATGTTAATTTCTCCTTTGATTTTCAGAATTTCTGTGTGAGTTTAATTGGGGTTTTAAATATGTTATTTTCTGTGTTTATTAGTTACATGCCCACTCTGATGATTTGCTCTTTCTCTCTTTTATAAGTGAAAGTATTTAAGCATATAATATTTTCATAAGTGCTATGGCAGCTAAGTGGCTAACTAGATAAAGTGTTGGGTCTGAACTCAAGAAGACCTGACTTTGGATCCAGCCTCAGGCACTTACTACAAGCTCTGTGACCCTAGGAAAGTCATTTAACTCCCGTTTGCCCTAAAACACTGGAAAAGGAAATGACAAACCACTCCAGTATCTTTGTCAAGAAAACCCCATGAATAGTGTGGTTGACAAAGTTACAAAGAATTAGACACAGCTGAACAACAAAAACACTTTTTTGGAATCATTCAACAGATTTTGACATGTTGTCTTATTGTAATCTTTCATGAAATTATTTTTTTCTGTTATTTTTGACCAACACATTCTTTAGTATTAATTAATCCAATTAATTTTTAATCTATGCTTTCAAGGCCTTTTATTGAATGTAATTTTTATTGCATCATGTTCTGAAAAGGGTCCATTTAATATTTTTACTTTTCTGCATTTTTATGAGGCCTGTAATACCAAAATACATGGGTTATTTTTTGTAAAAGTGAAATTATAACTGAGAAAAAGTCATGTTCCTTTCAATTCTTACTTAATGTTCTCCAGAGGTCTATCATATCTAACTTTTCTAAATTTCTATTTATTTTATTAGCTCCTTATTAATTTTTTGTTAGGTTTATCTAGGTCTCAGAGATGTAAATTGAGTTCCCTTACTGGAGTCTTATTGTCTATTTCCTTCTTAAATTCATTAACTTTTCCTTCAAGAATTTTGATGCTCTACCATTTGGTGTATATATGTGTAGTACTGATAGTAATGCATTATCTGTGATACCATTTACAATATGTCATTTCCCTGATTTTCTTTTTTATGTCTATTTTTGCTTTTTGTGTGTCTGGTACCATGCTTGCTACCTCTACCTTTTTTTTTTTTTACTTCAGCAGAAAATTCTGCTCCAGCCCCTTATTTTAACTTTGTATCTATGTTTCTGTTTCATATGTGTCTCTTATAAACGACATATTTGAGGATTCTGGTTTATAATCCTTTCTACTATTGACTTCCATTTTATGGATGTGATCTGTTTTGCTTTTGACACTGCCTTCCTTATTCCTCCCTCCCTTTTATTACCTCCACCCTTTTCTTGTATGCCTTTCTTGTTCTTTTTCTCTGTTGGGTAGGATAGCTTTATATACCCAGTTTAATGTATGTGTGTGTGTGTGTGTGTGTGTGTGTGTGTGATCTCACATAGATGAGGCATGCAAGGAAGAGTTGTAATATTACTGGGAGTTTTCATTTTGGGATCTCTTTAGGTGGATTGGTAAATTCCATTTTGACCTATGTTTCTAAGATATTGGAGCAATTTTCCCTTATGCTTTCTTGAAATATGATATATAGGCTCTTTTTTAATCATGGTTTTCAAGTAGTCCAATAATTTTTAAACTATCTCTCCTTCATATATTTTCCCAATCAATTTTTCCCTCTATTTCATATTTTCTTCTATTTTTTCAGTCTTTTGACTTTTTATTGTTTCTTGTAATCTCATAGTCATTAGCTTCCCCTTGCCCAATTCTATTTTTTAAGGAATTATTTTCTTCAGTTGAGTTTTCTACCTTTTTTAATATTTGGCAGAGTCTTAAAGAGAAAGGGGCAGAGCCAAATGGAGTATTGGAGGCAACCCAGCTGAACTCTCTCTATATTCCCTTCCAAACAACTTTAAAATAACGCCTCAAATCAAATTTAGAGTGGCAAAACCAAGAAAAGGTCAGGATTGGGCACTTTTCTGGCTCAGGAAAATTTAGGACAGCAGAAAGAGAAGTCTATGACAGTAGAGTGAAAACCTAATTGAAATGCACACACAGTCCAGCAGCCACAGCAGCAGCTTTGTCACAGATAAAGTAAGGGGGGTTGGAAAACTGGTCAAAAAGAGCTTGTTGGGGTCCATTTGCTGGCACTGGATATAGCTGGCACTAGTTAGCAATTCTATTGCATATATGCAGTTCCTTGTCACAGTTCCAAGGCAGAGAGTAGCACTGGCTGTCAGTCACATGGGAGCAGCGACCCTCATCAAAATTCAAATGCAAAGAGAGTTCTACCAACTGTGGCTGCAAGATACCAGGAACCTTTCCTGGATTAAGATCAAAGTGCAGACCAGGAAAGCAGTGACCATACCTCTCCCAAAGTCACACCTACTTGGAAACACCAAAAAAATTACAGATCCCCTAAACTAGCTCTGAAAATAACAGCTTGATAAAACCTGAAACTTGAGGCAGTGTTTTTCTGAATGTAGGTGAGGAGAAACCAACTTTAAAATAAATTTCAAAGTCAAGAAATAGACAGGAAAATAAAGAAATGACAAAAAAAATAGTTTGACCATAAAAAGCTATTACATTGGTAAGAAGACCAAGACAAAAATTCAGAAGAAAACAGCAATATGAAAACAGCTACAAACAAAGTTTCAAATAAAAATGCTAATTGAACCCAAGCCCAACAAGCCTGGAAGAGCTAACAAAAAAGGAAAGGATGGTAGAGGAAAAATTGGGAAAAAGAAATTAGAATAATGCAACAAAAAATAATAAAATTAACAGCTTGGTAAAAAGAGGCACAAAATAATCTGAAGCAAATAATACCTTGAAGACCATAATCGACCAGATTTTAAAAGTGGTACAAAAACTCACAGAAGAAAATAATTGCTTAAAAATTACAACTGGTCAAATGAAAACTAACAACTTCATGAAATTTTTTTTAAAAAAACCAATAAAACAAAAGAATGAGAAAAATAGAAGAAAATGTGAAATAATTTATCACAAAACATCTGATTTGGAAAATAAATAACTTGTGAATTACTGGACTACTTGGAAGCCATGATAAAAATAAAAAAAGCCTAGCTATCATATTTTAAGTAATTATCAAGGAAAATCACGCTGTTATCCTAGATCCAGAGGACAAAATAGAAATTGAAAGAATCTACCAATCACCTCCTAAAAGAGATTCCAAAATAAAAGTTCCCCCGAATATTGTAGCCAAATTACAGAACTCCTGGGTCAAAAAGAAAATACTTTAAGCAATCAAAAACAACAAAAACTATTTAAATTTTGTGGAACCACAGTCAGGATAACACAAGACTTAACAAGTTTCACCTTAAAGGAGAAGAGAGCTTGGAATATGACATTCTGAAAAGCAAATTACAATCAAGAATAACCTACCCAATAAAAATGAGTATAATTCTTCATTGGAAAAAAAGGGATGTTTGATGACATAGAAAACTCTCGAGCATTTTTGATGAAAAGACCAGAGCTGAATAGAAAATGTGACATTTAAACAAAAGACAAAAGAGAAGCATTAAGAGGTAAGAATGAAAGAGTAATCATAAGAATCTCAATGAAATTAAACCGTTTACATTCCTATATGGGAAGATGATGCATGTAACTCTTAAAAATTTTTTCATTATTAGGGCAGTTAAAAGGAGTTTACATAATGGGCATGGATGTGAGTCAATTATGTTGGAATGATCTCCAAAAGAAATGGAGGGGTAAGAAAGAGAGATATCCCAAGAGAAGGAAGAAGGGAGAAGTAGAATGGGGAAAATTTTCTCACATAAAAGAGGCATTCAAGGAAGAGCTTTTATAACAAAGGGGGAAATAGGGCAGTTCCACACAATGATTGAACCTCACTCTCATCGTCAGAATTGGTTTAAAGAGGAAAGAATAAACATGTGTGTTTATTCTCTCTCTCTCTCTCTCTCTCTCTCTCTCTCTCTCTCTCTCTCTCTCTCTCACACACACACACACACACACACACACACAGAATAGTATATAGAAATGTAACATGTCCAGTATGGGAAATAGGAGGGGAAGGGTGAAAAAGGGAGGGCAGATTAATGAGTGTTAGTGGTTAGAAGCAAAATAGGTTTTTGAGGAGGTACAAGAAAAAAAGAGAAAGAGGAATAAACAGGAGACATTGCGATGGAGGGAAATCTTATACATTAATCATAAATGTGAATGAGATAACGTGGAAGCACTTACTTGAATGGATTAGAAACCAGAATCCAACAATATGCTATTTGTAGGAGACATACTTGAAACAGAAAGAAAAACAGAATTATAATAAAGGGCTGAAACAGAATCTAATATGCTTCAGCTAAAGCAAAAAAGGCAGCAGTAGCAATCATGATACTAGACAAAGCAAAAGTAGACCTAATTAGAGAAACTTCATTCTGATAAAAGAAATATGGAAATTAGAGTAATATCAAAAATTTTTACAGCAAGTTTCTCTGATGAAGGGCTCATTTCTTAAATACATAATGAGTATAGAACTGAATCAAATTTATTTAAAAATATCCACTCTCCAATTAATAAAGGGTCAAAAGATACAAACAGGCAGTTTTCAGAAAAAAAAAATCAAAGCTATAGGCATATAAAAATGCTCTAATTCACTTTTGATTGGATAAATGAAAATTAATACAACTCTGACATATTACCTTACACTTATTAGAAATGACAGATGTTGGAGGGGATGAGGGGGAAATAGGTACACTTTTGAATTGTCATTGAAGTTTTGCACAGGTTCAAGCATTCTGGCGAGCAATGTGAAACTATACTCAAAGTGCTATAAAACTGCATGCCCTTTGATAAGTAATGCTATCACTAGGTCTGTTTCCCAAAGATATTAAAGAAAATGGAAAAGGACCTATATATACAAAAATATTTATAGGAACTCTTTTTTGTGGTGACAAAAAAAAGAAATTGGAAATTGAAGTGATACCCTTCAATTGGGGAATGACTGAACAAGTTGTGACATATGAGTATGAAGTACTATTTTTAAATTTCCATTTAATTGGTTTTTATTATACTTTAATTTTCAAACTGTCTTCCTCCTTTCCTCACTCTGCATTAAAGAAGGCCACTACTTCACACACATAAATACACGCACACACATACATGCACACCCACACAGATTTCTATATATCTATATCTACAGCTGTGTCAAATGGTGGCTTTTTATGACCATTTAACATACACATGTATGTTTGAGTATACATATGTGTATGTGTATATATACATACCTATATGTGTGTGTGAAATGTCGATCTTTTCAAGCATGGGAGGGAGAGAAGCAGTTTAAAATATATACATCCATACAATGCACACAATTCAAATACACATATGAACTTATACATACTCAGACACACATATACTTACATATTATATATGAAAATACACATAAGTGCTTGTTTTACTGTATACAACATTCTCTTGGTTCTGCTCATTACACTCTTCATTATTTCATGCAAATCTTTCCATGTTTTCCTAAAATTAACCTGCTTATTATATCCTACAGCACAATAGCATTTCATCACAATCATACACCACAACTTGTTTAGCTATTCCCCAATTTATGAGCATCCCCTCAATTTCTAGGTCTTTGCTACCACAAAGAGAACTGTTATAAATATTTTCAAACACATAGGTCCTCTTCCTTTTTACCTGATCACTGGGGGTGAAGGGATATACACACTTTTATAATTTTTTGGTCTTAATTCCAGATTGCTTTCCAAAATGGTTGGATCGGTTCAGAGTTCTACCAACAGTGTATTAGTGTCCCATTGAGGGAATACTATTATGCTGTGGGAAATGAGAAGCAGGGTGCTTTAGAAAAATTTGGGAAGGCCTATTCAAACTGATGCAAAGTGAAGTGCATAGAACCAGAAGATCATTATGCACAGCAGCAGAAATATTGCATTGATGATCAACTGAAAAACTTGGATACTCTGATCAATACAATGATCCAAGACAAGTACAATGGACTCATGATGAAAAAAAAAATACTATCCACCCCCAAGAGAACTGATGAACTCTGAGTGCTAATTGAAGTATAACTTCCTTATTGTCTTTATTTTCTCTCTTTCTAAAAAATACAAATAATATGGAAATATGTTTTTCATGATCTCACATATATAATTGATATCATAATGCTTGCCTAAAGGGGCTTATAATAGAGTATAATTAAGGTGTAACAGAATTTAAAATTCAAAATTTAAAAAGAAATGAAAGTTAAATAACAGTGAAAATACTTTTAAATTTTGCCAGTTTTTATTTTTAAAGAAGTATTTTCTTTAATATTTTTGTGCTTCATTTATCAAGCTGCTACATTTCTTTTCATAATTTCCTTGCATGCTTCATATTTCCTTTCCCAATTTTTGCTCTACTGTTATTATTTGACATTTATCCCCGTTTTTAGCTCTTTCTTTAACTTTTTTAGGAACTCTTGTTGAGCTTATGTTCAATCTACATTTTTCTTTGAGGCTTTGCTTGTAGATGTTTTCAGGTCATTGTCTTTTGAGTATGTCTTGAGCTTCCTTTTCACCCTTGTAACTTGATAGGTTGGGTAGTTTTATTGTTGTTTGCTCATTTTCCCAGACAATTTCTTGAATTTGGACTTTATGTTAAATTTAGGCTTTCCTTAATTCTGGAATATAGGGGAGAAAAGGGGGAGGTGGCAACTGTACTGTGCTTCAGCCTTTAATTTCCTGCTGTTTTCACAGCTAGGTCAAAGGGCCTATATGCTTTCAGTGCTACAAAGGTGGTGTGATTTGGGGAGAAGTCTGGTCCCTGCTTTCCTGATCTGTGCTCTGGTTCTTCTTCAGGTAAGGTCCCTGCTCCCTGGTAATCATAACCTTTCAGTGTCCTTGACCTGCAGTAGTACCCACATAGGACCCTTGCTGTTTTGTGTCTGCAGGCACTACTCTCCAGTCTGGAACTGAGACTCCTACACAGTTAGGACTCATTCTCCCTTGTGACTGCAAGTGCTCTTTTCCCCCTTGTAACTATAAACCAGAACTGGGTAATAGGTAATGGAGTTAACAAATGACACCCTGTCTGTCAGGCAGTGCTAGCCTAGGGTGCCCTTGTAATCTCTTTCCGATCAGGTGCACAGTCCTTTTATTGTCTCTGGTCTCTAAGTGTTCACTGTACCATTGTTTCTTCTTCTGCCACTGCAGCATGCTACAAGCTCACAGAAAGTATAGCTTTTGCCAGGCTTAGCTCCTGACCAGCCCTCACCCCAGTGTCTATGGACGCTTTTTTCTATCTATCTAAGGTGCCCTGGGATGGAAAAAAGTGAGTTGCTGTGACTTTTTTGGTTGGCTTTCCTGCTTATGATCTGCTTTGACATGCTCTTTAAAGTTGTTTGAAGGAGAGTATATTGGTTGAGCTAGGAAAAAGTGCAATCAGGAGTGTGGAACCTGTGGCCTCACAGCCACATGTGTCCTTGGGTACAGCTTTTTTACTGAGTCCAAGTTTTACAGAACAAATCTTTTTATTAAGGGGATTTGTTCTATGAAGTTTGAATTCAAAGTGCTGTACTTGAGGACCTAGAGGGTTACATGTGGCCTTAAGGCCACAGGTTCTCCATCCCTGTGCTAACTTTATTCTACCATCTTGACTGTACTCCCAGGAATTAACTTCTGTAGGGTAGATGTTACATCGAATTATTTGCTTTCAGAATTTTCAAAGCAACATTTATTTAGAACTTACTGTAAAAATGTACAAGTTCCTGTCAAATAAAGATAAAATATAGTGCCATCTTTTAGTTTCATAGGGGAAGTAACACATATATACACTTATAAAATTCTGTGGCTGAAGACCCACTTGGGCCTGAATTACAACTGTTCCATGGCATCAGCCTTGGTCTCCAGAAACTTGGAAGAAATAGTATACTCTTCAGCCATCAGTAGGGAAGACTCAATTATTGCCATGGCTATCACTGGGATGGCTCTAAGGGCAGCAATATAGTGTTGCGGAAGTAGTAGTGCTGGTGGGGCTGGTAATGTGCTGTTAGACAGGCTTTAACATGCAGGAGATGAAACTTGTGGTGAAGAAGCACCTTGTCTTTCTCAGCAGTCAGATACTAAGTGACACACACTTCCTTGTGAAAGGATACCTCTTCTTCTGAGACATGACATGTATAAAAAAGAATATGGTACAGATGTAGTATTATTTTAAGATGGTGAAGGATAGTTTAGCCTGCATCATTTCTTTTGAGTTGAAGACTGTCCAAAGTTATAAAAAAAAATGAATCAAAATATTGGTATTATGCTTCTCAGCATAGGTCATTTTGTGTAAATTGATGAGTTCAAGAAATTTTTAAAATCATTCTCCCAAGATTATACTTTATTACATTTCTTTAGAAAATGAAAGAAAATTATATGTATATTTTTTATTTAGTTGAAACACAATTGTCTTCAGAACTAAGAAGTACAAGTCCTGTCTCTAACACATATTGGTTATATGATCAGGCAGCATTCACAGTTTAAGAAATTCTGAATTGGTCGGGAGTCGAAAAAAGTTTAAGAAGACTGGCTCTAGACAACCCTCTAAGAGTATACATTACAAATGATATCATATATCCAGTCTTTATCCCCATCTCTATCATTCTCTTTATCCCTGTGTTTATCCTAATCCTTTTCTCTATCATTATCACTATCTCTCTGTCTCTAGACTTACCCCTTTCTCTATTTCTTTCCCTATCTCTACAGTTCTCTGATTTTTCCAGTGTTAGGCACTCCCTCTACTGATTCTGAACATAAATCCTCTAGGACTTAGTTGATAGTCTGTTATCTTGAAGCCTCAACCTGAGCTTTGACTAGACTGGTACTTGACAAATCCATAGTCAGCAATTGTGTCCTCATTTGAAGTTTTACCAACCTGCCAGGATTTTGCAGAACTTGTACTTCCCTGTATTGACTTTCAAGAACCCAACTTCATTCCCTTGCTAAGACAAGACATTGGAATAGAAGACATTTTGGTGGAAGAGTAGATCATAGCCTCTCAAAAAATTTCACTTCCTAGTTCATCTCCATGGCATATGTGATGTCCTCAGTGCCTTGAAGGCAATAGGCACTTAAATATTGGTAAATTGAATAAAATTATCAGAAGAGCATGTACATTTGAGTGATTTGTGAAAACTTAGTTTTTTGTTTGTTTTTATTCTGGAAAATTGCATTTAAATGAATGGTTCAATTATTAAAGTAATTAAGAAAGATCAAAGTAGGAATTTATTATAAAAGTTCAATTAATTTTGAGCTGAAATTTCAATTAGAATTTTTCCTGTTCTTCAAATATTTTAAAGTTTTTAATGGAGCTGAGTACTACAGAAAATAAGAGGCGAATTAGATGAAAACAAGCTCTTTATTTATTTGATGTTACTGTTTGAGTTTTTTTAAGGAACTGCCTTCCTAAAGAAAGTCTCTTTTGCCAAAGGAGGGGGATTTAAAAAAAGCTATCCTGCCTATTTGAGGAATTAAAGCAATGTAAACAGTCCTTTTACACCATTCTCCTCCTCTTTCTCCCTTCTTCACTCGCCCCATTCTTGGCTTGTGTGTAGGGGCGCAGTGTACCCACACATACAACCACAAACACAGGCACTAAGTGGTTACTCTCTGGCTCTAGGCATGAGCAGGTTCAAAGGTCTGTTGTTTAAGTCTTACAACTAAATAAACATGCAGGGTTATCATCATTTTACTCTTGCTCTCTTATTTTATGACTCTGCTAATGGTTTAGGGATTAGCTCTGTTAATGACTCCTGAAAATGTCCGGTTTTAAAGTCGAAAGGCACAAAGTAAAGAGCCTGCTTACAAAAGAGTCTTCCTTTTGCTAACCATGGACTACGAAAGTGCAGACACTTCGTGCTGCATGGAGGGCACTACAATGAGTTTGATTCAATTCTACTTGTGTTGGAGCAGATATTTTATGTATTTTTTTAAAAAATGACTGCAGAAAAGGGGATGCCATTGTTATGTTTGCGATTTTTCTTTTGTAACAAATTATAGAATTCTTAAATCTGGCAATGCATATGACTCTCAGCTGAGAAAAAAGTCTTGTGTTTTAATTGTTAAGTAAAACTTACTATCAAAATCCAATGGAAACCTTGATGTGGAAGTCTTCACTGGGAGTGCCCAAAGAACAGACTGGCTAATAAAGCGCTGCTTTGTATTTTGCATGTGCTGCAATTTACCAGATCCATAAATAATAGAGTGTCTCAGCAGACCCACAGCTTAAACTGTAAGACTCTTAGCTCATGACTAAAGCCCTATAGGGCCTAGGGGAGGGGAGCTATTTGTCCCCGGTGTCAAGTAGTGATTTGCTATGTTGCCATTAACTTCCAAGGGAGGGAGAGCAATGAAAGGACCATAAAGTTTTCATAGGGCTACCAGGGTAAAACTTTTTAAGTTAGGAATGCTGTTTTGGATAAATTAACCCCCTGCCCCTTAGCATAGGAGCTTATCATGTACTAGTTGTTTACTGTTGTTTTTATTAAGAAGTAAAGTCATCTGTCTCTTCTTTTTAAGCAATCTTGAATTAAACTAACATATTTTATTCTCGTTTACAAAACTTGACAGTTGCCAGGCTTTCCTGACACTTCACATAGACATCCCCTTAAGGAGATGTAATGGATTAGAAGGCCTTGAGAAGGACACAGCTTTTTGCTAACCCAAAGACAAACCATTTGTTTTCCTCCATGCCCAAGAACTGAGAAAAGCTAGCAGAATTGCATAAAATGAAGGGGACATTGCAACAAAAAAGACATATCCAAAAATGCAAATGGAAAGAAAGTCAATGCTATTGGATCCTTACCTGTCTCTTTTACCTTCTGGATATTCTAAGCCTCTCTATAAGCGCTGTATTGAGGGTGAATTTCCAAATGCCCAAAGTGGGAGTCCTATTTTTGTCTTTTCCTGTGTATACTGGGTACACACAGTTTTAACGCAGAAGACGGTAGGGATACAACTGAAGCTCAGTGGAGCTATCTTCCTTGCCATGTCACACCAGTGCAGACAGCCATTTCCCTTTCATATAAAATTCCTTTCTGTCACCTTTCTTCACTTCTTTATTAGTTATCAAATAGTATTTCTCAATCATTTGCAAAGACACACTATTATTCAATATATAGCACTGGTCAAAAGACATTCCTTTTATTCTCAAGGAGGTAGTACTTTGCAAAATAAATTAAATCATAAGAAAAAGATTTGGTAATGCAGCCAGCAGGTGTTGCTCTCTGGTACAGGTTTGAACATTTAGAATTGAAAGTAAAACCAGACATAAAAGATATACTCACTCTTCTGACTTTCTCTTTCCTACCTGGTAAATGAGACAGGGAGATCCTTTTCAGACTACCTTTCTCTTTCCACAAGGCACTGCCAGGAGATTTGACCTTCCCTTGGTCCACTTTTCTATTTCATGCTATTCTCAGAACCTGGAAATTGCCTGAGACTCCTGTGTTACAGGCCTTAGAATCTTAGAATTTGGTTTAATAGTGACTCCATTAGCCTAGGAATATGTAGTAGCCACTGTTCCTGGTGAAGGCAGGTGATAGTAAAGTGGATAGAGTGTAGTTAGGAATGTCTGAGGCCAAATGTGAGCCCATAAACTTGCTAGCTGTGTGACCCTGAGCAAGTCACTTAATCACTTGCCTCAGTTTTCCCAGGTATAAAATGGAGATAATAAGAACATATATCTCTCAGTGTTGTTGTGAGGATCAAATGAAATAATACTTATAAAAAAAAATTAACAATGTCTGGTACATGAGCACTATACACTTTCTTATTTCCTATTCCTTCCTTTGTTATGCATATGAAATGTCCATTTCTGCATTTTTGAGTCAATAAAATTATTAATAAATCTAAATTTTAGATTTCCTCTCTCTTTTAGCTTAGTGTCCTTTAACTAAGATGGAATTCTACTAAGGGGCCCAAAATCCTGTCTTGAAAGGTAGGCTGGTGGAGGTAGCTGGTGTTATAGTAAATCAAACACTGGAATGGGAGTTACTAAGACCTGAGTTCAAATTTGTCCTCAGGCCTTTCTAGCTGTGTGCTGTCAGGCAAATCAGTTAACCTTGTACTACTTCAGTTTCCTCAGTTGTAAAATGGGGGATAACGATGACACCTACCCCACCGGGTTACTGTAAGGATTAAATGAGATATTTGTACAGTGTTTAGCTCAGTGCCTGGCACGGAGGAGGCACTTAACAAATTCTTATTCCCTTCCTCTTCCTTTACACTAGTTCTGTATTTTTTACCAGCAGTTCCCTGGCATTCTCAATTGTACTCCCTCCCCTTACCCCAACAAACATCACATATAAATAATATTAATACAGACATAGCTTGCAAGAAAGTTATGATTAATCATAGTTTTATGTCATGGGTGAGATGTTTTCAAGAAACAAATCAGAAGTTAAAACAGATTTCATTAGACAAACTTTTGACAAGTTTCCTTACATCTCAAGTAGAGAGAAAGGCAGTTAAATATTGAAGCACTTCAGTGTTTCTCTCTTTCTCTTGGAGAAAACAATCATTACACTTCAATTTGACTGGGCAAATGTGTTTTGGTTCTTCAGATTGCTGCTTCAATACTCTATCCTGATCCTCATTCAAAACAATATGTCTTGTGCCCCTTTGACTTACCTGCTTTCTCCTCCAGAGTCCCCTTCTATTTGTCTCTTTATAAAATGCAAAACCAAAAAAGTTCTCTCTTTTCTGATTTGTTGTAGTTCAAAAAGTCCTAGTGTGATAGAAATCAACTTCTACTTTTCAATTCATGAAACTCAGTCCTTCCAGGGTTGGAGGTGTGTGGGAGAAGCATTGTATTGGTTCGACACTATAATTCCAAAGATAGATACGTTTCAGAATCCTTTTCCTCCTGACTGAAAGGAAATCAACACAATCCATCTCATATAGTCTTTGGTGTAAAGATTCTGTTTAGTTGTATGATCCAGTGTAGTAGCTCTACTGTTGAATATTGGGATTAATTTTTTTTTTTTGGTCTTGTATATGTACTAAATTCAGGGCTAATAACTGAGATGTAGAATGGTCAGAACTTCCTCCTTTCTGTCACTATTTGATTGTATAGGTTGTTAACATTTACAGAGACATAGAAGGATGGTATGAAAACAGAATTACTTTTCAGTCTTGCTATGTGTGTTTTTTTCTTTCTCTCATTTTGGTACCTATTTGTCTTCCATTTGAAGTATCTTGGTATAGTGTATAGAGTTAATTTTGAAATCATGAAGAACAGGTTCAAAGTCCTATCTTTGACACATACTGGTTGTGTGACACTAAGCAAGTAACTTTATCTTTCAGTGCCCCAGGTGACTTTCTGTAATTCTGAGTTGAAGAGAAGAAGCTGATCTTCATTGGTAGAAAAAGTTTTCTTATTGGGATTTTGAATTTCACTTCAGTAGTAAAATATTTAAAAAACACTAAAGAAAATGACTATGCCCAAATGTAACCAGCATATAATATTCTATTAAACATGAGAATATGATTAGCTTAATTGATAAAAATGAATATGCTAGATATAGAATAGCTGTGGTTACTTAGCACAGTGCCTGATACATAGTAGACTAGTTGGATTGAGTGAATGACTTGCTAATATCAAGGTATGAATCTTGTATGAATCATTCCATGTATCTCTTTAATTTTTCTTCTCCTTACTATTCTTAATGTCACAGTTCATATCTAACCATGCATCTAATGGGTCTCTGTCTTCAAGCTCTTCTTTGATTCATTCAACATTGTTTCCTAGTTAATGTTAACGCATATGATAATGGAACTCTATTGCTCAGAAATTCTCTAGTGACTTTCCATTGCCTAACAAATAAAAAAGACTTCTGTTAGCATTCAAATTTTTACACAATCCAGCTTCATCAGAGTTTGTTTTCATATTTTACAGTTCTCCTCTGAACCCCTGAAAATATACCACCCTTTCCTACTCCTTCTCCATAAATATAAATGTAAAGGGACTCATACCCATGAGCCTTTGTAAAGCTTTTTAAAAAAAAATTCTCAGTACCCTTCCTGTAGATGAGTTTCTTTGTGTATTGAATTTCTGATTTGGAATATATAGCAACATCATTTTTCCATTGTGAAAAATTTTTAAAAAGTGGGGTGGCATCTCTATTAAGTATTCTTTATTTTAGTCTGCATCTATATGCATGTGTGTACATATATGTGTATATATGTGTGCATGTGTGTGCATGTGAATATGCATGTATGTGGGTATGCTGAAGACATTGCAGAAGCAACCACACCCTAATTCCCAAGTCTTCTAGAGACTAAAAATAAGGAAAGATGATAAGTAGAAATTCCTTCTCCCTCTTTATGGAACTATTTTCACTATGGAAAACACTGTGATATCACATATTACAAATTAGCAATATAATATAGAAAGTAACTCATCTACTATAAGTAAGGTGCTGAGCAATTTTTAAAAAGAGCTTTAGAGAGACTCGTGGGTATTAGTCCTCTACAATTACTTTCATATATAGGTTGGAGCTTTGTGGGCCTTGATGCCCTATGTCTGTATTAGCATCCTGTCCACCCCATGCCTAGTTCCCCCAATACCTGAAATTTTGATGTAGAAATATCAAGAGAAATTGTTTGTGGTTCGGATTTGCCTAGAAAAGTTGTGACAGGAGAAGTAGGATTTGTCTATAAGTTCTGAATCCCCACCTTCTCAAATTAAACAGTTTGTCTTCCTCAGATCATATTTATTAGGATTGCTCAATCTGCCCCTAATTTAAACCCACAAATTCATGGGTCTAGCCTAAAACTAGTGGCCTGCAAGTTGAGACTCATTGTCATTGCAGCAGGGGTGTGTGTGTGCCTTTCTGTATGTGTATGCTCACCAGTGCAATTTACATTAAACTCTTAAACAAAGGATATGATTTTATCATCTAAAATAATAGTGACTCTTTGCCCTTGAATTGGTGGCAGATTCATGTAGTTTATAATGGCTTGCATAATATGAATTAAATCAACCCATTTTCATACTTTGCTGATACAAATCCTATTTTAAAATGCAGATTACACATCACCTAAGTACTATTGTCTTCAAGAGAGGGGATATTTTTTCATAGTCTCTTCTGTGTCCACTATTCAGCAGTTTTTTGATACTTTTTCATCTCTTCATCCTTACATATTATCCTTCTACATTAACTTGAAGATAGTATTTCAAGAAGTAGCAGAAATTCAGCAGTTTCTTTTTTTTCACTTCCAAGCAATGAGAGAAAAAAATATCCAACAACATTGTGTGATGAGTTAAGCATTTTCTTTAAGGTTTCTTTTTATCTCAAGTAAAACTTTTACAATTTGATAGCAGAGCAGAAACACTGCATTCTTGGTTTCAATAATCCAAGGCAGTTATCTGGATTTTCTCCAGTAGAAATTAAAAAAAGATACCTTTTATGAGTTGGACAATTTAGTTTAATATTTTGAAATTAATTGTAATTTTAGATATAGCATGATAGAAAACTATAATAGTGGTACATGGTTAGCTATAGCCTTGATATTGGACTTTTACTCCCTTCCCCTCTCCCTCGTATTATTGAACAGTTCTGGAAATTACAGCCCTTACTTTAGAATCCAAGTTGCTTATTTACTAGAAGTTGAACAACAGGGCAAATATGTCAACAGATTTATTTTTTCTGTGCTACCCGTAAGGTGAATGTGGGATTTTGCATGAGGCCTAAACACTTGGGAATATCTTGGGCCTTTGGTGGTTTCCAATTAGTGGGGGGCTGAATATAAACTTTGATTTTTAAAATTATTTGTCATTTAAAGAGGATTTGATACTCATTTCCATAAAATTTGTCTCTCTTAATAATTAGTCTTTTGGCAAGTGAGTAATAACCTAAGAACTTTAAAAAAAAATTACCTCAAAGATAGAAAATCTTTTATTCTATGCTAATGAAGACACATATCAGGTGTTCGTATAAAATTAGAAACTGTTCAGTACTTAAATTTAAATTAAATTTTTTACCTGGGAAAGTTATTAGGTTTTACAAAGTCGTAAGGAAAAAAATACATTTCCGAAATCATCATGAACATTTACACACTAAGGCCTGTGTTTTTTTAGCTCTTTTTCAGTGATCATTCCCTTACAGTCTGGTTTTGAGTTCCCAAACTGTTGCCTGTAGATATGCTTTTTTCCTTTTTTTTCACCTGTGCCTTAGATAAAGGCATTGGCATTAAACTTATTAGATTTCTAGGTCACACCAAGCTGGGAAAGGTACCTACCATGATAGAACATGGAATTAAAATGCAAAAATATTTCAACATGCTGATTTATGAGCCAGTTCTATTAAGATGAAAATCAAATTAGGGGAAATATATAATCCTATACTTAGTATAGAATATTCATAGCACACAAGTAGAAGATGGGTGAGGAATGGTGAGAAAACCAATGACGGGCAAAATACCTGGGGACATTAGCAGGCTTCAAACCCACTAAGATAAGTGTGACTTGGTAGCCCCAAAATATGAGGATGCAATAAAAGAAATATAGTGGACTGAGAGCATCAAGAGCTCAGGAAATGATAGTAATGTCACTGTCCTTACTCCTGGTCAGACTACATTTCGAATACCGTGTTCAAGTCTGGTGACCACTGTTTATGAAAAGTATAGGCAAATTGTGCATTTCCAAAAGAGGGTGATCACTTAAAGGGATCCAGAGAGTATTACCATGTTAAGAATGGTTGAAGAGACTAGTAAAATTTATGTTGGAGAAGAAAAATATATTTTGAAAGAAATGATGACTATATTCAAGTATTTTAAATACTAGCACATATGTTCATATATGTACATATGTGTACAAATATTTCTATATGCATCTATGCTTATGTTTATAAAAGAGCTTTACAAATATTCTGTTTTTATTTTCACAACCCTGGGAATTAGATCCTTTAATTATCCCCATTTTAAAATTAAGAAAACTGAGGCAGAGGGAGATTAAGTGACTTGCTCAGGTCACCTAGCTAGTCAGCATCTGAGGCCAGATTTCAACTGGGGATTCCTGACTCCAGCTTTAACACTCTATTAACAACACAACTAGCTGCATTTTGATGCTTTTAAAAAACTTCACTGTCACTTCTCAGTGACTCCTACCATTACCACTATAGAACCCTCCCTTGTAACAAGAAAAGAAAAGCAAACCAATACATTAACCATGCCAGTTTCTTTGCCTAGAGGAGAGGAGTGTGCTTGGTCACCAATTTTCTTGTTGTGGGTTAATAAGCAAATATGTAGTGAAGAGGTTTTAATCTGGGGTCTGTGAACTTTTAAAACATAGTGACTGTATTTTAATGTAATTCATTTCCCTTGTAATCCTATGTATTTTTAATACATATCAAGATATTCTTCTGATAAGGGATCCTTGGGTTTCACCAGATTGTTAAAGGGCCCATGACACATACATAAAGAAGCCTTACTAATAGCTAAGATTTGTCAAATGCCTTAGGTTTTTTTTTTTCTTCTCTCATTTGATCTTTATTACAGTCCTATGAGATGGCTACTTCTATTTTCCACAATTAACAGGAAATTTAGTCAGAGAGAGCTGAAGTAATTTGCCCAGGGTCAAAAAGATAGAAGTGTTTGAGGTAGAATTCCAAATCAGGGCTTCAGATGGTCTGTGTCTGCTCCGACATCTTGTCCTTCAACCTTTCCAGTGTCTAACATTCAGGTATCAAAATGTACAAGAAAAGAAATAGTTTAACGATTCCAGTTTTCTTTGAAAAGTTTTGCAGAGAGAGGAGGTTTAATCTGAGAATTCTGAGCTCTTTCTCCCCAAATTCAATACAACCTTTGCCTTTCCACACTCTATCTACTCCATCATTGCCCTTCAGTCAATTGATTTGAGTTTGATATCTCTTAATGTTATTTTCTTTCCCTCTCTTTGTACTTTGTTCTCACCCTTCCTCTTTGATCCTTCTTTTCAAAATCTCTTCTTCTCTTCTAGACTGTTAAATAAGATCTTTTCTTATATTTTTTAAAAAAGAAGTTTTTCACCTTTTTGCTCCTCATTTCTTTGTTTTCATTAGTAATTAAATCTATCTTCCATTTCAATACTTCTACCCTTATTTCATCCTTTTTCATTCTCTCTGTCTCTCGTGAGGTAGAATTTACAGTGTCAAGTTTGAACTTTTTTTCTATTCCATTTCTTTATTATTACTTTTGTAATATATAGACCATGTTCTATTCTACTTATTTGCTTCTGTGACTTCCTCATAAAAGTGTCAGTTCATGAAGGAAGCAATGTGAGTCACACTGCTGTCCCAAGTCTTATCCCCTCACCCTTAACATTGTCATCCACTACTTCTAAGGCATGAAGTCAGTCTCCGATTTTCCTTACCACCATGGGTATTGTCTGTCCTTGTGAACTAATGCAGACTCCTCCTCTAGGATTCAGTAATGGGAGGCACTCTTTTCCTGGAGAGGAGTGTAAGGTGGATATTCATTTCATTTAAAACAAATATGCAAAAGGGAATTCTAAGATTCCCTCAATGAGAATGTTGTTTGGTGTTTTCTTCCCATTCCTTCTTCAGGGGATAACACTTACCTTCTACTTTTGTCTCTCCTGTATTTGCTTTAGCCCCTTTATCCACAATCTCCATTCTATTGAGAAATTAAAGAAGTCATAATCCTTTCTGTGCTCATCTCCCTGTTGGGTGAGGGATACATCACTGGTTCCCCTCTGCCTTCCCTCTAATAATTTCTCAATGTTATCTCTCCTCCCTCCCCCACGAAGTTATTGATTCACTTATAGAAGAATGGAGAATTTAGTGCATGTATTGTAATTCCTCTCTTTTTATCCTTTTTCAGAAACTTTAAATACATCCTTTTTTCTTTAGCCCTTTAGGTTTTTTTTGTCTTTCTTGGTTCCATCTTTTAAAACTTTATTTAATTTTTTTAAAAAGGATAACCCTGAAAGAATTAATTTCATTAATTAGACTTTTCTTGGTTATAAAAGTTATTTATCTTTCCTACATTTCTCTTGTTTAGAATACATGCAAATCACATGTCCTGCCCTCCTTTCCCCACCCCCCCCAACTGCTTCTTTTCATCGAAGGTTCATATTTTTCCATTACAATTACACTGAGCTTTGTCGGACATGTTATTTTGGGTTACTGCTTGAACTTTTGCAATTTAGAATGTCATATGGCCTTTTCTTATTTTTTTTTTATAATTTTGGTCCTATCTTATGTTTTTCTAAGTCATATTCTTTCATAGCTGAGCTTGGCCTGACTGCTTATCGAAATTGTGAGATTTAACTATGATATTTTGGAATTTCAAGCCTGAGTTGTTTCTCTCTAGTTGACAATCTATGGGTTCATTAAGTCAATATTTTTTTTCCTATATTCAAAAGTGTTGGGAAATTTTTTGACATTTCAAGGTTTTGTTTTGTTTTTTCCTAAATTCTTATGTTATTTTCTCAAACCTATGAGCTTTAAATTAATTCTGGGAATCCTAGCAGACCGGTATGGATTCTATGTGTTCTATTAAAGTTGATGCCATTTTCTTGTCTTCTGCTGAATTTTAATTTGCTTTTGTCTTTTTCATGTTCCAAATCTGTCATCTCTTTCAGAATTTTGATCTTGTTTTTAGAAAATTGCTCAATTATATGTTATATTTTTTCTATTTTAATTGAGCATTGGAGACTTCTTATTTCCAAGTGAATATCCTTTATAATATATTATTTTAAGAGCATTATTTCTTCTTCTAGCCATTTTTGAATATGTTTCCATTGGTCCATGGTCTGTGGATTATCCATAGTTATCTTTTTCATCAGTAATTTCTTATTTGTTTGCTTTTATATCATAATGCTTATTTAAAGTGTTCCACCTTTCCTTTGATTTTTTCCTCTCATTTTCCTTCTGATTTTATGAGCATCTCCATTGGTTTATATGCTTAGGAGCTAGTTTTAGATGCATACTTTTGTCCTTTCAGCCTTTTCTTGCATTTCTAATTCTCTATTACTCATTTCCCTCCTTAATCTTTGAACCTTCTCCTCTTCACAACTTCATAACTTGGGGCTGGGGACTCACAGTGATCATGCACTGTGGATATTAGGTCCTAGCTGATATCTTTCCCAGGCCTCTGTGAATTTCTGTTTCTCATTTCCAGAGCCATAGAAATTTTTTCCCTGCTGTCCAATTCTCTGATGTCATGTCTTCTATCACATTAAAAAGATATTCTCATATTCCTTTGGTGATTATGAAGAATCAATGTGGTGTGTGTGTGTGTGTGTGTGTGTGTGTGTGTGTTAATTCAGTATAAGTTACTATTATGCAATTCCTAGGAAAGGACAGGGGATAGAAATGGAGGAATGACAAGTATTTTAGTTCTCCAAGATTACTTCAGAGATTTTCATCTTTTGTGATGTCTCTTGTAGATTTCCCTTTCATTTTTTTCTTAATATGGCCCCCAATTACTTTATTTGTTGTTGTTATTTATATTGGAGAAGTTTGTGGAAATACAAAACAAAACTGAATTGTCCTCTTAAGATCTCTTTAAAGCAGTTGAATTTTCTTTTAAATTAATTCAGTTTAAATTAATGAGTAAATTGTTCTCTTGTCTCTATTTTGTTCTCTAGCAGTTCCTACAATACAAGATTTACCAGATACCCAAATTTTTCATACCTCTTTCTTATAACACCATAATATTTCCCTCCATCTGATATCCTCATTTATTTAGCTGTTCTTTAATTGTTAATTATCCACTTTGCTCTCAGTTGTTTGCTCACCAGAAAGTGCCATTATGATTTCCTTTGATTTTGACTTCCCATTGAACAGAAAAGAAAGTTCTGCTCATCCAAGTTCTTGGCACTTTCAAATGGTTCAACATCAGAAAGCTTTATTGAAGTAAATGACATTAAAAAATATGTATTACTATTCACCTGCTTTACGACTACAACCTTTTATCTGATGCAACTAAAAGCATCTATATATTTATATTATATGCTCTTTCTATTAAAATGTAAGCTCCTTATGAACAGGTACTGTCTTGTACTTACTATCTGTATCCCCAGAGATTAGTCAAGTGGTTTGGACATAATAGGCTCTTAATAAATGTTATTTATTCATTCATTTAAGGGAGTATATATATCCTACTGTAGCCATGTCAAATGATATGTACAATTTAATGATTTTTTTCCTAATATACTTCTGAATTATTTTGTAGAATAGTTGGACCAATTCAGAACTTAACCAACAGTGCATTAGAGTACCTATCTTCTTGCTGCACCTCTAAAATCTGTCATGGTGTTTTTGTTATTTTTTTATAATGTTTGTAGGGGTGAAATCTCAGAGTTATTTTGATTTCTATTTCTCATATTTTTAGCAACTTGGAGTGTTCTTTGATATGATTGTTATTTTGCATTTTTCTTTGAAAACTGATTTTGAAATTTTAAATCAACTTCTTATATATTCAAATAATATATTAGAACTTTAGCAGAGGTATTTGCTGTGAATATCTTTCCTAAATTGGATGTTTACCTTATTAGTAAGTAAGACTGAAGCTCATGGTCTTGATAGAAACAAGGGGAAAATGGATGCTAAATACAATTTAAAAGTCTTCTCCAGGTGATTAAATTGTAGACGAGCCATCTTCATAGGTAGAATCTCATGCCTCTTAACCTCAGAGAATCCCCTACTGGAGTCCTCCTCAGATGATATAAAAATCTTCCAGAGTAAGAGGAGAATTGAGGAACATTTCCTAGATCCACTCTTACTTTACAAGAGAATGAAAACAAAAATTATCCAGCTGATAAGGAGATGAAAATTTAAATCCAGTACCTTGAAATTTGATGGGATTTTGATTGTAATTCCTTGTGTTACCCTTGAAATCAACACTTTGCATTAGAGTCTATTATTCTGCTCCTTAGCCTGCCTATACAGCTTTCTATAGGTATACTTATACAATAGGGCACTGAGAAATTTTAATATGTTTAATTTTAATTGTTCTTTCCCAGCCTGTGCCTTTTTATTACACACCTCTTTCCTTTTGTCTTCCATTCTGTATGTAATGAATGTCTAAGAATCAAAACTCTCAGTTTCTGCGCCATATTTCTACCCCAACAGGCAGTTTGTTTTCTTCAGTTTCCTCAACTGTAAAATGAGAATAATAATAGCAACTACTTCACAGAATTATTGTGAGGATAAAATAAGACAATATTTGTAAGTACTTAACACAGCCCCTATTATATAATGGGTGCTACATAAATACTTACTCCTTTTCCTTACTCTTCCATCTGAATTTTAGAAATAATGCTTAAATTTTCTTCAAGAAATTTGAATAATTTGGACGATGATTTTAATGATGGGATAAATGAAGTGGTTCTTTATTCCTTCTTTCTTTTTCTTTCTTTGTCTTTCCTTTTTTTCTTTCTTTCTTTTCTTCCTTCCTTGCCTCCCTCCCTCCCTTCCCTTCCTCCCTCCTTCCCTTTTTCTCTTTCTTTCTTTCTTTCTTTCTTTCTTTCTTTCTTTCTTTCTTTCTTTCTCTTTCTTTCCTTCTTTCTATCTATTCACCTCATTCCACCTGGCCTTAATTTAAGAAAATCCTCAATAAAGGCATTATTTGGCTTCTTCATACAATAATCAGAAAATTTGAATTCTAAAGCTTAAGGTACTATAATAGCATAGCATTCAATCAGTTCTAATGATTTATCACATTGAATGTTTACTTGCATATTTTTAAAAATATGAGTCCTTTCCATTCCAGTTCTGAGGCAAAATAAACAAAAACGATGATGATGATGATTCCCCATGTAACACTTTTCCTAATTCTTGTCCCAACTTTCCTTTGGCTTTATCCCTTATTTTATTGATAAGCCCTATGTAGAAAATGTATGAAAAAAGAGAGTGTATCTTTCTGTGTAGAAATGGCAGCTCATATTTTGAATCAGAGTTTCATGCAAATATAAGTCAACAACAAACTGAAGTTCCTTGCTTTCAGGTAAGGAATATCACTCTCAGTGTTCTTTTAGTCAGATAGGAGTTTCATCCTTTATATACAACAAAGTACTTGCATCTCCTTCTATAAAACCTCCTCTGATTTTGTCAAAACCAGGGTTACATTAATTGATATTAATATACTGTATTGGCTCTGAGGCAAGTTATAAGTGTTGTGTGGCATACATAATGGAAAGAGCTACCTGCTATGTGAGTATTTTTAGGCAAGTGTATTCACTTTCCTAGGCCTCACTTACATCAGATCATATATCTAAAGACAGAAGGAACCTCAGAGACCATCCATTCAAACTTCTTCATTTAAGGAAGGAAGGAAGGAAGGAAGGAAGGAAAGTAGGAAAGGGAATAAGCATTTATTAAGGACATGCTATGTGCCAAGGGCTTTACAAATACTATCTCATTTGATCCTTTTAACAACATTACAAGGTAGGTGCTATTATTTTTCCCATTTTACAGTTGAGGAAACTGAGGCAGGGGTTAATTGACTTGTACAGGGTCATACAGCTACTAAGTGGCTCAGAATTGGTTGGAACTTAAATCTTCCTAAGTCCAGGTCCAGAATTTTATCTACTTAATCTTTATGAGAATGCTTGACTTGCAAAATAAGGAACTCTCTCTCTCTCTCTGTATACATATGTCTACATATATATGTATGTGTATACATATGTGTATATATGTACATATATATGTGTGTGTATATAATAAATATGTGTATATGAGGTCTTTTCCAATTCTGAAATTCATGATTCCATAATTTTAACATAATTAAATTGTTGTTCCTATCGTTTTTCTCCTTTATCGAGTCATAGTCAATGAACATTTATTAAATACTTACTGTGTGCCAGGTATTGTGCTAAGGGTTGAGGATACAAATAAAAGCACAAGATAGTTCCCATTCTCAGGGAGCTCATGACCTGTTGAAAATCTGGTGTGGGGAAAGGGAATGTTACCTGGCATTATGACATCATGCATCCAGGGAGGGAAATGAGCTGTGAGTTTCAGATTTTATTTCATTTTGCAGAATGATGAATTTCCGGAAATGATGAAGTCCAGGGAAGTATTACATTGCTGATCACATGATTTTTTTTTCTCCTCTTACTTAATTTAGAACAATTTCAAACCTAAATCTTAAGACATTCAGATAAATACATCACCTTTACTCCAAGGTTTCCTTTTGGCGCTACTAATATAGAAAGTCTAAAAGCCATAGACTGTTATAACAGGAAGAGACTTTAGTCATCATATATTGTGTATTAAACAGATTGAAAACTGAAGCCCAGAGAGACGCATTAAATTGCCCAATGTCATTTTAGTAGGATAGGACTAATAGTAAAATCTGTGTTTCCTAACTCCAGTGGAATAAGTTTTCTACATACAAAATATAAAATAATAGCCAGTGTAAATTCATCATCTTCATCTTTTAGTTAAGTATTTATTCATTATAAGTATTGTTTTATTCTAAACAGTGTTTTAATGGGTTCCAAGTAATTTTAAAAATTAAATTTGATAAATTCTTATTATATTACATATCTGTGTTTCTTTTTCAGTTCATCACCAGTGAACATGGAAACAAGTTTATAGCTTAACAGATTAAAATCAACAAGCATTTATTAAGTGAAATAACACTGAACACTTCACAATATGCTGTGTGAACACTTGGCTAGGTTCTAGGGAAACAAAGACAAAATGAAAACAGCCCCCTCCCTCAAAGTGTTAACATTGTATTAGGGAGAAGGAATATGCACAGCAATAAATAAAAACAAAATTTTGTACATCCAAGGAGTCCTAGCACCTCTGAGTGCTTGCTGAGGGGCTTGCTGAGCCCTTTTCAGGGCTGCTCATTCACCTCTGGTGTTTGCCTGGCACTCGGCTCTTACCTGTGGCTCCAAGAAGGTGTGGCCTAGGCAATGGACACATCCCCAGTAAAATCATCTGGGCAGAAGGTTAAACCAGATTGAGGATAACTGAGGGGCCTCAAACACATCAGTGAGTTAGGGAAATGTCTACTATAAGCATGTGAACTTCCTTTAGAAGAATGGGTGGATGAGAATTTTTTTTTCCTTTGCCATGAATGTAGCTGAGGCAGGCACCGTATAGTGCCAAGAGCTAGATCAGACGTTGAGGATGCCAAAGTCATCTACTGCATCTGGAACCATTGACGATTGTCTTTACTTTTGCCCTGCCGCTGGACTTCAATAACTCTGAAAGAGAGAGTGATGCTGATGACTTTGTACAGCTGTACCTCACTTAAATCCAGTTCATTGGGCAAGTCAAGATATCACCCATGTTGTCATCGGTCATTTTCAGAAATGAAGCATGAACAACAAAATTTATACCAAGTAAATACAAATTAATTTCAAAGGGTAGGGGTTAGGGGTAATGCTGCTTTCCTAACAATTTTGGTGTTCAGGAAAGACCTCATGCATGAGGTAGCCCCTGACCCAGTATAGGAATTCAAAGAGATAGAAATGAGAAAGGAGAAAATGCCATATGTAGAGAATGGCCTATGTGAGAACCCAGAATGGGAGATGGTATGTCACACAGAGAAGAGTAATTAGGTCAGTTTGGCTGAAATATATATAGAGAATGTGAGGAAGAATACTGTGGAATCACTATGGAAAGATAGACTGAAAGAAGATTGTAGAAAACTTTAAAAATCAGTGTATCCTTTAGTTTTGATTTTCTGGTATCCAGATATTGTCATTTCATCATGTTCGTTTCACATGTAAATTTGTTTCTCTTAGCGCTTACTATTTCTTTAAAATTTTTCTGATGTATAAACTATTTCAACCTCTTGAGGTTGGACCTATGATTTAATTTGTATATAGAAGTCCAGTTGTGGGAATTCATCCTACCAGTGCAGACCAGTACCTTCTCTGTCACTCATAATTTTAAAGACGTGCCCAGGACCCTGAAAGGTTTAGGCGGCTTGCCTAGGGTCTCATACCCAGCATGTTAGATGCCAGGCTTGAATCTCACTTTCTGACTCCAAGCCTCACTCCTTATCCACTATGCCAGGGGTGGGAAACCTGCAGCCTTGAGGCCACGTGTAGCCCTCTAGGTCCTCAAGTGTGGTCCTCTGACTGAATCAAAACACCCCTGCACTTTGCCATGCTGCCTCTTTCTTCAAAGACTTACTGTCATTTAATGTTGCCTTTTCCTGTCTCACTCCATATGCCTAGTGGATCCAAGTCAATCATTTAATCTATGTGACATGTCACTTAGTAGTCTATTTTTGGAAACTGTTTCCACGGGAGCTTCAGTGGAAGCAGCCAACCTGAGATATTGACACCATGGGACAAGCTGACAGCTTACTCTCTGTATCAATTCCCGACAAATGTAAGCACAGCTCTCTACTGTGGCCACTGCCAAGGTTATATACATTGTCTTTTGTAAGCTGTTTATGACTGGGATAAAGACTTCTTTTCTTCTTGTTAGCCTGTGCATGCCTTAGTCATTGTGTCTCAGGTAATGTCAAGAGTTTTCCAAAAAGATTTCTTTTTGTTATGTGATCGCTTGTTATTCTTTTCCCCACCTTCTATTTTATATTAAGCAGGATGATTTGTGTTTGTCTGCTATGATTTTTAGGATATTATATCAATGCCAAATGAAATTATAGAATTCAGAGCTATAAGGGAATTTGGGTGATTATCCAGACTAGTCATCTAATTTTACAGATGACTCAACTAAATCCCAGTGAAATTATACTTTAACAAAAGAAGTCAAAACTATAAGTATTATATTAAGCACTTAATTTCAGACACTATGCTGAACCCTGGAGGCATTGGCTATTGGGAGAGCCAAGATTATCAATTCATTTTCCCTTCCATTATATAATAGTACCCTCCCCCTTTTTAGCATATGGATTAATTTAAAAACTTTAATTCAGAAAAGTGAAATAAATTTTTTAAATTAATCGTCCATTGGAAAAAAATACTGATTTATTAAAGAAAAGAACAATAAAGCAGGTAAGTTGTAATTCCACAATTGTACTGGCAGCTTTTTTTTTTTAATTTGAGAATTGTCAGTTGCATAGGGATCAGAGAACCACAGTCAGTAGAGATCTAAGAGGCTATTTGTCTAGTTTGACCTGTACTTCACCTAGAATCCCCTATGCAACATTCCCTGTCCTTTGCCTTACCCTTGTGCCTCACTTAACCCTGAATTCATTCTTTGTAGTCACTACAATTTTCCTGGCCATTAGCTCTGCTCTAGACTTTCTGTTATCTTTTTGATATCTTAACACTACTGAACCTATCCAATATATTCTGTCCTCCACCCTTGAATCCCTTGTTCCTGTGTCACATCACCCCTCATTCCTTTCCAATTCTCAGCCTTAGATGACCACCCACTATCCATCTTTTCTGATCCTACTCATGAACTGTGGAATTTTACTGGAGGAAATCATATAAATATACTGACTGGCAAAACTGAAAATTTGCACTATCCGGTCTTAACTGGGCCATCGCTTCTGCATGAGAATCCTTTTACTTTTTCCTGATTGGCTCCTTATCATGCTCTTTACTGCAGTCTGTTCCAGCCTTCTCTTTCTTCTAACCACCTCTAGCTATTCCTAGCCATTTCATCTCACACAGTCCTAGTTCACCAAGAAAATCAAGACCAACTTTGAGGTGCTTCCTTTGCTCTCCATTTCTCTACCATAGATATTCTCAGCATTTTCACCAACTTTATTATCCTTTAAACTGAGAGAAAGAGGGATGATTCTAATACTGAGGCCAGTGTCTCTTTTTTGTATTATTGTGTTGATCCTTTCCTACCTTTTTGGTGGAAGGTACTTGTCCTTATGTATGTCCCCCTTTCTTATAATCACCTATATCTGTCTATTCCCTCAAACCATCATGCTATATGTCTTTCTGCACTTTAATTGACATCTTAAAAATAAGGGGCCCACAGTCCAGAATAAGTTACTGCCACTTGCATCACCACAATGTGAGAAGGAAAGCCTAAGATGTATTGGAATCTTCATGTTTTAGAAAACCTACATTTTCCGTCATTTCCAATGATGATCTCCATTGAGTCACTCCCAAATTTGTGTTTTTGACTGGACTACAGGCTTGGGAAATGTAAAAGAAGTCTTTAAGATATCTCTCACTTTAATATCTTATGATCCTGCAAATCCCATGCTTCTGGAGGCCCCTATCCATAAAGCTCAAAATGAATGCAGTCTTTGGCAACCACCAAGGGATGGCCAGAATAAGCCAAGTTCCCCCAGAGTAGCCAAACATCATACCACTTTTAAAAAATTAAATGTTTTTTTCCTTTTCAAACAAACAAAAAAAAATGCCTGCACTAGTTACTTCTATTACTTTAGCTCCTACTCCTTAACTCCTTATGATACATCTTTTTACATGAAACTCAAATGTAACACTTCTTTCCAAGGATACAACAATCTAATCGCCAAATCCAATGGACTTTTTTCTATACTCATTCTTCTTTGTCTTTCTATAGGTTTTCACCCTGTTGACTACTTCTTCTTAGATACTCTTTCTTCTGTGGGTTTTCATGGATGTTTGAGTGTTGTCCTAGATTTCTGACCTTTCCTGTTCAGTATCCTTTGCTAGATCATCATCAGCACCCTCACTCTTTTATGTGTGTCTTGTTCCAGATACTTAACAGAATTACAGGTTTAAGAGATAAGGACTTCAACAGCCATTCAGCCCACTGATATCCCCATCCTTCCCCTCCCCCACAAAAATAGATTCTTAAGATTCCTAATGCAAGATAAATAAAAAGTGGTCATGTTGCTTGTACATTAAATAAAAATCTGCCTCTGTCTTTTTTGCTTTTTATGTCCTACCTTAGGACCAGCAATAACAAGACTAATATCCCTTATACATGAGAATGTTTAAATGCTTAAAAACAATTATCATATTCTCTAATGTTTTCTTTTCTAGTCTAAATAATAAGAACAATAACTTTACATGTTTAGTTCTCTCAACTATTGACATGTGACATTATCTGGTGGGTCTTTACTATTCTTATTTTTTTTCCTCTGGGCAATGTCTAATTGATAAATTTGTTCACTGGCAAAATGTGGCATTTCCAAATTTAATATAATACTCTGCCCCAGATGCATTCTAACCAGTGCAATGGAATGATCATCTTCTAGTTCTAGAACTATGCCTCTCATAATGTGTCGACTTTCACTAGCATTTTTTGTGTGCCTTGAAATTGTGATATAATCCACAGTATGGGGTTATAGATGGGTATATGACACTATTCTCAAAGGGATGTTGATAGAGTCAAATGAGATAATATTTGTAAAGCAATTTATACAGTGCCTGGCACCTAGCAGGTGCTTAATAAATTTCTGGTCTCCTCTACTTTGCCCTCCTATCTGATGGAAAAAAAAAATTGGGAAGAATTAACTCTGCATGGAGATTGTTCCAGTAGTCTCATTTTTTAGCTTGCTTCAGGATTCAGGTCAGATAGGGATATGACTGAGGTGGGAACCTCACTAACATGTTCTAGGAACTTGATGGGGTTTTATAGTTCAGAAATAGTCTCAATTTGCCTTTGATAACCTTGTTATTTCATAGGGGTTACAAGTATATATCCATGTCATCTGTAAGGTCAGTGACTGACGGCGTTTTCATTTTACAAGTCAAGTTGGGCTCTTTAAGCTGTAGACAAGTTTCATGCTCAGTTGATCAAACTATAGGATTTGTTTATCACGTATAAACTGACTTAGATGAAATGCACACTTGTATAAGAAGGACACAGGAAGACATGTGAGTTACATTTCACTGCTGCCTTTTGTTGCCTTGATGAGGAAAATTAAAATATAAACATACATAACTTTTCTCTGGAACTTAACTGTAGCCTGACCACCAGTTGGTCTGTAGGTTATTAGGGGGTCTGGACTTTATAGTGAGGTAGACCCAGAGAAATGGATCCCTTTACGAACATATTACCCTAGGATATGTAGATCTCTGATATCTCAGATAAACTAATCATGAGTAGACCAAATAAGGTTCAAGACAGGAGTTAGTAGAGTCCCTTAAGAGTCAGAGATAGTAGTCATGGATATACAGATTATATCACCATAAATTTACTGTATCCATTTTCATGTCCTCTTCTTGCCAGGGTATAAGGAACTCAGTGAAACCAGGCTGACTTCCTCCTTGGAAGAGAGCTTTTTTCTTTTTTGTTTCTTTTGTATCATATACCATGATCATATATTTAGAGCTGAAATGGACCTTAGAGGTTAGTGAGCCAAAGTGACTTGCCATACAAGTAGTTAAGTATCAATTGGGATTTGAACCTAGTTGTTGCTGTTTTGAAGTTCACCACTCTTTCCACTTCACAGGAAAGACTCCTATATTGGTATACAGGTGGGGTTTTCTCCACTTGACAGTCAAGAAACTAAGTTGATTAAACTCCTCTGCTAGAAATGTTACCTGTTAATCTTAGTCCTTTTCCCCCTGGTACTTCAGAAGTTTTCATGACATCACTTTGTGCTTTTAGTCTCCTCTATGTGATGATTAGTTTGGCTAAACTGCTTTTTTCCTACATCTTTGTCATAATCCCTCTGGGAGAGGGGGAGGTTATGAAGGTTATGTGTAAATATATTTATGTGAGTTTTTTAAAGAAAAGTTCATGAAATGATGTTCAATTCATGAATAACCAGATAGTAAAAAATACACATTCTCCTATTTTGATCCTAAACTGCAACCAGGATCATATTTTATACCTGGACTTGCCATTTTTTAATTTAACCTATATATTTCAATTTAGCAAATATGAAATACTTTGAGGGTTGAGTATAGTATGATAAGTAAATGATCAAATTTATAAAAATTTCAAGGAAAAGAAACTTTGATCACTTCTTGGTCACATCCATGAGAAGTAAACCTACAACATAATTTTCCTCAAAACACTGTTCTCCTTTCCATATTGTCCATGACTATTAAAAAACAAAAAGAATATTAAAGATAGAGCATTAGCCTGGCAAAAAGTGGAATTATACTATGCTAGATTACCTCTGTCTTAAAAACCTCAGTAAATATTTGGCATAAGATGGTGTATTTTTTTTCATTGACTTGTTTATTTACTTTTAGTTTACAAGATTCAGTTCCACAATTCCATGAATGTCAAATTTTCTCCCCTCCCTTATCTCTCCCCCCCCACCCATGGTGGCGTGCAATCATGTATAGGATCTGCAAATACTTTCACAT
>CM053587.1:141085922-141100560 GCA_028646515.1 Pseudochirops corinnae | reverse complement strand
ATGATAGAAGTTAAAACACACTTCTTTCTGCTGAAAAATAGCAAATAATATGGGGCGTCCCGAAAGTTTTAAACTACTAAAGTTTTAATTTATTTGAAGTTTTATTAACACTTTTGGGTACCCTGTATAAGTGGAAAGTTACTCTGTTACCAATTGTAACCACTGCGTGCATAAATATGTATGCTATATACATTATATACATATATACATACATGTATGTATGTATATTTAATAAGAGTATTTGGGGATGTTTGTTGTTAAGTCATTCAGTCATGTCTGACTCTTTATGACCCCACCGACCATAGGCCCTTCTCTCCACTATCTCCAGAAGTCTGTCCAAGATCATGTTCGTGGCTTCTATGACACCATCTATCCATCTCGTCCTCTTCCTTTTGCCTTCAATATTTCCCAACACCAAAGTCTTTTCTAATGAGTCCTGTCTTCTCATTATATGACCAAAGTATTTAAGCTTCAGTTTTAGTATTTGGCTTTCCACTAAATGGTCTGAATTGATTTCTTTAGTACTAACTGATTTGATGTCCTTGATGTCCAAAGGTCTCTTCAAAGTCTTCCCCAGGATCACCAGAACCATAGTTTCTGCTGTGCTTCACTTTCTTCATAATCCAACTCTCATAGCCACACATTGCTACTGGGAAAAAACAAATAACATAGGTTTGACTATACACAGCTTTGTCATAAAGTTGATGTCTCTGCTTTTCATTATACTGTTCAGATTCACCAGAATTTTCCTTCCAGGGAGCAAGGATTTTTTAATTTCATGCCTTGCTTTCTTGGACTGCAGCAATCTTTGAGCCCAAGAATATAGAATCTGATATTGCTTCCATTTCTTCTCCCTCTATTTGCCAGGAAGTCATGGGACCAGTTGCCAAAATCTTAGCTGCCTGATGTAAACCTTTAAGTGAGCTTTTAAACTCTCCTCTTTTACACTCATCAAAAGACTTCTTAATTCTACTTCACTTTTTGCCATCAGAGTGATTTTGTCTTCATATCTGATATGGTTGCTATGTTTCCTGGCAATCTTAATTCCAGCTATTGATTCATCCAGCCTGACATTTTGCATGATGTACTATGCACAAATAAATGAGGTGACAATTACATAGTCTTGTTGTACTCTTTTTCCAATTTTAAAATAACCAATTCTTCCATGTTCATTTCTGCCTTTTGCTTCTTGGCCCAAATACAGATTCCTCAAGAGATAAGTGAGATTATCTGGCACTTTGATCTCTTTGAGGACTTGCAACATTTTGTTGTGATCCACATAGTCAAAAGACTTAGTTTACTTGATGGAACCGAAGCAGTTTTTTTTTTTTTTTCCTAGAACTCCCTTGCTTTCTCCATAATCTAGACCATATATTGGTGATTAGGTCTCTAGTTCTTCTGCCTCTTCTAAAAATAGCATGCCTTTTTGGTAGTTCTCAGTTCACATGTTGCTAAAGCCTAGCTTACAGAATCTCAAGTATAATCTTGCTGATGAATGAAATGAGCAGAATTGTTTGGTAATTTGAGCATTCTTTGGCCCTACCCTTCTTTAGGATTGGGATGTAAACTGATCGCTTTCTAATCCAGTGGCTCTTTTGTGTTTTCCAATTTTTCTGCATATTGAATGCAGCACCTTAACAGCATCATCTTTTAGGATTGTAAACAGCTTAGCTGAAATTCTGTCACCTCCACTAGCTTTATTGTTAGCAATGTTTCCTAAAGCCCACTTGACTTCATTCTCCAGGATGTTTGGCTCTAGAACAGTAATTGTACTATCCTGGTTATCAGTGATGTTAAAATCTTTCTTGTATAGTTCTTCTGTATCTTCTTGCTACCTATTCTTAATTTTTTTCTAATTCTGTTAAATCCCTGCCATTTTTGCCTTTTATCATGTTAATTTTTATATAAAATGTTCCCTTGATATCTCTAATTTTCTTGAAGAGTTTTTTTTTTTTTTTGGCTTTCCCATTGCACTGTTTTTTTTTTTTTTCTATTTAAGAATACCTTCTTATTTTTCCTTACCACTCTTTGGAATTTTTCATTCAGTTGAATATATCTTTCTGCTTCTCCTTTCCCTTTCTCTTTCCTTCTTTGATCATCTATTTAAAAAAGACTCAGCAGACATTCATTTTTTTTTTCTTGCTTTTTTGCTTTGGGATGTGTTTCAATTCTGTCTCCTGTACATTATTACAAACCTCTGTCTGTAGTTCTTTAGTCACTCCACCACATCTAATTCCCTAAATCTGTTTGTCACTGCCACTTTATATTCATAAGAGATGTTATTTAGGTCACACCTATATGATCTGATGGCTTTCTCTACTTTCTTCAATTTAAGTCTGAATTTTTCAATAAAAAGCTCATGATCTGAGCCATAATTAACTCTAGGTCTTGTTTTAATTGAGTGTATAGAGCATTTCCACCTTTGGCTACAAAGTATGTAATCAATCTGATTTCTTTATTAACTATCTGCTAATGTACATGTATAGAGTCACCTCTTGGGTTCTTGACCATGTTTGCTATGACCAGCAAGTTATCTTGACAAAACTCTATTAATAGAAAACTCTATTAGTCCCTTCCCTACTTCATTTTGGAGATAGGGGATTGTTTATTACGAACTGATTAATGTTTCAGACTCAAATGTATTGGTTGAAAAAATGGGAAAGGTAGGTAGAGAGATAATAAGAAAGCACCTAGCTACTTTAAATGAATTCACATCTTTAAACCAGTGCTTCTTAAACTGTGGGTCGAAACTCCATACGGGGTCGTGAAAAAGTTGGCAACAGTAAAATGTTTCTGAATGTACAACAACCAAAAACTAATTAAAAATCAAACATGTAATGAATTCAAGGTGTTTCTGGCAGTTCTTGCTTGTATTACATTGTGTGACTTCACTGAAGCCTTGGTTCTGAACACATAGCTTGTGCACTTAGCACTGCCATGCTGTCATGCCATGCCATGCCAATGAATGCTGCTGAAACACTAAAAGGGGTGACACGTGGAAAAAAGTTTAATAAGCTCTTCTTTAGACCAAGACCTGTTATATGAGTATCATTAAAAAGATCTGTAGATAAAATTTTCATGCAGAATGGGTTTATAAAAGAATGGGTGCATCCAAATTTTGTGTCAGTTTTCAAAAAAAGGACAAAAGCATATCCCTCCCAATTTTTGACTCATGAGGTTGACATCAATTCCCAGAAAAATTATAGAGAAAATCATGTAACTTTTTATATGCTTAAAAAGATAGTTTTGATTGCTAGTAATCAGCATTGGATCACTAGGAAGGAATCATAGTAAAGTATATTCATTTCCTTTTATGATAGAGAAACCAATGCTGTACATGCACACACTCTACATGTACTTGTATGTGTGTATATTAGAGGAAAGTCTCTCATGATATCCTCATCAATGAAATTAAGTTCTGCAAGTTGTATGATAGTACATTTAGATGAATCACAATTAGTTTTAAGTAATAAATCCACAATGTATTGATTCATGGATCACTATCAACTTGATGATTTGTAAATAATGCAATAAGCTTCTGTCTTTTTCAGCAAATTTATCAGTAGATCAGATGAACACATATTAAGTATACTCTTTTCAAATTTGTAAATGAATTTTACCTGGGAGGAATAACTAATGAATTGTATGGTAGGCAGGGCCAAAATTCAAAACTATCCCAGGATGGAACTATGAGACAAAATCTAGGAAAAAAACATTAACAGATAAATGTGAAGAACTACATTTTGTTGAAAAAAAATAGCAGTATTACTAGTAAACTGCATAGTAGAGCAAATGTTAAATGAGTTCATTTGATAAAGATTTGGGAATTTTAACTGATTGCAATATCAGTATGATTCAATCCTGTGACATAACCACTAAACATTCTAATGCTTGGTCAAATACACTGTGTTGGACACAATGACCTCAGAGGTCCCTCCCAATTCTAAATGCAGATTCCCAAGAAGCATTATTTTATCGGAAAAGTTCTAAAGGGGAACCAGAATATCTTGTTTTAGTTCCAGTTATCAGCAAAAGTGTACATGTATACTCCATACATTTTAGAAAGGAAGAATGCTTTCAAAAAATATTATAGCTATCTGAAAATGAAATGCTCAACAAATCAAGCAGAGTCTGGGTGACCTTCTATCATAAGTTTTGTACAGAGGATTCCTGTTTTGGACTAGATGATGTCATAGAAGAATATTCCTCCAAGAGAAAAAAATTACAATTTACCTTTTTCTTTAATTTTTGAAGGGAAAGGATTGATCTAGTGACAACCTAGCATGCAGTAAAACAAAAGTGATAGATTTTCTGGTAAGCATAGTTCTCAACTTGCTTATCCTCTTTTATTCTTCATGACTTTGCAAATGCCTGCCCTTTTCATTGGTTGTTTACAATGTCTAATAAAGCTAGGATGACACAGTCAATTCTAATTAGTTGCATTTGTTTAACAGAAGTGTCTTGTTTTAGATTTTATTATAATTGGTAAAAAATGGAGCACTAAGTACTCAAATAAGGTAGTTGTGTTTCCTGAGTTCCAAACAGACAGTTTGCCTTCAAAGGCAAACCTAGTAAAGGGTTGGGTTTTGACTTCCCTGTTTTTTTTCCCTGTTTTTTTTTTTTCGAATCTAGGGAGAATAGGGCAGAGAGGATGTTAGTAGCAGCCTTTATATTGTCCATAAAGAGGCCACTGTCCTCTGGATATAGACTCACATGAGGGCTCCAGGTCTGCACCCCATACTGCAGGAAGTTTCCTAATTGTTGGTGCCAGTCATGTAGAGTTGGTTATTTAATCATGAAAGGAGGTTGATTCGATTCCTGACCTGCCACACTGGTTGTAGTGTCTTCTTTATAGTCATTTTTTGAATGTTGAGTGCAATGATACCCCTTATTCAAAAGGACAAGATTAAAGAAAAGAATTGGTAGAGTAGGAATTTACGTCCAAACGGTGTTTGTGAAATCCATGAGTCAGACGCAAGAAAGAGATTTACCAGAGACAAGAAAGAGAAGATCAATTAACATTTATAAAGCTCTTTAATTTTTATAATATACTTCATCCAACTGTTCTTTTTAGTTTTGTTTCTCAATTAAGAAGCATTATTTTCTTCCTCTCACCCACCCCAGTTAAAACAAAAGCAAATCTCTTAAAACAAATATACAGAGTAAAAGAAAAAAACCCCACAAATTCTCAAATTGTCCATGTTCAAAAATATATGTCTCATTCTGCAGATAGAATCTATCACTGACAGGAAGTGGGTAGCATAGACCATCATCAGACCTCTAATCCAGTGATGTCAAACTCAAATGGAAACAATGACAATAATCCTATATTTAAATATCCCTGTAGATGCATATTGACTTAGGAAAGCACATATTAACAGTATCTGTGTTCTATTATATTTTTTATTTTTGTCCAATACTTCCTAATTCCGTCTTAATCTGCTGCACTCAGGAATGTTATGGCCACAAGCAGCACCCACGTTTGACATCTCTGCTCTAGACTCATTGGTGATTATTGCATTGAATAGACATCTTAAGTCTTTCAAAGTTGTTTTGTCTTTACAGTATTGTTAGTGCATATACATTATTATTCTCCTGGTTCTACTTCCTTTATCATGCATCACTTCATTTAAGTTTTCCCAAGATTTTGATTGGTTTTTATAGCATAGTAGTATTCCGGTCCATTCATTGATAGGGAAACAGTTGATCAAATGATGAAATAAGGACATGATACAGACATTCTTACAGGTGTGGTGATACAAGTGTATATCAGGAGTACGATATCTCAGAATTAACCGAGGAAAGCAAGCTCAGGACCGCAAAAAAGGGCTTTTGTTAATTTGTTTTTAAATATTCACCTCAGGTATATACTGGAGAAGAGAGGGGAGTAGCAGTTCTGTTCAGGATGGAGGAGACAATAATAATCAGCTATAGGGAGAAGGAAAAGTTGGTTAACTGTGACTTTGCTTCTGTTTTCTTTGCTAAGTGGTGTAAATAATTTTTGGACTAGAGAAAACAAAAGAAAAATGAACAATAGAGAATTGATTCCCAAGAATAGTAAGGGGACATTTTCAAAGAAAAAAATAACAATGTTTTGCTTTATATTCTAGCTACATCTGTTCAGAAACAATTTTTATTAATTTAACATTTTTTCCAAAATCTAAACATTTTTATGAGGGAGGGAAGGAAGGGGAAAGAGAGAAAGGGAAAAAGAGAGAGAGAGATGGATGGAGGGATGGATGTCAAAACTGGCAGAGTTCCCTCGTCCTTCAGGAATGTCTATAACATGAGCCATTTTAAAAATAACTTTTTTTTAGGAATCTTGAACAAGAAAAAGATCCCAGAGTAATAAGTTTAGGATTAACATTCAAATAGAACAACAATAACATGTTCTAAAGCTACTCATTTCCTACTTTGACCATTTCTTCAAAGGTCCATCTGAAGTAATAAGAGACAAACTCCCTGAGTTAAATCCCCAAATACCCTCAGAAAAGGTGTTATTGTTGTTCAGTCATGTGAGTCTCTTCTTGACCCCATCAGGGGTTTTCTTGTCAAAAGTGGTTTGCCATTTCCTTTTTCAACTTAATTTAACAGATGAGCAAATTGAGACAAACAGGGTCAAGTGACTTGCCTAGGGTGAAACAGCTACTAAGTGTCTAAGGCTGGTTTGAACTCAGGTCTTCCTGACTCCAGGCCTGAGATTCTATCTACTGTGCTACCCAGCATGCCCTTAGGTAGGCCGTAATTCCCCTCACTACAGAGGAAGGGGAAGGCAATCATCTTGAAGAGAAAAAAAGATATTTCTTATTCTAAGTTTGGTTACCACCCTTACTGCACCACCTTGAAACTTGCCAAGTCCCCACATAAGATGATGGGAGAAGGATAGGAGGCCTAGATCTAGTCGAAAACCAAGACCTTTCTTCTCTCACTATTTCTTCCCTTTCCCCTCTGATAATTTCTCTTGGCTTACATTCTTACTCACATCTCTTGGGTTCATATTTTATAGTTGAGCATTTAGATGAGACCAGATTTCCTTAATCAATCCTGAAAATACTTCATGTGAAATTTTAGTTGATCAAAGATTTTTCCAAATTATTGTATTCCTTAGGGCAAGTTCTTAAAGAGATTTTAAGTTATCACTTACTTTAAATGGGATGATCAGAAATGACTGATTTGCTCAGTCCCACCCTTATGTGAACGCAGTCAAGTAAACAGGTTTTCCAGGGAAAACCTCCACTAAGGCGGATTATGACCAGTTGTTGATTTAGTGGATAAATAACAGGGAGTGAGAAACGAGAAAAATTTGCTTGAAAGAAATGTGATTTATGGGATTTGCCCAAGTTTATACAGGGTCAAAGACAAGATTTGAATCTAAGTCTTCCTGACACTAAGCCCAATTTTTTTCTTATATTGTATATATCAATATCTTTATCTAGGTCTCTCTGTCTCTCTCTCTGTCTCTCTCTCTCTCTCTTTCTCTCTCTCCCTCCCCCTCAATCACCATAGGTGTCCTCAGAGTGTCCTAGGTCCTCTTCTCGGTCTATACTACTTCATTTGGTGATCTCATCAGCTCCTATGGATTTAATTATTATCTCTATTCTCATGATTCTCAGATCTGTTTCTCCTGTCTCAAACTCTGCTGCCGTCCAGTCTCGCATCTCCAACTGCCTTTCAGATGTCTCAAATTAATTTTCCAATTAAATTAAATATGTCCAAAATGGAGCTTGTTATCTTTTCCCTTCAACCAAGGATGAGAAACCTGCAGCCTCCAGGCTACATGTGGCCTTCTAGGTCCTTGAGTGTGGCCTTCTGACTGAATCCAAATTTTACAGAACAAATTCTTGCATTAAGGGGATTTCCTCTGTGAAGTCTGGATTCAGTCAAAGGGTGCACTTGAGGACCTAGAGGGCCACATGTGGCCTGGAGACAAAGATTCCCTGCCCCTGCCCTAAACCCTCCTTTCCTCCTACCTTCCCTGTTACTACAGAGGGTAATGCTATGCTCTCAGCCTCTCAGGCTCACAACCAAGGTGTCATTCTGGATTCCTCACCATTCATATCCAATCCATTGCTAAGAACTATTGATTTCACTTTTGCAATATTTCTTCTATATGCTTCCTTAGCCTGACACTGCCACCACTTAAGTATAGGCCTTCATTACCTCGTGCTTGGATTATAGCAATATTGCTGGTGGGTCTGCCTATCTCAAGTCTTTTCCCACTCCAATCCATTCTCCATTCAGCTGCTACAAGGATTTTCCTAAAGCACATCGTTGGTCATGACACTCCCCTACTCAATAAATACCACTGGCTCCCTATTGCCTCAGAATCAAATACAAAATGCTATGTTTGACAATCAAAACCCTTCTTAACCCTACCCTCTTCTCCCTTTCCAGTCTTCTTACACACTATTCCCAGCAAGCATTCTTCAGTTCAATAACACTGGCCTCCTGGCTGTTCCATGAACAAGTAAATATGTAGTAAGTACTTAACAAATATTTATTGACATATATATATATATATATATATATACGCACGTGTGCACATAGGCAATATGCAATACATATGTGTGTGTATATATTTTTATGCATATATATTTTAAGGAAGGATATGGGTAGGGTAAATACATACATATATATGTATCTATCGAGTACATTTAAGATGAGCTATAATTTTGTATGCCAAGCAATAAAATGATAGAATTTTTAACCTAGGAGATAGTGATCTATCAATTGACAAATATTTATTAAGCAGCAACTGCATACCAAATACTGCATTGGCCACTGGGGATAGCAAGACAATGAAATGAAACAATTTTTGCCTTCAAGGAAATTATATTATGTTAAGGGAGATAGCATGTACATAAATGACTATATGCCAAATAAGTGAAAGTTAATTTGGGGGGTAAGCACTAGCATTTTAGGGAGGGGAATCAGGGATTGCCTCACCTAGAAGGAAGTTAGGTGGTAGAGTATATAAAGAGCCTGGAATCAAGATGTGCAATAAAATCCAGCCTCAGACACTTACTAGCTGTATGATCCTGGACCAGTCACTTAACCTTTGTCTGATTCAGTTTCCTCATCTGTAAGCTGGAGATAATAATAACAGCTTTACTCCACAGTTATGAGGATGAAATAAGGTAATATTTATAGAAGGCTCTGCAAACTTTAACACTTTATAAAAATGCTAGTTATTATTGAAATCCTCTGCAGTACTATCATTGTTATTATTCTTGAAAGTGCCATTGGAGTCGAGCTTTGAAGGGAATGAGCAGCTCTGGGATGAAGGACTTGTGCATTCTGAGCCTGGAAAAAGCCTATGAATGGCAGTGGGGAAAAACAGTACCCTGTGTGAGAAATAGCAAGAAGTCTAGTTCCACTAGTGCACAGAACATACGAAGGGGAATCATATATGTTATGTCTGAAAAGAGATGTCGGAGTTTATTGAAAGGAGAAGTGACATAGTGAGGTCTACATTTAAGGAATAGTATGTCAGCAACTATATGCAGAATGGACTGGAGAAAGAAACCTGAGGCAGGGCCTGTTAGGTTATTATTGCTTGAATCAAGGTGAAAGATAAGAAGAGCCCATTGTCATCTCTGTGTGAGGAGAGAGGAAACTAACCAAGTAAAGTCAAAAAACGGTTCCTAAGTTATTGGCATTGTGCTAAGGGCTGGGAATACAAAGACAACCAGAAAGAAGGCCAGTCCCTACTCTCCAAGACTTTACATTCTAATTGGGAGTTTAGAGGGAGGAGGAAGTATCCACAGGGTCATGGGAAGGAAAATACAGATGTATACATACATTGAGATACTTCACTCCCCCATTTTTTATTGGTTCTGTGATTTCATCAATATATGGAGAACTCCCTTTACAAGGCTGATTGTGATATGTTTTATACTCTAAATCTGAAATAAACAAAAAGCAAACAACACCCCCCCCCAAAAAAAGCCTACCCATTTATAAGCACTTATCATATGCTAGATACTTTTCTAAACAGTTGAGATACAAAGGAAAAAGCAAAACAGTCCTTGCACTCAGGGACCTTACTTCTAATAATGAGACAAATGTGTACATTAATAGGTATATATGACATAGGACATCCAGGTGGATAGAATGCTGGACCTGAAGTCAGGAAGACTCATCTTTTTGAGTTCAAATCTGGCCTCTGACACTAACTAGCTATGTGACCTTGAGCAAGTCCCATAACCCTGTTTGCCTCAGTTTCTCATCTGTAAAATGAGTTACAGAAGGAAATAGCAAACCACTCCAGTATTTTGCCAAGAAAACCCCAAGTGGAGTCTGACATAACTGAGCAACAATAACAATATGAGATTCATAAGAGTAGATGGGAGGTAACCTTAGAGGGAAAATTTCTAACTGGCGTAGGGGAGGGGAGTGGTGGTGGCTGAGTAAGACCTCCTGTGGAAATTGTAATTTGGACTGAGTCTTAAAGGAATGCAGGGATTCTTTTAGGTGGAGACAGAGAATATCCCTGGTATGTAGATGAGAGATGGAATAATTTGCATGAGGAACAGCCAGTGAACAGAGAGTAGAGTGCATGGTGGGGAATATTGTGTAAAAAGATTGTAATTATAAGAAGGAATGAAATTTAAAAACCAGACAACCTTATATTTGATTCCACAAGCAATATCATATCACTGGGATTTGTTGAGTAGGGGAGTGACATAGTCAAACCTGTACTTTAGGAAAATCATTTTTATAGATATATGGAAGATAGATAGGTTAGAGTGGGAAGAGTCTTGAGGCAATGAAGCCAGTTAGAATACCATTGCAATAGATGGTGTGGCAGGTGATGAGGGCCTTGTGCATATTTTAGGAATGCCCTAGCAAAATTTAATAAATGAAAAACAACTTAAAATTTTGGGAGAAATGATGAATTTGGAGGATAGAAGGAAAAGGTAAGTTGACTCCTCCCCCCCATAAAGTTTGAGACAGCAAAAGGGCATCCATATAGAGATAGCTAGCAGGCAGAATGGATCTGAATATCTGTCTAGAGTTCAGAGCTAGACATATAGCCATACAGGGGATGGAAAAATGTGATATCTTAATTTCTCATAAATAATATTGAGAGGTTGGGTAAAATTTCTAAGTATTTTTCCAAAGTACCCCATGCTTTTGTTAAATTCTTGTTCTGAATGATTGTTTCTGTCTTAATGAATGGAGCTTTTTTCATACAAAACTGTTGTGAGTGGGTACTGATGGATTAACCCTGGTAAATTTAGCACCTTGCCTTAGCTTTAATATTCACTCTAGTTCTGTAAAAACAATGCAAAAAAAAAAGTCTTTGAATCAAACAAAACTATAAAAACTGAAATAATTTTCTTCTAAAAGAAATATTTTGTGTATTTTATGTTTTAAGTTAAGAATTTTATGTTTCCCTAAAAAAATCAAAACAGAAAAAAGTGTATCTATAGCCAGGTTCTGTCTTCCAAATTCTCAGTGTCCCAATCTCAGGTTCATTTCATTTTGCTCCCAGAACAAATTTAAATTTGCAGTATACTAGAGACAAGAATGTTTTTTTACCTTTAAATTTTCAGTCCAGTCCATACAGATGGAGAGTGGAAAAGATATTCACTGTGGCAAGTACATACTTGAGAATTCTTGTCCCATGTTGTCCACTTAGTGTAAAATCTTCCAAAGAAGAATGTGATGAGTCTGTTGAACCATTAGTTAAATTGTAAATATTTTCTAGATATAGTAACTTTGAATAATTAACTCTGCTTAACACTCAATGATGTGTCGACTGACCCATATCAGACTGTTTATAATCCCTGACACAATTCATTTAACTTTAATGAATCAAAAATAAAATCAACAAAAAAGAACTAATAAACCCAGTATCAATAAAAATTTAAGATCCTTCAAATAAACTGCACATTTTAGTTATCATTCATTATGGTGAATTTTTATTTTCCTACTAAGACAAACATTTTCCATTCATAAAACTTGGACATATTTCTGTTAAGTTTACAAAGATAATATAAAGGACAATTTAAATTTAGTTGACTCACATTGGCAATTATCATTCCTTAGCTTTGTAATATAGAATACCCGTCAAGAGCCCTGCCCAGGATTCTGATAATTGTCTCTGCAGAGGTCTAAAGGTCAGTTTAAAGCACTTGGGTTTGAAAACTAGTCTATAGTATGTTCAATTTAACTTTTAAAATTTAAAGAGTTTGTTTACAAATTAACTTGAGTAGGATATTATCAGTAGAGATTTACAAAATGAAATTCTTCTTGTTACTAAATATTGACTTTAATAAGCAGGAAGTTTTATCTTGAGTTGTAAATAGTTGTTTTTATCTTGCTCTTGAACTCTTCCCTCATTTTGCCCCTGTGCATAACTATGCCAGTGCTTCTCTGATTAATTTTTCAATGTGCATGAGAGAGAAATGAGTTACCTAATCTGAGGAAATAATTAACAAACCCACAGCACTCTCAAGTCATTTAAAGCCTTTAAAAAAACACGTTTCTTGGTTGTGACCACACTGTCCTTGTTCACATCCTCATCAATTTCATAATTAAAAATAAATCTATAAAATTTAATTCCAATTACTACACATTGATCGCAGTTAGAACTTAAGAAAGTGCTTTTCGTGTTAACCTCATTTCCTATTTCCTTTTTTGCCTTTCCACTATATAGCCAAGATTCATTTCATAGAGATGGTGCTTCCATGGAGCTCTTACTTCTAGATATTTCTATAGCCAAAGGGAGGCAAGAATTCTTTCTGGGCTAAATGACAGCCACTGACTTTGTGCTTTTGTGGAAAAGTAAATAGGGCTGAATAGTAAATCTGGTGGAAGGAATTATGTACTTCTTTGGACTAGGAAAAAAAGAGTAAATTACCTTATAGCTTTCAGGACAGAATTCTTTTCTAGTCTAATAAACTAAATAGAAATAACTTTACTACTAATAAATCATTTTAAATCTTAATCCTATAAAACATCTGTTCAGAAAATGGAAAGGAGTTTCTTAGTGTATTTTTAATGTAGGTAATTATTTATTTTTAAGTTTTGACCAACATCTTTTGGTCATTTCCATGTTGGATGTTGTTACATACTCTGATCACTAGGATTAGCAAATTCTACTTCCTTCCTCCTCCTCTTTTTTGTACTAAGGTATGTCTCCTTAAGAAAAATAGTTACTATTTACATTTACTCTGAGCCAGAAGGAACTGTAAAATAAACTTTAAGTGGTACTTGGGCAGAGACCTCTTGTCCAATCATGAGATCCAAGTTTAAAGCTTGGTCTTGAAGAAGGAAATCTAGTCAGTAAACCCCAAGTTAACTAGGTAGCTTTCAGCCATCAAAATTTACCTTCCTTTGAGTAGAACACCTTCAGACATGGGGAGAAGAAGACAAGAGAGAGAGAGAGAGAGAGAGAGAGAACATAAGGTGAGTTGCTGAACAGCAACTGGATTGTTGGGTCCCCATTCAGATATCTCAGAGCACTCACAGGTTGTCATTTGGCCTGTGTTTTGGAAGAGGCCCATGACATCAGGGAGATGATGACATGACTTGCAATTGAGTTTGATTTGAGTGAGTGAGGATTGTAAAAAGCATAAAAGGGCCAAGGTCTGCCACTGCATTCTGAGCCATCTCCATCATTGCCCTGATGTCAGGGTCCAATGGACAAACCACAATTCCTCCTTACCCTTTCATTTTCTTTACATTTAAAAAAAAATCTTATTTTTATTTTTAATTTAAGGAGTGAATGAATGTACCCCTGGAACTCTATTTTTTCTTCTTTAATTTTCTTAATATCCATTGAGGACATTAAGGTTCTGAAGGAACAATTGTTCATTGTCCTCCATTAGAATATTAGCACTGCATAATCATTGAACTCCTAATTGCTCAGATAAAATTAGACTTGTTTTATTAACTTTTGTTTATTTTTAGTTTACATCATTTATTTCCACAAGATTTTGAGTTACAAATTTTTTCCCTGTCTTTCCCCTACCCACCCCCCAAAACAGCAATACCACTGTATACCCCCTCCCACAATCTGCTCTCTCCTATACCCTCCCCCATCACCCCTCTGACTTTCTGATAGAGGGAGATGGATCTCCTTATCCGAGTGCCTGTATATCTTATTTCCCATTTGCATGTAAATAATAATATATGTATGTGTATACATATATATATATATATATATATATATACATATTTTAAACATATAATTTCAGAACTTTAAATTTTAGATTCTTTCCCTTCTTCCCTTGTCACCCATCCCCACTGGAAAGACAAACAATTCAATACAGGCCATACATGTGTAGTTACACAGAACATCTCCACAATGGACATATTGTGAGAGACTGATTGTATGTCCCTCCTTTCTATCCTGCCCTTCCCTTGTTCTATTCTCTACTTTGTCCCTGTCCCTTTACAGAAGTGAGTGATTCTAACAGCACTCCTCCCCGCAACCTGCCCTCCCCTCCATCATCCCCCCTCTCATCCCTTTCCCCCTTACTCTCCTGTAGGGTAAGATAGCCAGTTTAGAGTGTATGTCATTCCTTCCCTAAGCCAAATTCAGTAAGAGTAAGATAGATCCATTCCCCCTTTTTTTTTTTAATTTTTAAAATTTTATTATAGTTTGCATCATTCATTTCCACAAGAT
>CM053587.1:140987058-141085422 GCA_028646515.1 Pseudochirops corinnae | reverse complement strand
TACCATAGCTTGTTCAGCCATTCCCCAATTGATGGGCATCCCCTATATTTCCAGTTTTTTGCAACCACAAAGAGAGCTGCAATAAATATTTTTGCACATATGGGACCTTTTCCCACTTCTGTAATCTCTTTGGGATATAATCCCAAACTTAAGGTATCTTTTTCTTCCTAAGTCAGTGACTTGGTTCTTCAGCTGCTATACTGGCTGGACTGAGGTCTAGATTGGAGACTCAACTCCAGTGTCACAGTCATACAGCTCCTGCTTGCTTCTGTTCCTGCTCCTTGCCTAGTACCCAGTCTCACATCCATGCTCATTGTTTCCTTTATCTTTCTTTACTGTTTGGCAAAAGTCCCCTCCTTACTCAACACTAGATATTTCACCCAGTTCTGGGGTATATGTGACAGAGATGCCTGTTCCTTCTCCCTGTACAGTAGCAATCTTCTGCTTTTTTGTTTCTGTGTTTGTTTTTTAGTTTAGGCATTTTCTTGTCCCAGTTCATAGCCCTAGGCCCTTGTTCAATTTTAACACTGGAATTTTCTGCTCAGAATGGATCAAGCCTTCCTGGCTAGATTTGGTCCATAGGGTCTGCAGGACCTTTATCTGTCTCCCTCTGCAGAACTGGACTAGCAAAATGACTCACCAATTTTTCCTTGGATTTCCTAATCAGGACTTGATCAGGTGAGTTTTCTAGGTTTTTGTGGAGTAGTTGCAGGGAAGAACTGGACTCTACCCTTCCCCTACTCTATCTTGGTTGGTTCTCTAATTACTTTTTTTTTCAGCCTGAAATTATGTATTAGTCAATTTCTGATATTTATTTTACTAATTTACATTGATTGCTCAATCTTTATAAGGATAACCTTTGTGTAGTTTCTTGTGATGATGGTATTGTTTTGAATTGTCATCATCCCTCTCTGGGATGCACTCTGGATTTTTTCCATCATGCTCTAGAAATCTCTCTAACCTGAAAGCTCTTTCTGTCTCTGGAATTTATGCACTGGAACTACCCTCCACTCCTGTATCTTCTCCCTCAGTTGTACAAGGATGCTTAGGCTAGCCATTTCTTCATTCTTTTCAAGACTGCACTCTGGACTTCGTTTACCATTCTCCCCATCCAGCTACCCCCTTTTCTGCTTTCTTTTAATGTATTATCTGCATTTAATATAGAATGAAAGCTTTTTGATGGCAGAGACTATCTTTTTTTTTTTTTTTTTTTGCTTTTAGTTGTATTCCTAGCAATTATCAAGTGCCTGGAACATAGTAAACACTTAATAAATGTTTGTTGATGGACTGAGTGATCTTAAACATCTTGATTTTTAGAAATAAATTCACATGATCAAAAGCTTGTTTGAACTTTTTTATTTTTCAAAATATTGTTGATTGAATTCATGTCAGTGTTGTCCATGAAGGGATTTTTGATTTTACTCTTGGCTGGGATTCAGCTGGAGGGAAACTATTTTCAATTTTGCTCAAAGAATCTACCTTTCCTGTGTCAATCCCTCTACCGACCTCCAATCTCACATTCCCTATCACATTCCCTATTCCTTTTCAGAATTCTGGAACTAGGTGTTCAGTAGACAACTTAAACTCATTATGTCCAAAATGGAAAACATTATCTGTCTCCCAAACCCTTCCTGTCTCCTACCTTACCAGTTACTATAGAGAGCAACCTCACCTTCTTAGTCCCTCATACTCACAATCTAGGAGTTACGTTGAATTTTTGACTGTTTCTCACCCCTCTCCCTATATCCAACTTGTTGCTAAGATCTGTTGATTTTTACCTTTGCAACCATTTTCACGATGCCTCCTTCTCTCCTTTGACATTGCCACCACTCTGGTACTATCACCTCAAGCCTTGATTACTGCATTAGCCTGTTGGTGAGTCTACCTGCCTCATGTCTCTCCTCACCACAGTTCCATCCTTCATTCAGTCACTAAAATTCAGGTCTAATTGTGTCCCTCTAATATTCAATAAATTCCATTGGCTTCTTATTGCCTTGAAGAACATTTTTAAAAATCCTCTGTTTGGCAGTGTTCTTGTTAAGTCATTTCATTCATGTTGTTGTGACCCCATTTGGAATGAGTCTTCCTGACTTCAGGTCTGGCACTCTATCTATTGTGCCACCTAGTTACCCCATTTGGCATTCAAAACCCTTCATAAACTAATCCTATCCTACCTTTCCAGTATCCTTACATCTTACTTCCTAACATATTTCCCACTTCAGTGACACTGGCCTGGTAGTTGTTCCACAAACAATACATTCCATGTCTTGACTCCTGGCATTTTCTGTTGATGTCCCCCATCTGAAATGCTCTCCCTCCTCCACTTCAACTACTGAGCTCCCTGGCTTCTTTTAAGTCCCAACTAAAATTCTGTTTCCTAAAAGGAGCCTTTAGGCTCTTCATTCTAGTGTCTTAATTCCTTTTAATTCTGATGTCTTCCCTCTGTTACTTATTTCCTATTTATCCTGTAAACAGCTTGCTTTGTATATATGTGTTTGCTTCTTGTCTCCCCCATGAAGTCATAAGCTCCTTGAGGGCATGGATGGTTTTTTTGCCTTTTTTTTTTTTTTGGTCACCAGCCCTTTAGCACTATGTCTCACACACAATAAGCACTTAATACATGTTTATTGATTGATTTAGGAGAGGTGATAATGGATTTTTAATTAATTAGAACCATAATGGACATACACTATCTTCCTGACAAATAGGATATAAGAGTTTTTCTTTATATTATTGTATTGATGGCATGTTTTAAATAGTGGAATCTCTCCATGTATATATCAGATACTCCAGTATTTTCACTATTTTGGTATCTACTTTATATATTTATGGTATATCCCTAAGGCATGAGTACACAACTGAATCACAACTTTTTAGTTAACAATAAAGGCAGAGCTAACATTAAATAATAGTTCTTTAGAGATGGTTAATTTAATAATTACCAAATTGACAACTATTTTTTATATGCCTAGGACTTTTTGCCACATCTTTTGTGTTCTTAAGTATTTATATCTTTTTTGTTTGTTTGTTTTTGGTTTTTCGGCGTATATGATACGAAGATGTGAGTGATTTGCATAGGTATATAAATATATACTTGGCCTCTATTTGGAACTTGTATCTCTAGCTTTTAACATTACATATATGATGTTTTCAGGTAAAAAAGTAGGACTAACCTTAGGTCTGAGAGGAAGCTAGCAAATTACCTTAGCAATTCATGCAATCCTGCGAAGCATTTGATATAACAATTATGGATATTATCTGGAGCTGCCATTTTCTGGTTTGGCAATAAAGCAACAGTTTCAGTCACTTCTCTTCATATTATTTTGTTGTTGTTCATTTTATGAGCAGTAAGCAAGTTTTCTCTTTCTCATTTAATTTTTTTTTTTTTTTTTTTTTTTTGCCTTTTGGAGTGGGCAAGGCAGGGCAATTGGGATTAGGTGATTTGCCGACGGTCACATGGCTAATAAGTGTTCAATGTCTGAGGCTGGATTTGAATTCAGGTCCTCCTGACTCCAGGGCTGATGCTCTATTCACTGCACCACCTAGCCACTCCCTTAACTTGTATTTTTGTTGTGTTGAACTTCACACAACCACATAATGATCAGAAATTTTCTGTGTCCTCTTTTTTAGGGGCCATTTCTTATTTGCGTCTCAGAAGTTATATGTAATTGTGGAGTGCTGTTAAATTGTTTATATTTTGTACATTCACATAATAAATGCTGAAAATATTGTCATATGTCTTTTAAAAAGTATGTTGGGAAATAATACTGAAGTTATTTATTCATTATGCCATTAAGATACTTGCCAGAGTTCAATGCTACATATCCATTTGTAATAGCAATGTTCTTTATTACTAGGAACAATTAGACATTTTAGTTGTGTTCTCTAAGAATACTAAAATGAAATATTTTTAATAGTGGGGTATTTGTAGTTGCTAGGAAAAATTATTCCTTTCTCTGTGTGCTCAATTATTTATAATTTAGCCACATATGAATACCATAAATATTAGTGCAATTTTGTAATTCAACAATATATGACTATGAATTCTGGTAGATAACATATTTTGTAGTGTGGACATTGACTGTTGTTATTTGTAGAATGTAGCATTGAGTTATTCTAAGTAAAGACTTTTTCTACTCTTTATGGACTGGTTAGAATTCAATATTTCCTCTTCTTTCTTTGTCCCCCCCTCCAAAAAAAAAACCTTTTGATCCTCTGTTATTTGGCAAGGATTTAGTAGCTCAAAGAAATCAATGCAGACTTCTGTACATGAACAGTTTTTTTTTCCCCCTTTGCAGAGTCTTGAATGAAAGCTTTAACCATCTCATGGGTATCTTTATCTTTAACTTAGTCAGTGTGGGAAGGTGTAATGATTAGTTTCTTTATGAATTTTTTACCAGCTAATTTCTAATGACAGGCATTGTGGGAGAGGGATATTTGAATGAAGATGTATCTGCAGATGTGACACCAACTCTGTATTTGTTCTTTTATTTGTATGCTTGTTTGTTTACACACGTTTCCAAAATAAGTTCTAGTGTGCCATATGAACACTATGATGGTAGTGTCATGATATGGATTTACCAAGATATTGGACATATATTTGTCCATGCCATAGATGCGTTGTTGAATCTCCTGGATAATTCTGTCACTTCAGTGATGGAACACCGACCTTAAGCTAAGATAGTGTAGTATAGTAGGACTGTGAATAAACTAGAAATAAAATGATTGAATATCAGAGTCACAGGAATCCTAGAGGTTTATCTAACCAAACTTGCTGCCTGCTTGATGCCAGAAGATTCTTTAAACATCCCAATTAATTTTTAGGGGCTGCTAGGTGGTGCAGTGGATAGAATGCTGGGTCTAGAGTAAAACTCATTTTAAGTTCAAATCTCAGATACTTCTAGCTATGTGACTCTGAGCAAGTCACTTAATCCTGTTTGCTTCAGTTTCCTCATCTGTAAAAGGACCTGCGGAAGGAAATGGCAAACCACTAAAATATCTTTCCCAAGAAAACCCCACTTTAGTCACATAGAGTCAGAGAGGGCTGAAATGACTCAACAAAAATGCCAACTAATTGTTATCCAGACTCTGTGTGGAGTCCTCCAGTCATGATTAATTCAGTACTGTATAAAGAAGCCCATTTAATTTTCTTTGACAGCTTTAATTGTTAAGAGATTTCTCATACTGAACCAGAAGTTGCTTCCCTGTAACATAAATTAGTTCTGCCTTACTCCTTACTAAGGCTAACCGCTCTGCCTGGACAAGGGAATCTGTTCCATTGACTCCTCCAATAGATTGCCCCATTCCATCATTTTATCTTCCATCTCCTCCAGTTTAGTGGCTCCTTCCATACTTTCTACAAACATACTCTTGTACAAACATTCACTTGTTACTTCCATACCTGCTAAACTATTATCCTATATCTCTTCTGCCCTTCATGGTCAAACTTCTTGAAAATGTCATTTACAAAAGGTGCTTGTGCTTTTTCTCCTCTCACTCAACTCCTTACAGTCTGGCTTAAAACCTCATAATTCCACTAAAACTGCTTTCTTCCAAATTACCAATGATCTCGAAATTGCCAAATGCAATGTCCCTTTAGCAATCCTTATTCTCTTTGACCTCTCTATAGCCTTTGACCTGGTGATCACTTTCTCTTTGATACTCTCTTCTCTCTAGGTTTTCAGGACTCCACTTTCTCTTGACTCTCTTCTTATCTATCAGATTGTTCCTTTTCAGTCTCCTTTGCAGGATCTACATCCAGATCATGCTTCTAATAATAGGTGTACCATGGAGTTCTTTTCCTAGACCCTCTTCTCTTCTCTCTTTATACTCCTTTACTTGAGGATCTCATTAAGCCTAATAGATTTACTTAGTGTCTTTACGCGGAGGATTCTCAAATCTACCTATCCTGTCCTATCCTCTCTACTTACCCCCAATCTCACATTTCCCACTGCCTTTCAGTCATAACAAACTGAATGGCCAGTAGAAAGCTTAAATTAAACATGTCCAAAACAAAACTAACTAGCTTTTCTCTTAAACCCTGCTTCCCCCTCCCTCCCCACTCCTAACTTTTCTATTACTATTCAGGGCCCCACCAACCTCCCATTCCCTCAGGCTCACAACTGGCATCCTTGGCTTTTCACTATCTCTCACCTTCCATATCCAATCTATTCCCAACATCTGTCAGTTTCCCCTTTTCAACAACTTCCAAATATGCCCCCCCTCTTTCCTCTAACATTGACAACCACTTTGGTGCAGATCCCCATCACTGTAGGCCTGGACTATTTCAATAGGCTACCTTAGATTTCTCCCCCCAATCTAATCTATCCTCCAATCAGCCACAAAAATGATTTTCCTGAATTGTAAAACTGATCATGTCATCCTCCTACTCATTTAACTTCAGTGGCTGCCTATCACCACCAGGATAAAATACAAAATCCTCTACTATTCAAAACCCTTTCATAACCTAGCACACTGCCACACATATTTTCCTAGTCTTCTTAACTCTTTATATTTTCCATGTACTTTTGGATCCAGTGACATTGGCTTCTTTGCTGTTTCATGAAAAGGACACTCCAGTGTCTCAGCTCCCAACATTTTCTCTGGGTGTCCCCCATCACTAGACTGCTCTCCCTCCTCCTCTGTGAAAACTGGCTTCCTTTAGTTGCTTAGTCGTTTAATTGTTCAGTCATTTTCAATCATGGCTGACTCTTTATGCCCCTATTTGTGGTTTCCTTGGCAAAGATACTTGAGTGGTATGTGACTTCCTTCTCCAGTTCATTTTACGGATGAGGAAAAACTGAAGTAAACACGGTTAAATGGCTTGCCCAGGATCACAAACTAGTAAGTGTCTGAGGGGAGATTTGAACTCAGGAAAATTAGTCTTCCTGACCATCAGACTTGGCATTTTATCCCTTGCATCTCCTACTGACTTCTTTAAGTACCAACTAAAATCCCATCTTCTACAGGAAGCATTTTCCAACCCCTCTTAATTCTAGTTTCTTTATTTTTTTATTATTCCATTTTTATCTTGTATATAACTTGTACATATTGGTTTATTTGTACATGTTTGTAGATTATGTGTCTTCCTATTAGTTTGTGATCTACTTGAGGGCAGAGACTGTCTTTTGCCTCTTTTTATATTCCTAATGCTTAGTGTAATTCCTGGAAAATGTAGGCACTTAATAAATATTTATTAAATGACCAACTTTTGCATTCTGGAGTCACAAAACAAACCTGCTATATTTTCCATATGGTAGCTTTTCAGATATGTATATGGTCATAGGAATTTAAAGTTAGAAAGAATATTCTTAGGTATTTTCTAGTTTAACATTTTATAGATGAGAAATCTGAAAGAAAGGTTAATGATGTGATCAAGGATGTAGGCCTATCGGAGTCAAGCTTCAAACACAGACTTTTCCCCTACAAATTCATGGCTCTTTCTGTTGTACCACATTGCTGATGCTGTAGCTTCTTCCATTATCATGTCTTTTTGATGGAGAACATTTTGAATCCTCTCAAAATCTTATATACCTTATTCAGAAAACATTACAGTTGATGAGAGAGCAGATGTCTATTATCAGTCAGGTATATATCACCACATAGAGAAAGAGTAATATCTGAAATTCTTGTTTTATCCAGTAGCAATATGGGAATAATAATAATGGCCCTATTTAGCACATTGTGAGGAGCAACAGTATTTTGTAGACATACATATATATCATACATAAGAATATGTATTTGTCAGTAAAATAATTTTTGAAGGTCTGTATGTTAAGAATAAATATCCCATCTTGTATTCCTCTGCATATGCTTCATTTTTTTATATCACTCATAAAAATAAAGCTGAGAGGGATGCATAACAGGAGTTTGATATAAAATAATAGCATTTCTTGATTACCAAATTGTATATTCCTTTTTGTGCATTAATATAATCTTTCCTTTTAGATAATATGAGTCCATGTGTTATGTAATTGGCTCACACAGGGAATATAGAAAAATGGTAGTCCTGTAAGCCCAGCTTATTTATATAAAATTGTTTTTGTTCCTCCTCCACCAGTTAGTAGGTCATACATTTCAGTTGGGGGCAGGGAGGGAGGTCTTTTCATGGAGAACATGGTGGAGAAACACATTGTACTTTAAGAAATTTCATGTTATCTCTTAAGTCGTAGCATCTTCCCATTCTAAATTCTCAGAAATAATTTTTAAAAATATTTCATTCTTGAATTTTACCATCAAATTTCTTTAGGCTCACTTACTTTTTATCAGCTCTCATTTCCTACCTCCCAAGGTTTTTGTGAGGAAAGCACTACAAAGCAATATAGATGTTGATAATGACAATAGTGATGATGATGATGATGTATGTGACAATCATTTCTGCAGTGAAGAGAGAGTCATGAATCAAAGGATCCTAAATATTCTAGATATCTCTCATGGCTAAGCAACATATAAAAATCATAACTTTTGAGTTGGAAGATATGTCAGAGGCTGACTAGTCCAGTAAACCAATTTAAAAGATGAACAAACTGAGACCCAGAGAGATAGCATTATTTTCCCAGGGTCATGTTTTCTGAGCTATTAGAGCTCAGAATAGAACTCAGGTCTCCTGAGCTGAAACCCAGCACTCTTTCCACTGTAGTTTCAGAAGGATAAGAATAGATAACAAAATGAAGGCTACTCCCTCCCCCCCACCCACACCCCTGTCATTCTAGGTGCTGAAACTTTTTGAGAACATTAGAGAAAAGTTAAGGGAAACTTCTTCTCCCATCTGCAACTAAGGGAATGCAACTCTTCTAATCATACTGGTTTGTTTTAACCTTCAGATATTTTTGTTTTATAACTAAACCTATAAAGTCACTTCTAATTATGTATTTTATCTATATTAATTCTGTTGAAGTGTACTCTTTGGAAGGACAAGTGTCCTTAGGGAAACTCATTCTGTCTTTTAAAACTAATCATGTTTGTCTAGATCTGTTTGGCACAATTATTTGATTTGGGTGAATATTTAAAACATCTTGACAATGATGAAGGAGAGTTTCTACCTTCATATTTTGCTAATAATGTACTGTCTTATGTCTTGTTCGGTTTTCTTTGGATTCATATTGCTCAGTTATAAATGCTATCACATTTATTTTATTTGAAACATATTGTCTTATAAAATTATCGAATGTCAAGAATATAAAATTGAATTTGCTTGAACAATTTATCAGCATTTGATGTGAAACATCCATCATACCAAATTAATAGTCAACCAAACTCCTGCTTTTATTGACCCTTTGAACCTCTAAAATCATACCATGTGACACGAAGATATACATAGCAGTTTGCCTTTGGCATTCAGAGGTAACATTGAAATTTTATTCTCCAATGTAGTAGAAAGTATAGAACAAAACCTGGCAGGAACTCTTCTTGCAGCTTGGTCACATATATAGGTGGGCTCCCGCTTGGATTAAAACACATACGTCCCCACATCCCCACATCTCTTTTTTGTTACTTTAATTTTATTTGACTCAGAGTTGACAGTCATATCACCTTTGGATGTTACACATCAGCATCTGAGTATCATTAAATGTTTCACTGCCATTGTCCTCTGTAGAAGCATTGCTGGCCCAAACCACAAGTTATTTCTTTTGCTCTGTTTTCTATATTAGCCATGTGAGTATCCAGCCAGCACCAGCTGTCGGAAATGCTCTCACCAGCATTACTGAATTGCAGTGCCCATTGTAAAAGGCCCTATAGGAAATGCAAATGTGCTATCACATTCTGACCTGCTCCTAATGCCTATTTTTTCCCCCAGACCAATATAATCTTTCTGATTCCAGTTAATAATTTAGTCCTAATCACCATCTTATCTTTTGGAAAGGAGAGTCTGATTTGAATCACAAGGCAACTGACCTTGAGAGGAGATTTAATATATACAGGATACTCTCGAGACTTCATGTATCACCTCTTGGTTCCTATGCATAATTTCTCTTGATTTCATGAAAAAATCAACTGGGCTGGTAACTTCTCTGGTCTTTCTCTCTGTGTTATTTGTTGTAATTATGTCCTGATGGTTTTTATTCTCTTAAACTTAAAGTGGAACTTTTCAAGTAGGCACTTTAATTTTTCCAAAAGAATTTTTTAAAACTAAATATGAGATCATAGATTAGGAGGTGATTGGGGCATTTCAAGTCATCTGGGGTAGACCTTCATGTTTCTATGTGAGGGAACTGAAAGAGATTGGCCTGGTAAAGATGTAGAACGGGCACTTAAAAAAACAACAGCAACAATCACAACAACCTTCATCTGTTATTATCTAACAAGAATGTTATTTTATAAAGAAGCAATAATTTGAATTGGAATCACTAATTAAATATGTTGAAAAATTTAAAATACAAAAGACCTTTTTGCTATTGTTTCATTCTACAATTTTTATTTATAAATGAAGAAATAAGTTTGTTCAAGTAAGTTGAACAAAATATGAGTCTGAAGGTAATTTACATTCTAGCATGGTTTTTTCAGTGATATAAAGGAGTTATAAAAACTCAAGCTTTATTTAAATTTATTTCATCTAAGTTAAATACATTTTATCTAGCACTTTTACATGGGACGTGCCGTGTGTGTTAAAAAACAAAATTAAACAGGGCATATTGGTGCACGTCTATTATCCCTTTTACTGAAAAGAACTAAATTTAATTGGATGTCCACACTCAATCTGGAACAAATATAATGTCCACCCCCAATCGCCATTCCCTGAGAATGGGGAACTACCAGGTTGCCTAAGGAGGGACAAATAGATCCAGAATAGAAACAGAACAGATCAATATGCGTGTGCCAGTTAACAGTAGGATCTGTCTGTGGAGGGAGGAGAAAAGGAAAGAGAGAGAGAAAGATGAGGAAAGAAGGGTCAAGTGGAAAAGGAATGATACATGAATTTCTAGGTTCAAATACGTTAAGAATCACTACATCCTCAATGTAACCAATACTCTCAATTTTTAGATGGAAAATTATGAATCCTATTGCAAACAGGAATTATTCTATAATGCCAATTTTAGATATCTTTCTTAATGAATACCTAGCAGTGTAAGTAATTAATATTTAGCACTACAAGTACCATAAATTGAAGCCTAGAATTTGTTGTGGCTGTTTTTATCTTAATGTCTCAATATTACTAAGAAGAAGAGACCCAGGCATTTTAATTTCATGTCGGTAATGGTGTTTGGGTAAGTGGAAACATACGGAAGGGTCTTTAGAAAATTAATGGATACTTGGAAAAAGAGAAGGCAGTTTTGATTTGGGATGAATGGGTGTCTTTATGAGGAGTAGAATTGTTCAGATTTCATTTGCTTCTTATTATACACCCAAGTAGGCTGAGTGAATTTAGATTTTCATTTTTTACCATCTAGATTTTAACATTTAGGCTTGGGTCATACTTCCCATTTGTTAAATGTAGAAAGTATATAAATTAAAGGCATACATCTACCTTTGGGATTTGTTTTCCCTCAGTGGAATAAAAGTGGATGGAACCAGAGGCAAACCTGCATGCATTTCAAAGTAATGGCTTTAAAAAATGAATCTGAGAATTTTTTATACTATTTTTTTCCATGAAAAGCCTTTTATGGAAATAACCTTGATTTTTATTAGCTTGTGTTCTATTTTAAATCACGCTCTGATGGAATGATTAAATCTAATATAAAGTATAGAGCAAGTTAACAGGCTTAATAGTCCTAAAGATAAGATAGGAATGTTTCTGTTATTATCTTGAACAGTCAATAATGAACTGAGTTGTTGTCTTCTTTAACTATCGTGTCATTTTCATCCCTTGCTGCATTACTCAAAATAATTTTAAAATAACATGATATTTTGTATGTCAGTTAACAAAATCATTTCTCCCAGAGGAACATCTTTCAGGTTGGCTGGTTATTCCATCTGAAATCAACTGCTTGGCTGGAAGTAATATTTCCTTGCAGTTTGAGGCACTTGGTTTGACAGACTCTAAAAACACATCTTCTCCTATAAATCATGAGGTCACAGTTAAGTTAAAAATGACATTTTGCTCACCTCGTGGAAGGTGTTCTTTAAAATGACCAGAGTAGAGTGAGATTTAGGAATCTAGATCCTAATATATCAAATTAGGGATTTATATATACTTTATATATTATAACTGTACTAGTAACCATAAGAGGTACTTTATAACCATTTTCTCTTTCAGAAGAGATACATTATAAAAGGAGACAATCTAGATTTCAAAATATCTTTATTAACACTTCAAAATTTTGTTCATTTCTTCTTAAAACACGTATCACAGCAAAATAAAGGTAGTAATAATATAGTGAACAACTTGTCTAGTAATACAATAATTTGTACTAGACATAAAATCAACTGAAGACATTCCACAGTCTGACAATTTTCCCCAATACCTTGAATGGATTTCCATATCTAAGAGACAGTAATTTGCAAAACATCAATGCAGTGGCTCTCTCCACCCAATCCCCAAATTCCTACTTTAAATCATGTTTGGAAATATATGAGATGCAGTATAGTATACAGTGGATAAGACACTGTACTTGAAGTCAGAAAAACCTGGGATCACATCCCCTTTTAGAGACTTTTCATCATTGCGATTCTGTATAAGTCAGTTTCCTTTTCTGTAAACTCAAGGGGTTAGAATCAATCTGCAAAGTCCTTTCCCACTTCTAATCTATACTTTTAGGAATTTAAGTATATACAGAAAAAGTTCTGCACAAACATATGTATATTTAAATATATGTTTGTGTAGTACCCCCTCCTCAGATTACCCATTACTTGTACATTAGATTTCGGTTCCTGGGATATGTGTGCCCATTATATCATCATAAAGCTTCAGCGTGGGTTATCATTCCTGAAGCTATAGTGAAAACTCAATTAACTCAAATAAAAGCCTTTTAACAAAGTGGAAGAATAAGAATAAAACCCACAAAATATCCTAATCTTTACAAAAATTGGGGTTGCATCCCCTCCCCGATATATATAGCATCAGTGAGAAGAATTGACATACACAAATAGTGACTAATATAAAGCCACATTCATAGAGCTGTAAAAGGCCTCAGAGGAAATCTATTCTAACACCCTTATTTTACAGGTGACAAATTGAGGTGGAGAGAGAGAGAAGCAGTTTATCCAAGTCACTTAGACTCTCTAAACACAGATATTAAGCACCAGAGGAAGGATTTGAATCCAGGTCCTGTAATTCCAGTCTTCTTTTTATGGTTCTATAACTATCTCACACATGGCCAAAAACAACAAAGTTGTTTTTTCTTATAAGTTCATATAAGTTCTTTTTCTTCCCATAGTGCTCTTGTGATTATTCCCCCAGATCACATAGTTTTATACTTGCTAAATTGCTCTACAACATGATAGCATTGTTGATAGGAATTGGAAAGGGAGAGAAAATCCTCCCTTAACCCCCCTGTACTTTGAATGAAGCGTGAGAGAAAACAGAGTGATCCCCTTGCAAGAGCTGTATTCTTCCTCCATTGTTGGCTCACTTTTTAACGGCCAACTGGAAAGAGTATTTTTGTGAATTTGAGTGGTGTGCTTTTTAAAGGCCCAAAGCAGTATGGCTAATCCTTCAGTCATCAAATGTCCAATTGCCTTATAGTTTTCTCAATTTTATTCAAGATTTTTTTCCTACCCGCTAATTGTGTAAAATATAACCATTTCTCTCCATTTCCTTTACACCTCTTTTACATATACATACATATATATGTGTTTGCACGTTTATGTGTATACAATATGTACACGTATTGTACATATAGTAAGGAATATAACAGGTACCATAGGAATTGAAAAGGGTTGACAATGTCCTACTTCACAAAAAAAAGAGAATTAGATTCTTTATACTACAGACCATTGACCTTAACTTGACTGTGATTTCTGGCAAATATATTGAACTTATTATTAACATGTTAGTTAGTGAACATTTCTAAAAGGAAACTGATCTTACAGTGTCAGCTGTAAGGATAGGTCATCCAAGAATAATCTAATTTCCTTTTTTTACAGTTACTAGAATAGCACATTATCGAAATGTTTCAGGGATATATTCCCAATGTTTGTATCATTACTATGGAAAATATAGAGAGTTCTGGGCTAAATAGTGGTACAATTCTGTGGATTAAGAATTCATTAGAGGGGCGGCTAGGTGGCACAGTGAATAGAGCACTGGCCCTGGAGTCAGGAGGACCTGTGTTCAAATCTGGCCTCAGACACTTGACACAAAAACTAGCCATGTGACCTTGAGCAAGTCACTTATCCCCAATTGCCCTCCAAAAAAGAAAAAAAAAGCAAAAAAAATAAAAAGAATTTGTTAGCTATCTGGACCCAAAGGGTAGTCATTACATTTTTTTACTAGCAACTTTGGAGGAGTATCCTAGGGATCTGGGCTTGCCCCTATAGCTGGCATGTTTTCTGACTTGCAGATGACATAAAACTGTGTGAAATTTCTAACATGATGTATAACAGTGTCAGGATTCTTAAAAAAATCCTGATAGGACATTGGAGTGGATTTGATAAGATGAAATTCAATAGGACTGTCACATCTTACAATTGGGTTAAAAAATCAGTTTCATGAATGGAAAATTGAGGTAACATGGCTAAGTCATCTGAATGATTTAGGAATTTAAGGGAACTGTAATCTCAATATAAATAAATCTGGGACCAAACACTTAGTTAATAAGGAAAACATTTTGTCCAAGACTAAGAAGATGATACTCTACTTGACTACCATAGTTAAACCATATCTGGAACATTGTGTCTATTGGGCTCCATATTTTAGGAAGGGCATTGATTAGCTGAAGAATATTCAGAAGTGAAAAACCATGACAGTGAAGGACTTAAAGTTCATCACATGCAAGTATAAGTTGAATGTTTAGTCAATGAAAGAGAAAAGTCTTAATCTTTCTTAAGAAATTGTATGTTGAAGAAATAGAATAAATTATTTTTTCCCCTTGCCTGCGATGACTAACTAGAAGTGAAGAAGCAGAAGTAGGCTGGATGTAAAGTGGGATGGGACTTGTTAATAATTGTATCAATAATAAAATGAATGAGCTAAGTCAGAAGGTAGTGGACTCCCTGGATTGGACCTTTCATCAGGAATATTGTAGAGAGAATTCGCCAGATATTGTGTAAACTAGATGCCCTCTTTGGTCCTTTCTACTGCTGAAGCTTTATGATTCTATGATAGATATAATTGGACATTTGTAATAAATACAATTCACAAAACATGTTCCTTATAATGAACTAATGCTATAATTAGTACATTAGTATAAATCTTTAAAAAAAATAAAATAAAACCTGGTGTGTGTGTGTGTGTGTGTGTGTGTGTGTGTGTGTGTGTGCGTGTGTGGAAATAGTGAGCTAAAACCTTTGTGTTATTTAAACCTTCCATCTATACATTATATAATACTTACACATATATATATACATTATATAATACACACATATGTATAGGTGTGTATTACATGCATATATACACACATTTAAAAACTTTCTGTCTTCAAAGAGCTTATATTCTACTTAGGATAATTTGATAATTATTCAGGTAATTATAAAATAGAAATTTCATGAGTCAAAACAAAAATGCAAATTGCTCAAGGAAAATGGATGCAAAACTTTAAGTTTTGAAATGGGTGGGGATTAAGAAAGTTTCATAGAAGAAAGGATATCTGAGCTGAGTCTTGAAGTGAGAGATGATGATGATGAAGTGAATCACAGGTATATGGGTTGGCTCTGAGAGATTACATGGAGGCAAAAGATGGCATGTTAGGTTGGCAGCATAGCTAATATTTCTGTTTGCATTACAAAATGTATTTTTGAGAATATTGTGAAACAAAGCTAGAAAGTTAGGTTGGAGCTAGATTATGAAGGAACATACTTTCTAAGCCACAGAGTTTTCATTTCCTCTGTTGATACTAGGTAGCCACTGAGGTTAGGAGTGGCATGGTAACATATTGTGCCTTAGGAAAATCTTTTGGTAACTGTGGGAAGGAGATATTGAAGAGAAAAAGAGACTGAAGTCATAGAGACCATATGGGAGGTTATTTTAATAGTCTAGGTGAGAGGTGATGAGTTCCACAAGGAGGATCATGACTATGTGAGAAGACAGAAAATTTGATGTGAAGCATACTTTAAATGTAGAATCAGTAGGACTTGGCAGCTGATTCAGTTTGTGGAGTGAGGTAGAACTAGCCAAATACAACTCTATCATTTGGAGCTTGAGGTGATAAGGAGAATGGTAGGCCTATGAGAAGGAATGGGAAAATTGAAGAAAGACCAATTTGAGGAAAAGAATGATTAAAACTTTGGATATATTGAGCCTAAGTGAATGTTTATAATTAGAACATACCAGGTTGGTTTTAGTTGTTATTGTTGTTCTGTTCTGTATTATTTTGGTTTGGTTTGGGTTTTTGCTGAAATGTATTTACTATTATACACATAGTTTTTGGAATAATTTCTGACATTTTTATATTGAATTATGTTTTCATTTTTGAAGCTAAGAAGGATGGAAAATAATTGTTAATTCTTAAAATGTTTTTGGAATTAAATATAACCATTAGAACTTCCAGTCTGGAAACAGATATACATGTAAATGATAACTACTCTAAAGTAGTATCAACTAAGTCTAAGACTTCACTGTAGTTTATCATCTTTATTTCTATAATTGGTTCTGATATCCAGATCATTGAATTAAAAAATTCCCAAGCAAGTGGCACAGGGCATCTAAAGTGGCATGTGATGCCTGTTTTGCTTGCAGTCTGTTCTTAATAATCCAAAGTTAACTGTAACTGAGTAACTTGTGTCCTGCAGTAGGACTTGTTGTAAAACTGTAAGCTTTCTGTATGCTGTATTCTATTCTTTCCTTTTCTCTTTTGGTATACAAAAATATTCTGAAATGAATCGTATTGAGTTTAGTGAGAGGAAGGAAAAATCAAATTAAAAGATGAAATATAAATAATATTAATATTAATTAAAGGGGAAATATTAAATGTATATAAATAATTTTAATCTCCCATAAAATAGGTAAAATATAATTCCTAAGTATTATAGGATATACAGTGGGAAGAATACTGCTTTAGGATTTGGAATTGGGTCTATTTCCAGATTTGCTGAATATTGGCTGTTTGCAATTTGGAGAGATCATTGGATTTTTCCAGGTTCAGGTTTCTTTATCTAAAAAAGTGAAGGAGTTTAATTTGCTCTCTTAAGAGTTCCTTTCAGCTCCTAAAAAATTTATTGGATTTCATTTGTGAAATTTTGAATCCATGTAACTTCAGGACTATGTTTTTATACCTAAACATTACAGAAAAGGACTTGAAACTATTGCTATTGTGACCTGTTACACCATGTTCACCTTTTCTGGATTGCCTTCTGTTTTATAGATTAAGGACAATGAAATTCATTAAAATGCCAAGCAAAAACAAGATTTTTAAAAATCTCTTCATATCTGGCAGACTTTTATTCATACTGATTTTTTTTAAAGTCGTATGGCTTTGAATTGAATTGTACTGGTTTAAAAAAAAGGCTTATGGCTTTCAAATGAATTGAATTATGAATTTGAATTGAAAAGTTGCCACCCTAATTAAGGTAGTGCTATAAAAAATAATAATTTTTAGTGGAAGGAACAATGTGTAGTATTTTCATTATATCCCATGACATGAAGCAACTTAAGAAAGACAACTGAAGTGCCAACTAATCTAAAGAATTATTAAAAATATTTGTTAAAATTTTCCTCATTTTGATGTACATAGGCTCTTTGAAGTCAAGGACTGTTGTTTGCATCCCCATTGGCTAAAAGACAGAACCATGTCACCTTTGGCAATTAAAATCTGCATTAATTTGAATTGGATTGAACAAAAATAAGTATAATCTATTATTATTAATCCTGTATTTGTAGATTTTATATACACTGAACTAGAGATGGTCCTAAAATTCTCCATTGTTCTTCTGCACTTCAGTTTATAAATATGAAACAGTTAAAACTTTGAATTTCGGTGAAAATATAATTCATTTTTATCATTAGATAATGGAATTAGAGCTATTCAGGGCCTTATATTCTATCTAGACCAACCTCCTCATTTGGCATATGTAAACCGAGGTGCATGTACTTTAAGTAACTTGTTCTAGGTGATTCAAGTACTAACAGGGCAAGATTCATATCCATGCCCTCAGCATGACTCCAAATCCAATGCACTTTATACTGTTCTATGTTCCTTTTCATGATGATCATGGCATCAACACACATAAACATACCATTTACACTACATAATTTCTTTCATTTAAAATCTCAAATCTTCTGCTAAAAGCCTAAAAACCATTATCCTCTTTGTAGGTGGGAACATTTCATCCTGGGCTTTACACCTGGCAAGAGAATCATGAAGTTCTAAGCTCAGCTTGAGTCATAGACAGTTAACCTTATCCTATGGCCTTAGTAATCCCTGAAAGTGTTTCTTAAAGTTAAATATGGTATGAGTAACACCATTTATAATTATTATCAAGTTTCAACTACTCCTCTGGCACTAAAACCAGTTAGGTTAATTTCAGAATTTTTAAAATATAATTTCAAATTGTAGTTTCAGACCCCAAAGTTATTTTTTTCAACCTCTCTGTCAATGACATCAGTTATCTTTTGCTATAAATCAATTTAAGAAATCTTGCTGGTCCACTAAGTATTTCTGATAAGGACTGTTGTTCCATGAAACATTCCAAGATTATCACAAGAAATTGCTTTCGTAGACCATAAAAGAAAGAAAAAAAAAAAACCCAACAAGAAGATCATGCCTAGCAGAAACAGTTTACAGTTTTACAGCTCCTCCCATTGCAGCACATAAGTCACTAAGTTACAGTTAACTTTGGATCATCAATCACGGATTGCAAGCAAAGCAGGCCTCTCACACTACCTGCCCTGGAGCTCCCGGGCCCCTTGCTTGTGATTTTCCCAATTCAATGATGAGGGGATCAGAACCAATTCTGGACATGGATATAGCAAACTACAGTGAAGTCTTAGACCCCACTTATACTACTTTGGAGTTTGAAACTATGCAGATTCTCTACAATTCAAGCGGTGAGTTCTCGTCTACTCATTGATGTGTCTGTCGTAAAAGAAGACGCTAACAGGAAACGTTAAATTGGATGAAATAACTTGGTAGTGGCATTTTGTATTAGTGGAGATTGTGGGAACTGTGTTTATAGCAACAAATCAGGGTCTTTACATTTCCTTGCAAAATCAAAATTAAGAACATTAAGGCTAGGCTCATTTGAAAAAGAAAATTCTTAGTCAGTAAAGTAACTATATTGCCCTATCATAAGCTAGTAGGATGGGGATAGGGAGAGGAGACTTTCAGCGGCTATTTTGTTGACTGTGAGTATTGGTTATCACTGAATATTGGGGGGGGGGAACATTAGACATTATAGGTAGAACAAAGTTTCATAGATATTCTAGAAATTTTGCTGATGGTCTGGTCCCAATAGATTATCATCCTTACAAGTCTTATTTGCTGTTAATGAGAAAATACTATATACATAAATAGGTTATTTACTTTTTTCTATAGGGAATAATAAGGAAGGGATTGAAGTCTTTATCAGAATGACTCTTTACAAGCTAATATTTAGCCAAAAGAAGCTCTTGGTATTTTTCTGGTGTAACATTTTAACTTTAAATCAGATTATAGTTACTAATGGTAAATGTCTTTGTATAATTTAGTTTGCCATTATCTTTTAAACTGACAAAGTGCTTTATCAAATAAACAATACTGCTGAGAAGGGTTTTAAAATTATATTTCTGATAACTGTATTAATTGCTTTTAATTAATGAGATTGTCTAAGAGTATTTGTGGGTATCTGTGTGGAATTCAAGACTGATGAAAAGTGGTTATACTTAACCAGAGCATTCATAGTATTTTAGCATATCATAAGGTTGTATAATTATAAATCTAGTGCAATCCATAAATTTGTGATCTAAGAATTGTGTTCTTTTAAAAATGATTTTCTCAAGTAAATTTTTTTTTTCTAAAATTCCTTTTCTTCACTGGGGAATCCCATTTATTTTAGCAAGGAAAATGATGTGTCTTAAATAAGCTTGTACTGAAGTTCTTCCTTTAAATTTTGATTCCTTACTTACCAATGAGTCAGTACATGTAGTGATGGATAATGTGTATGATATTATAATCTACATGAGATTATTTAGTAAGAGCAGCAATGAAAAAAATTATATCTGACTTCTGAAAGTTTTCATCTTTAAAGAAAAGAAAATATGTATTGTCATAATAAATAACAGATATTTCCTAATAGTCAGTAAAATGCTTCATTTTAATATTCTCACAAGCCATATCATAAGTTATCATCAGAATATTCCAGTTGAAAAAAGAATAAGTGTTTGTGAAATTGTGTAGAAAATGATTTTTGGCAATGTCTGATTTCTAATGTTTTAAATTCTTTCATTTATTCCTTTTTTTTTTTTGGCTCCCAAAACAACTTTAGATAAAAAAAAAAATTGTCGCAAAAAATATATTGTCTTATATGATCTTCAGGAGTTCTTTTTTTTTTAAATGATTTTAAGTATGCAGTATAGCACTGTGGGTTGAACAGTGGAGAGAAAGTTGAGAAACTTGGGTTCTAGTTCTAACTGTTTCTGACTTATTGTGTGACCTTAGAATAGTCACTGAACTAGTCTAGACTTTACTTTCACTTTATACAAAATGCAAAACTTGGAAAGGAAAACTCCAAGACTCTTCCCAAGCTCCAAAACTATGTGCTTTTCTTGTTTATTGTTATCTACATGTAAATAGCTCTGAATTCTTAGTGGATTCCAACGAATATTTGGTTAAAAAGTGAAGAATATGTGAGACAAATTTACTGAAGAAATCAATATAAGCAACGCACTTCCATAAGAGTATGTCATTTTCTTCCCTACAAGACGGTTCTGCCACTGAACAAAACAGCATGAATGCTTCAGACAACGGGGTCAACAGTCTTTGTGCCATATGTGGAGATCGAGCAACGGGAAAGCACTATGGTGCCTCAAGTTGTGATGGGTGCAAAGGTTTCTTCAGACGAAGCATTCGAAAGAGTCATGTTTATTCCTGCAGGTATTTGAAATGTCCCATTTTACAGAATTAGCTTTAACATAGCAATATATTAGATGAGCTTCAGAGGTTCTTGGTTTTCATGAGAAACACTTTTATAACAATGGGTCACAAGTAGCTTGTGTGCCCAAACACAGTAGCTTTTTCTAATGTAAAGGTATATAATACTCTCATAGTATATTAGCCTTCAGGAAAAATGCTAACTTTTAGAACTAAAAGATAAAATTAGTCTCCTTTACCATACTTTTTCCTCAAGTAAATTGATGTTATTCAAATTAGATTGTGGCCATAGGAAATAAAATTCATAGGCCAATTTTTAAAAATCTTATGTAATTCTGAGATGTCATATTTTTCTTGTATGTAAGAAGTCTACTGTTATGTAAAGAATAATAAGACTCTTACCCCCTCCCCCTATGGGTCTAGAATGTGTCCTTAATCTATCTAGGTCTTAGTGTGCTTGATAAAACAAGGATAATAATATTCATGGTACCTACCTCACAGGAATTTTGTTAGAAAAACAAAACTGCTGTGTTAATGTGAACTAGTAGTCATGTTCTATCTATTAAATTATCACATAGTGATTGAGTATGACCCTTTGGCTGTCCACTTAAACCAGGTCTTATATGAATTTTGTATTTGTATTGTGTAGTATAAATATGTGACATTTAAAAAGAGGTGAGATCTAAATAGGAAAAATGTGCAGTGTTTCCCTTGCTGATGAAAGGCAAGTTCAAATTGACTATGCCCCCTTTTGGAACTAATCAAATGCTTTCAAAGAAATCAATAGTTTCATTTCACTTCGATACTACCGTGATATTACTTTAGTCTCTTAAATCTCTTAATATCTAGTTCCCAAAAAAGAAATTGACTATGAGTTCTGCCACTGTATTACAAATATGTCATGACATTTAAAAATGAAACTTTTCTCACATTTAAAAGTTTTCTTGCTTAATTAAAAATACTTTCAATTTAATTCTACCTTATATTTGAAAAATCTAGATTTGAAGAACTGAAAAATTTTAGACTGATTACTTAACTTATCACAGGATCACCTTAAAACTAAAATTATCATAATAAATGTGAAATATTAATTTTAGCTCCCCCCTCCCCCAAGTCATAACCAAGTCAGGAAGTTATCTGTTGTAGAAGTTGAAATATACCTCTTGGGACCATTGGGATTTAAACAATTTTAGGCTTAAACATCCTAAAGGACAAAAGTGGAACACTTAATTAGCAGAAACTTATCTATTTTCTCTACACAGGGCATCATGGTTACTATAGTGAATTTCAGGAGTAAAGTCATATTCCCAAGTTGTAAAACCTTTTAACTCTTGCTGCCATAGAATCAGTCTTTTTTTTAAAACGACTTTTGAAATTGGACAGATTCTATACTTCCATTCACTTTGGGGTTTTAGATTTTTTTTTTTTTAATAAACAAGGGTTGTGAGACATAGAAAATATAGGAAAAATTTAAAGATAAGTTAGTACTCATTTCAAAGTCTTTTCCTTAGCTTTCCACCTTAAATATCATGGCACTTTTAGATTGACAGAATGATAATTTATCTCTTTCTCTAGTCAGTATTATTGGTCACCTAGATTTTACTCACCTGAATTTCTTCATTTATAGATGTTTATTGACCTTATTAAAGGTATCTCCCAATTGAGTTAAATAGCTTTTTATCCCTGGCCTGAGACAAAACCAAATTTACTTTCTTGAATTGCTTTATAGTACCTTAACCACTCAGTCTCAAACCATATTTATTTTAAGTGGCATAGAAATTTATTTGAGCTCTAGAATATAAAAATATACACTTTTACTCTAAAATAATTAATGAAGTTATAGAGGAAAAACAGTTATGAAGATGACCGCTTCAAAATATTATGATTAAGCACATGTATACTTTTATATTTAGGTTAAACTTCTTTAAAGTGGTTTAAATTTCTTTTGATTTGTAATTAATTGTAGAATTAAGATTAGAGGAATGAGAATAACAACACATATATGTGTATGTATACACACATACATATAAAAATATAATTATATACTACATTCTCAGAAATATTTTCAGTGAAGTTAAGTGATATACCCATCATCACATAGCTGACATAATGAGAATCAGAAGCAAAACTTGAAGAAGGAATATGTTATTCCCAGTTTGCTACTTGGTCTTCAACACTGCTCTTTTGCCATGTGTGATGCTGGATCCTCTCTGTTTTATCAGTATCGTTGTGGGGGAAGCTTAAGGCTTTTAATGACTCATGCTGGCTATTATCATGTCTATATGACAATAAATATATAAAGAATATGATGATTATAACTCATTATAATAAGTCCATGAAGGTTGGTTTATATTTTCCAGGTCTGGGATGGTCATGGTATCCTATAGACAGGTCAGAGTTAAAAGGAATGGCTAAGTCTTTTCATTTAATCATTTAATCATGCATCTATGAACACAGTGCTTAATATATATGAATATACTATATATAAATTTAATAAAATATTTAATATGTGTATATATGTATATACTACACATGTGCATGTGTGTCTATGTATATGTATATATAGAGACACATATACACATAGTAGTCTTAGTTTACCTCTCTTGTTACATAGAACTTAACAGAAGAATAAATAATTTATCATCTTTTTCTTAATGAAATAGGTTCAGTCGACAGTGTGTTGTTGACAAAGACAAGAGGAATCAGTGTAGATATTGTCGTTTAAAAAAGTGTTTTCGAGCAGGAATGAAGAAAGAAGGTAACGTTTCTTTTGTCAGAATATGCCTAGCAACATAATCATCTCCCAAACAAGGTCTGAAATTTAGTGATAAGAAAAGAAAAGACAAAATAACTCTCTCAGTAGGTTATATTGACTTTATCAACATGCTTTTAAAAAATGAATCATTTATTGCTTTATTTTAAATAATAGTATCATATAGTTCACTTTAAGATTAAATAATACATTTAAAACGGCCTGTTTCATATATTTTCCTACATTTTAAGTAGGTTGTGAATAAGAATATATGTGTTAAATAAAATCAGAGTATTTCAAAACCCATAATAAGAATGTTTTCTGCCTATCAATTTCACAGGATTCATACCACACACAAAAGCAAGGTCCTTACATAAAGCACTTAACCAAAGGATTTCCACCCCAAAGTGATCAATTTGCCAAAGAAAATAATTATACACCCATTTTTCTATTCTTGTAACTTTGCTTAAATTTCCCAGATTTCACTTAATTTGTCAACACAGTGCCACTCCCCTCAAAAGTAGAAAAGTAAAGGCATATAACCTTCAGTAATAGTATTATTCTATATGCAAATTTTAAAAAAGTTTTTCTAAAAAATCATATTTACTAGTTGATGAAATTAACTGGTGACTTTGTAAATGATTCCCCTCTAGCTTTACCACCAAATTTAATTCTTCACGTTGGTTCAAAAAAAAAAAAAGTTAAAGCACTTGACTTTTTAATGTATATTTATATTATGTATGTATTTACATGTATATTAAGAACATATGAAATGTAAATGCTTACGTTTGTATTACAGTAATCTGGAAATCATAACCTTTACCTAGAATTACTATTTAGGTATTAATTTCACTGAGAAGATTTTAGAAGTATATATGTTTAACATTCTTTATAGAGTCATATGAAAATTATTTTATGAAAACACCAGCTGTTAAGGAATTAATTCAGAAGATGGAAGAAGACTGAGTAGTCTTCCACAATATTAGATTTTTAAAATTTTAGTCTAAAGATTACTCTTAAAGGAAACTCAGAATGTCATCATCCAACTTCTTATTTAGACTTTTCCATAAATGTTTTCCTCTGCAAAATAAGAAGTACTTAAGGAGAAAAAAAAAATAGCTGGAATCTACTGGTAAATATTCTTTAGCAATAATAAAACTTTAGAGTCTTTCTAGCATAAAAGGTGGCCTCTTAAGAACCATGGGTTCCCTACTTAGCTCATATAATTGATTATAACATATCATAGAATGCTGAGCTGTAAGGCCTCTCAGTGATTATCTAATCTGAGCACCTTATTTTACTGATAAGGAGACTGTAACCCAGGTAAGTTAAGGAACTAAGTAAACCCTTGGATAGCTGAGGCAGTGCTGTTTTTACAATGTGTTGTTGAATAGTGAGTATTAGGAATGCTTCTTCTAAATTTTGCTGTGTAAATAGGTTTATTTTATTAAAATAGTCAAATCAAATGACCTCATTCACTGAGTACTAGATCTCCACAGTAAAGGATGAACTGTACACACACACACACACACACACACACACACACACATGCACACGCACATGCACACACACGCACACACATGCACACACACACACCCCTATCTCTCTCTGTATGTCTATCTCTGTCTCTGTCTCTGTCTCATCTACCATCTATCTGTCTGTAGTATACTTAGTCAATCTATATAACCCAAGTTTCCAAAATCACTTATTTGGATAATTCAAGTGAAACACTGCTTGGGGACTGAATACAGTAGATGTGACTGTGTACAGTGCACCTAAAAGATGCCAAGACTGATACATGGCCTAATATAATCATGTTTCCTTCTTCTTCTTTGCCTAAATCTGGATAAGCAGTTATGGGAAATGTAATTTTATATCATTTATCTACCCCTCTCCCCAAATGAATGAGGTAAGCTTGGTTTTTCTCAGGGGATCCAAGTGTAGTCACTGAGATTCCTTAACTTTCAAGAACCCTTTTTTCTCTACCCTTTTAGAGTTCAGAGGGAAAAAGCCACCTCCTTGAAACTTTTTCCTTCATTAATGTTTAGCAAATTCCTCCAGCATTCAAGTTCTCCCTAAGGAGAACCACAAGATTGTAGTCTTAAAATAACCATAAGAATAGATTTAGTTTATTTCCTTTTCTTGCTCTAGTGTTTTTCACAGGAAAAAAAGACATTTTAGAATTTCTATGACTCACATCTTCTGTCAGTGAATATGTTCCATTCTTTGACCTAGTCAGCATCACAGACAATTCCCTTTCTCTAGTTATCTTATAGTTTTATTAACTTAGAAAGGAGTAGAATGCAGGCTATTCAAAATATAGCTGGGCAGAACTGGCTGACCCAACATTTTCTGCAGTGTATGGTAACATGAAACACCTTAAATCCCAGTGTTTCATTATCTCTAGAGACAAGGCTGTCGGTTACTACTTTTTTAAAGTGACAAATAGTAGCTAAAAAAACATAAGTCATACCTTCCTGCTTTTCAGGGTTACCTTTCTCAGGGCTCTCAACCACTTTGGTCTGGTAGCAATGTGGTATTTGGAAAAAGAGATCAACTTCTAATCTGAAGATCTTGGTCCAAATTCATGCTCTACTACTGACTAACTTTGTGATTTTGGATGAGTAAGTTAATTTCTGTGAGTCTCAGTTTCCTTTTCTGTGGGGATAATAAATTACCCACTTCCTAATGTTGCTTTAGAATCAAATGAGATAACACAGACTTTGTAAACTTTACAATACTGCATAAGAGTAAAGTATTATTCTTTCCAAATCCCATATCCCTGCTACATATTTGCATGCACATAAATTTCTAGTAATAAAGTCATATGCTTATTGTGTTCTAGCTGTGCAAAATGAACGAGATAGGATAAGCACAAGGAGAAATAACTTCGAAGGCAGCAACATTCCCTCTATCAATACATTGGCACAAGCTGAAGCTCTTTCTCGTCAGGTATGTGCTGGATACATGTCACCCTCATCCTATTTGAAGGAGACAAGTGTTTTATCTTCTTGAAAATGTCTTATTTGGGAGGTGGAGGAGTAGGACAGATAGAAGGTTGATGTGATGGAGGCTGGGCTTTCTTGAAGATTAAGATTCTTTATTCAAGGACACATTGCCAAATTTGAAGGAATCACTCAGTATAAACATATTTGGATTTATTTTGTCATTGTGAACCTGGGGAAAACCTAGAGTTCTAAGGTCTAGCATTCTCTGAAGCTAGAGTAGGGGAGGGGAGGTGGAAGCTAGAAGGAATGAGCTAGGGCACAGTCCCAGGTGAGGGCACTGGTTTTCCATCCTAGCTATCTTTATTTAGAAGGAGGAGAGAATAGAAAGAAATTCAGACTGACCAATAAGTTTGGACATTTAAACCTTCTTGGGGTATAATATGCTAGTTTCTCTGATTGAGAGCCTTAGCCATGATTCTGTATGGATTTTTCCTTATAAATTCTTTGGTCCTCTTTTAAGTCCTGAATCTTATTTGTGTGGGTTGAGGAGTGAAAATCAGCTGGGTTCTCTGCTGGTGATTATTATCCTGAGAGGGAGTGAGTTACTAATGCTTAAAAAAAGTAGTTCCTGGGTGAATCAATTGAAAGAAAGAAAGAAGGTTCTTTTTTGATGTCTCATGAATTTGGAGAAAAGTTTCCCTGGGAGCCTTATAATTGTTGATTCATGCTGTTTTATTTGTGACTGAAAGAAATATGGGTAAAATGAAGCCATGTTTTTTATAAATATGCATAGAATTATCAACTTTGACTCCCATCTTCTAGATTTATTTAGTTTGCTAAATTCAGTAATATTCATTTCTAACTTGGGTAGAATCAGAAATTTAAAGAGAGGTACATCCGTTAGGAAACATATTTCTCAGAAATCTATGATAGGCTCAATCTTGTCTTTCATTCTATGACTTGGGATATCTAGAATGAAGATCTGTCATAAGATACATTTTATCCTCAGTTGTATCCCTTTTTTAAAGTGACCATTGAACATATACAAGTATATTACATATAAAGTAATTATTTCCACAACCTTAGAACTTCAAATCATAAGTTTTGCATATGTGTGTGTGTATGTGTGTGTGTATGCATGTATATATCCTGTGAGACACTGTAGGTTCTCAATAAATGATTATTTGAATGCTTGGCAGTTCAGCAGAAGAGAGGGCCTCAGTATTAGGCACCTTATCTTGCCAGGTAATCTTCAGAATCTTCCTACAGCAGTTCAGATAGAATTCAGTTTTCTGTCATGGCCTTTGTAGACTATCCAGGTTTCGTAGGCATACAATAATGAAGTCATTACAATGGAATAAATACAAAGAGAATAAAGGCAAAATAGTCAGATGTGAAATGGTTTGAGAGGAAGAAGAGTTCTGGAGAGCAGGAAAGGCATCATTCACAAAATGTTACTTAATCTACTTCTTTAAGGATGAGAATTCTCTGGGGTAGAGAAAAGGAAGGAGAAAATATATTTCAGACATGGGGGATGCCATTGCAAAGAGATGGAGATGGAAGTGTGTGTGTGTGTGTGTGTGTCTGTGTGTCTGTGTGTCTGTGTCTGTGTCTGTGTGTGTGTAAAAATAGAGAGGGGACCTAGTTAGATGGATAACAGAATGTGAGAGTGGAATTAATTACAATGAGCCTAGAAAGATAAGTTGAGTAACTCATGAAAAACAAAATATGTACACTCTCATCAAAATAGCTGAACTATGTGTGATGCAGTATCAAGTCACCTTATAAATGTACACGACACAACAGAGGACTTCACACGTAGTGATTCTCATTAATTATTTGTTGAATTGAATTTCCCTTTTCAACAACATCCCACAGGAAGACAAAGAGCAAACTTTTACATAATTTCAAGGTATTTTTATTTTGATGATCCCCATCATTGGCTTCTGTATAAATCAACAATTAGCAAATGAAAATAGTGAGTTTAAAAGTATTTTATATAACTGCTGAACGGAATATTCTTCTTGTTGTTAGATTCCAGTCTCAAGCCCCAGTGCAAATACTGACTTAAATGTTAAAAAAATTGCAAGTATTGGTGATGTCTGTGAGTCTATGAAGCAGCAGCTATTAGTCCTCGTGGAGTGGGCTAAATATATCCCTGCCTTCTGTGAGTTACCATTGGATGATCAGGTAAACATTAAGCCAATCATGAAAACCACATGTGAATTATTGGGTTAGAACGTTTCTGCTCATTCAGTTGGATTGACAAACAACCTTTACTATTTCTGATGAGGTTTAAAGTGTTTTCCTAAAGCCAACAAACAGACATTTACTTTTTCCTGAGATCTTAGAGAAAATGTGTTATATGATTATTTGATCACTTTAAATGAATATTTCATGTTGGCAGGGTTTTAACGGGGGTGGGAGGTGTGTACTCTTAAAGCAATTGTCGAATAGGGCTGCTAGTGGTTGTTTCTAGGGCCTAGAGGGATATTGATTACTTTTTTTTCCTAGTAAGTCAAAGAATTACTTATTGGGGTTAAAATTTCTTAAAGGAATATCATAGAGTAAATAATATAATGTCTTTATTTTTTTAAATGTACACTTTGGAAAGTTCTGAAATTTCTTGTGCAAATGAAATCTTAGGTTGTTTTAGTCTCTAGAAGTAGTGAGCTTGGCAAATAAAATTGGTTGACCTCTTGTCAGGAATGTTGTAGAGGAGATTCATGCTTCATGTGAGGTTTGAACTATCTGACCTCTGAAGTGCCTTCTGATTTGGGTATAGTATTTAAATAACTAGGGTGGCGAGGCCTCAGAGCAGAATGGAAAGAGCATTAGATCAGTACCAGACTTCCAGTCTTTACCAGATGAGTGATTATGAGTAATTAAACCATTTAACTTTTCTGTGACTCGGTTTCCCTATTTACAATGTACAAACACTCAACCAGATGATCTATTAACAGTACCTTAATAGCCCTGATATCCTCTGACTCTATTCTACAATATATTGTAGATATTCTAGTTCTCAGTGAGGGAGAAGTACATAATGGAAAGAAAGGCCCTCAAAATGTTGATGTTCATTGTAGATCTGAAGCTATTAAGTGATGATGATAGCTCAAATAGACTTGTCAGCATGGTGCAAAACCCATGGCAGGATATCATTAATGCCCAGTGTGTGGGCAGCACATGCTTATTTTTGTGCTTTTCTAGCATTTAGATGTACACATTGATGGGAATGATTTACCGACTTTTGCATGAGTCTTTTAAAGATGTCATTATATTGACTTAACTTCCAGAAAAGAAAGAATATAAGAAGTATCAAATTTGAAAATATTTTCCCTGTAAGTGTTATCCAGTGTTTTTTAAACTAAAGGTGATGGATTTATAAAATCTGTTGAACAATTGAAGTGAGATATTTAGTTTCACATACATTTTAAAACCCTCCATATCCTGTTTCTAATAAGTTAATCATTTCTTTTACATGATATAACTAAAAAAAAAAAAACTATACCCCCTCATTCTCCTATACTTAATATCCTCAAGTAATATGTCACACCCTTTGCAAATGATCTTTATCTTTGTGGCCCAGAATTAAGGAAGTTAAAAAAAAGGAAGAGTCTAAAATCCTTTAAAATAACAGAAAGAGTAAATATATGTATACTGTATATATGTTTATATATATACAGTATATATATATATATGTTTACATAACTGAAACATACATTTGAATGGAAAGTTTAACTTAAATTTTGAAGAGAGCTTCTCACCAAGTGGTGAGAACTAAAAAATGTAGAATGATTTTTAAAACGTTTTTCTTAACTACCTTCCTGGTATGAATCATGTTTATTGACCTGTCATAAAGATAGCTTTGTTCTATAGGTTTTGGTAGAGTTTGGATAGTGAAAATGCTGAGACATGCCAGTATCACAACCTAAACAACACAAAACGGGAACAGGATTTTAACATTTATATGAAGTGTTTTTCTTTCATTGACATCTTTCGTGAGAAGCTGATGATTTCTGATACATGGACAGGAAAACAAAATATATGACTCACTCCTTTTCTTTAAAGTAGAAATGGAGCTACATCCTAAAAGTAGCTTCCATTAACTAATGTACAGGCTCTGCTTCCTTCATTAAATGTGCAGCATTTATTAAGTCTGCCAGTTATAGTCATTGGCCTTGTGCCTCACACGATAACTTAATACAGGGTGAGTGCTTAATAAATGTTTGCTGAATGGATAAAGATATGAATTAATGATGATTATATGGATATAAAAGGTAGAAATTAAAAGATTATCATTTGGTGATTGGTAGCCCCAAGGTCCTGGTTTTAAGGGCAGAATGCTAGGACATTTTGATTGATTATTCTAGTTAGTTAAAACAACTGATGGCTACTAGGGACACAAAAGTCTGTAAGTTAATAAATTTCTTACAACATTAAATGTTTCATTTGTTACTTAGTGTGATTGTGAAGGAATTAGATAGAGTATTAGAGTGTTGGATTTGGATTCAGGAAGATCTGTGTTCAAATACTAATTCAGACACTTTCTAGCTAAGTGACTGTGGGCAAGTAAATTAACTTCTTAGCTTGTTTCTTCATCTGTAAATGAGAATAATAATAGCATCTAATGAATAGGATTTTTTTGAAGACCAAATTATCTGTAAAATGCTTGATGAGCCCTAAAGTACTGTACAAATACTAAATTATAACAATAATTAATAACTATAACATTTGTTTTTTTTTTATTAAGGTTGCACTTTTAAGAGCACATGCGGGAGAGCACCTGCTGCTTGGTGCCACAAAGCGATCCATGATTTATAAAGACATCTTACTTTTGGGTAAGTATGTAGTGAGTGCCATCATGCACAAGATCTGGCACATTTACTTTCATGTATTTTGGATTAAATAGATTCTTGTATTAACAAATTAATTTCCATTACCAGATATTTTGACTATGATTAATGTACTTATTGGTTTGAAGTCTTTAGAACAGAGATGATTACTCTGATACCACAAACATTTTTAATAATATTGGCACACACGATGAAGAATTTCAAATCTAAGTTTTGTCTTTATTGCTCAATGGACAGTTCTGTTTGGTTGATGTCTTCTAAGGTCTTTTATGATTCTAAAAATGCAATGGTTTTGCATATTCTCTAATCTTTCTGTTGAATAATTATAATTGCTATGGAATGGTTTTTGAAGGAGCATGGAATAGTGGAAAGAGTGCTAGATTTTAATTCAGAGGATATGAGTTCAAATATTTGCAACAGTATTTTTTAACTCTGGGAACATAGGCAATTATCTAACCTTTCAGGACTTCAGTTTCTTTATCAGTAATATGAAGTATTTAGACTAGATATGTACAAGGTTCTTTTTACTTCTAAATCTTTGAATTAATATTATCCTAAAAGTGTGTGTAAGGTACATGTTCATCTCCTCCATTTACAATGATCATAATGCTCTCTCCTGATCCAAAAGGGGAAAAAATTCAGTCACATTATAGATGATAGGTCAAGTTCATTAACAGAAAAGAGTAAGAAAAAGAATTAATATTTGCTATCCAGCAGTAATCCATGCTAGAGAAATAAATAATTTTTGTCACCATTGTGAAAATAATTTCCTCAATGCTGCCTTGACCTACAAAGGATGCTGCTCCTCAGTAAAATTGTTGAAGAATTATCTAAACATGATATACTTGTTTGCCTAATGTTCCCCCCTGGCATTTATGCAATGTCTGTAGAATGTTATTAGTTATTGTGGTTCAGTAGGTGTTTTATCACCCATTATGACTGAGGCTCTAAATATAAATGCATGCTTAGTGCTACAGAGGTGCGCTACTTCTAGCTCATACGACATTATGAAACATGATTGTTAAATGTTCACTATGGACACTTATATCACAAAAATTGGCAAACACTACAAATCAGGGCTTGATTTATTTTGCCGGTTGTCTCAACTTAAGAAAGAGATTAAGAGAATGTATTAACAGTAGAGATTAAACTTTAAAAAGCGTAGTGTGTATTTTTGGAAAGACAGTTGTTAAACATAAAAATCAATATTGAACATCAATAAAATTGTGTCATCAAGTAGTTAAATACACTATTGGGGTGGGGAGGAATTGTTACTAAACCTTTGTAAGCTGCCCTGGCATTTTTAGGTAAGTGACTTTACAGCAGACAGAAAAGGAAGTATGTAACATCACTTTTGTATGGAAACCTGAGCAATTAATACCACTACTAAGAATAGCTCACATTTCTCTAATGTTGTAAGGTTTATAAATCACTTTGCATATATCCTCCCATTAACATTTCCTTCATATGGATGATGACCTCCGTTTCTTCACATTTCAGTAATAAATGATTACCTGATGTTAGCAGTCCAATGTTTATTACATAATTTAATCCATCACTTGTAGTTACACAATGGGAGAATTAAAGGGAACAGGCAGGGTATTCAATTGACTTATGCTAAGGATCGTGTAAATCTTTGAAAGTTAAAACCATTTTCCTCTGCTTTTGGGCATCATCATGCAATAGTGATTATTTGGAAGCATTTCTAGCATCCAAACCAGTCTCAGTACCTATTTTCCTTCAGTGTCACCACTAAGGGGTCTTTAGCTTTTATATATAATTCATTAATGAGTTAGAAACTTGAGAGATGACTGACAGAACTGAAAATTAATCATTATGTTTTGCTTTCCTTTTCAAATTCTTAGCTCATTATTAGCCTGCCCTCCACTGTTATCACCAGTGGCTGAAACTATTCAAATACATGTGATCACATTATAAATGTTTTTTATCCATTACAAAGTCTTGATTTTTTTTTTTTTACTTTAACTATTTTATTGAACTTTTTTTGTGTCTGCTAGTAGTTGGTATTTGCTGAGATCTTCCAAAGTTTAACCTTTTTAAGAGTACTTTGGATTTAGAAAAAAAGAATATACTTGAAGATAATATATTGTTTCTAATATGTTTCCCCCCTCTAGGTAACAACTACATCATTCATCGCAACAGCTGTGAGGTGGAGATCAGTCGTGTGGCCAATCGCGTGCTAGATGAGCTAGTCCGCCCATTTCAGGAAATTCAGATTGATGACAATGAATATGCTTGTCTGAAGGCAATTGTATTTTTTGATCCAGGTTTGTTTTTAGAAGTGCTTATCAAAAGAAAGTCACAGTGAATAAATTTATTGAATTGACTTTACTGTGATATAATATTTTTTGTCATGCTATACTTTGCTTCCCCTCAACTTAAATGCTAAAATATCATATGGATTTAAAACTGGAAGGGACCTAAGTAGGCATTAAGCTCAACCCTTTTATTATACAGATAAGAAGACTGAGGTTCGGTAAAGTCTACTGATTTGGCCAAGGACTCTCAGCTACTGATTGCCAGAAATAAGATTTTAACCTAGATCTTCCTGGTTCAAAGTTCAGCACCCTATCTACTCTGCCATATTGACTTTCTTTCCTACAATTCCAACTTGGTAATTTCTTTTCTTTTCTTTTTTTTTTTAGATGCAAAAGGGTTAAGTGATCCAGTGAAGATAAAGAACATGCGATTCCAAGTCCAGATCAGTTTAGAGGACTACATAAATGACAGACAATATGATTCCAGGGGAAGGTTTGGAGAATTGCTTTTGCTCCTGCCTACACTGCAGAGCATCACCTGGCAAATGATTGAGCAAATACAATTTGTCAAACTGTTTGGGATGGTTAAAATAGACAATTTACTCCAGGAAATGTTACTAGGAGGTAAACATATTTTAAACATAAGAATTTCTATGACACTCTTTACCACTGTATTAAACACTTATGAATTAGTTTGCCCTCTTTATCTTTCAGCAATATTTATTTTGCTCTTTGAAGTCCCTTTGAGTGCTTTTTCTTCCCTTTTACAGTGATATGTGGAATTTAATTTTCATATATTTTGAAGAAAGTTTTGTGATTGTGTAGGGACAAAGATATTTGAAATATACTTATTTGAGTACTAATTATGTAATCTTTGCTCTACATGGACTCTTTTCACAATAGACACACCCTTCAATACATGCTCAATGTGATTAGGTTTTTTTTTTTACACTACCACCAAGAATGTTATAGTTTTTCTTTTGGATCTTTGTTCTGCCAATTCACAACATAAAGGACATTTAGATTGCAATGACACATAATACGTTATTGTAAATATCTTTAAAACAATTTAGTGACTGGCATGAATTATTAAGCAATCACTTGAAAGGAAAAAAAATATTCTATCAGTGTATCTAATACAAGGACCATTTTAAAAAAGTATTTTGATCTATATTAAATTCACCATAAAAATTCCTTCCCCTCTTATTATTTTCTTCTCAACTTTATGTGATGTTTATGATATATCCTTATTCCAGAATGTAAAAGGCCCCTGATATTAGGATTATCTCAAATGTTATTAACCAGAGAGGAGTGGTTCTTAGAATCCCCTTAATGGCAAACAAGTTCCATAATGATTCCAAGAAGAAATACACAAGGCCCTTTATTAATATAAAGCCTTATAAAATACACTATTGATTTAAGCAGTGACCAGTGGAAGCAGGCATTGTACTTAAAATGGTAGTGTTCCCATTAATATATTATTAAATTCCCAAAAGGCAATTTGTAACAATCGCAGTATCTGAGATACCAGTAAGAATATTTGGTCTAAAGTGAGCTTGCTCTTCAGAAATATCACTAACACTAGCATGTTCATTATATTTTTAGGTGCTTCAAATGATACTAACCATCTTCATCATCCTGTGCACCCTCATTTATCCCAGGATCCATTAACCGGGCAAACTATACTTATAAGCTCTATGTCAACTCCAGTGCATACAGAACAGATCTGTAAGTAATAAATGAACTTTCTATCATGGTATCTCTTAATCTTTTCACCTGTTAATCCCCTGCATTTGGTGAAAAAATCCCAGGCTAGGACTAAAAACAAGAAACAAACTTGTTTTCTGGTCTCTGTTTAAAGACACTGACAGTGGATTATCCCTGAAGTCAGTGAACCTCCATAATCTGCATTTGCCTATTATAAAATGACAATGAGGCAACCTGCCCTTTTCTAACTGATGTGTTTATTGTGAGAAGAAAATAAGGTAATATGAAAATACTTTGAAGCTTAAAGCACTTCCTCAATACAATGATTCATTATTGCATATTTTTATCTGATCTGAACACATTATATCTATAGAAGCCCCAGGAACCAATTGCATTACACTACTCTGTTGATGGGAGAGCAATCTTCTAATTTTATGACAAATATCATAAGAAGTATCTCTTTCAGAATCAGTGCAAAGATATGACTAATCCCAAATTCCTTAAAACATCCAACCTGTCCATGTCAAACTACTTCAGTCACTGAGATAAATGGTTTTATTTTAATGTTTCCATTAATATAAGTAGTATTACTTCTAAGCTCATGGTACTAAGTAGTCAATTTCAGTATAATTTTATCACAGTTCTCAAAAAATAACAATTTTAGAAAGTATATGACATCAGTAGGTCTTTAGAGTAACTTAGAAACATTAATTTTGTTTCACCTCTCTGAGGAATATATTAATTTCTTCATTTTGTGTCCAGGGCAACTGAGAAAGAGAATTTCTCTGATTAGTCAAAGGCCACACAGGAGTCTATGGCAATGATATTCCTGAATGATCTGGGTTATTCATAAACTTTGAAAACAAATAATGCCAACATACTCATAAGCATCAGAAATAGCAACTAACATAACAGGTTTATCCTACTGTTAGCTAGAGAATCTATATTTTCCCTATAATTTAAAAAAAAAAATCAGTCTTCTACTTTCTTAAAACCAGATCTGATATTCCAACTAACATTTAAGCCTCACTACTCTTCCTTTCTTTTTCTTTTCTTACAAACTAATATTTAATTAAAAGATCACTTTATATCATATGTGTTCACTTGTAATCTTCTTTGGTTTTGTTCTTTTGACAAATATACATGTTTTCCAGGATTCCATTAGACATCATATTGCTCCCAAAGTCATAAATACATAGATAATAGCCAGAATGCAAAATAAGGCCTCTGAGACATTATCTGTAGTTTTTAAACAGCTATTGGTGGCAAACTTAAAAATAATAGGGAATTCATTTACTAAGGTTAACAAAGAAGTCAGACTTTGTTAAAGAATCAGTGCCTTCTATTTTTTTTCTGTTTTAGTAGCACATAATAGCAAATTATTAACTGATTTTACTACTTCTGTCTTTGGCAAGCATCAAGCTACATTTTTTTTCCAGATTCTAAATTCATTTCTTAGTATCTAAAGTTTGAAAAGACTTTCAAGATCATCTAGCATGACCTACTCATTTTACAGATGTGGGTAGAAAAGCAGAAAGGACTTACCCACAGTCATAACTAATTAGGAATAAGGGAGCAGAGGCATGTTCTGTCACTCCAGAGCCTGTGTTCTCTCCCCTATGCCAAGTTCTGTTCTCTGTTGAGTAGTGGCCTAGTCAGGGTGACAGAATCTATACTTTCTGTCTCTTATCATTAGTAACAACAAATGACTAGGAGGACTTCATTGTAAGTTACACTGATTTATTTTTATAGTAAAGTCTCTCTTAATTCATCCTTAACATCATTTTCACATAATGGAAAAATCAGTTTTTAGATCATTATAAAAGAAACACAGATACTTTTATTTCAGAAAGATGAGGCGAGAAACAGGAATAATGTCATTCTTCTTAAATGCTTTAATAAATGGATATGAATCATTTGGGGCTTAGCTGAATGTTTTTCATACAAAAATGGCTTACTAGGGCCTGAAAAACTGTGAGGTCTAGTAGAATGACACAGACCTGAGATAAAATCTGGCCTCACACACTACTAACTGTGTGACCCTGGGCAAGTCACTTAACCCTATTTGCCCCAGTTTCCTCGTCTGTAAAATGAGCTGGAGAAGGAAAGGTCAAACCACTGCACTATCTTTACCAAGAAAACCTCAAATAGGGTTCGAAATAGTGGGATAGGATTAATATGACTAAAAAAGTAGTAGAACAAAAAGGGTCTTTTAGTTAAGAGACCTGGGTTTAAGTTTTGCCCCAGATAATCAACAGTTGTGTGACTTCTTGAGTCATTTAAACTCCCAGAGGCTCAGTTTCCTCATCTGTAAAATCAAGGTAATAAAACTTGCACTTTTTAACTAGTGGATTGTGAGGAAGTACTTTGCAAATTTAAAGCATCATAGAAATATGACTTACTATATTTATTAACCTTTTTGTAGGCCGGTCATTTCCCATTTGCCTTGTCAGCTTACTAAACAAACATGCTTCATGTCTGAACTATTAAAAATTCTGAATAAGTAGAATCTAAATGAATAACAATTTATTATATGAATTTTTTAATTAATGCAAAGATGGCAGATAGTTTAAGATTATAAGCTTCTATGATTTCATGATTGTTCACATGACAAGCTTTTTCTACATGAAGTATTCAGAGAATTAAATGAATATTTATGTCATAAGGAATATGAATGTTAAGATTCATAATATGCCTTTTATTTTGACTTGATAAATTTTTTTAGCTATTGATCCCTAAAAGTTTAATAGAAGCAAAAGACAAATAGTTTTCATTTTTCAAATTTCTACATTATGCAAAATATTTTCAGGTACTTTGACAACATAAAACACTTATATTGAGGTAGTCCTGGTCAATGTGCAATGTTATGATATGTCCTCAAAATGTTATTAATTTTCCCAGTTAGTTTTCTTAAACAATTTCCTTTTTTTTTTTTGACAGCAACTCCTGAAACTCCACTACCTTCCCCACCACAAGGCTCTGGACAGGAACAGTACAAAATGTCTACAAACCAGGCTTCAGTCATTTCACATCAATCTATCCCCAAACAAAAGCAATTGTGATAATATTAATACTTGTTGCATTTTAATTTTTTTTAACATGCACTGCATGAATGTGAATAATAGGTGATATTAGAAATATTTCAAAATAGTGATTAAGGCTAACCCTTGGCCAAAGGATTATGGTGCTGTTTTAAGAGGGTTTCCTATTATCTTATCTATTTTTTTTAAACCTTTGAAAGCTTTAACACAGAAAGTAATAATGCAACTCTGAGTTTTGATGTAATGTTTTACCTTGTTCTTGGTTGTGTATATTTTCTCACTGCCCTTGCATAGTTTTGGGAGTAGTTAAATTTGATATACCACTTGTAGATACCTTCTTAATATTCTTTTAAATCTGTAAATAATTTCTTCATAGAGACAAGATGCAGAACTGAGTGTACTTTTTTGCTGTGAATAGTCGACTAGAAAGCCTCAGTTAAAACATGAACCAAGGCTTAATAAATTATAAACTTGTAGATTAGTAAATAAAGCAGTTATTGTATAATGAAGCTAATTTCATTTAAAAATATAACTTGTAGGCAATGTTTGACCTTGAAGCATATCTTTGACTCAACAGTTCCATGTATTTGATCCAGAAACATATTCTACTAGGTTTAACTTGTTTGGAGAATTCAAAAGCATAATTCACTCACCTAAAAAAGTTCAAAGAAGCATGGGAACATGAAATATTTGAGCTATACCATATATGTATATATGTGTGCACATATGTGTGTATGTGTGTTCACTGATAAATGAATGAGCCATAGCATTTTTTGTACTATTTTTAACACATTTTTTTAAAAAAAGTATACTTCTCTGCTATCTAGGAAAAAAAAAAAGGCTAAATTTCTAAGGAAAGCAAAAGAAAGAAATATCTGCAATGATTTGGAGAAATTGTAATAGAGAACCCCATCCAGTAGACTTTCAAATGATACGAAGCCTAAGAGAACCCCATACCTATCATACCAAGCATAATACAGTTTCCAGAGCTAACTGGTTGTGCTTTTCTCTTATATGAAAAACTATATATACTTGCCCTTTAACAGTGAATCAAAATGTTTACATAATACATTAGTAATTATTAAAACTTAGTCATTATCATGAGTACAACAAAGAGTAAGAAGACATTATTGGGTTGACACAGAAACAGTTTTCTACCTGTCAGTTTACAAGCCCAGTCTGAGTTAGCATGAAAGTTACCGAGAGACTCTGGCCGTTCCAAAGCTATGGTTCTCTAAATGATTTCATTAATATGTCAACTAACTCACTGGCTCTTCAAGTGGAATTAAGTTTTAGAAAACAAAAACCTTAAAAGCTCAGAGTGATTTCATAGAAATCCGCAAAATGCCTTTAAATGATATATGTCCTCCTTTGTGGATTGCTAAATATAGCTGTAAGGGTAAAAGGAAAAAAAAAATTATCTGAACTTGTAACTTTTGGATATTTGTTTTTAGAGTGTTTCCTTTTTTGTATGTGTAAGGATCCTTTAATCTACGTAGGTGGCTTTGCCTTTTTGTTAACTTTTGATTTTTTTATACTGTTCTCCTTTTTAAGACACATTAGAATGTGACTTAAGCATATAATATGGAAATGTTTTTAGTATATTGTATAAACATATTCAGATAAATTCCAAAGCATCCACACTATTGAACTTATAAGACTGAGTTTTGACAACTCAGTCTCATCAGGGAATATATATGATAGAATATTTTTATATACTGAACTGCCAAAATGAAAAGTCATAGGCATAGGCACATTAAAGTTTTCAGGATATTTTCAATTTATAAATAAACAATATTGTCTATTTTATACAGTGTAAACTCTTTTCATATAATGAAAATGAATAATTTATTGTGAAATGTTGATTTATTTTATAAATGTAAAATTATTTTTATAAATTACCTTGTTAAAAATCAAAAATGATTAAATTTGTTAAATGTTAAATTATAGTGAAATAAATACTTTTCCCCCAAACTGTGATACCATGTTGTTTCACTAAGCTTTCAGAATAAAAGGTAAAAGTGAATTGTCTCAAAGGGGTTATTTTTCCGCTAGTCTAAATGCTGTTATTGTTATGCAAATATCTTTTTCATATATTCAAATATAGAAATATATATCATGATCTCTGATATTAGTTTTATCAGGTGTGAAGAAGATGAATTAGTAGATTCTAAATCACAGTATTCAAAATTTATGGAAATTCCATACACACATATGTTTTCAATAGTCCTTTTAAATTTCATTCTACAAAAGCCTGTAACTTTGGCTTATATTTGAAAAGATTTCAACTTTCTTAATGAATAACCTATAAATACTTGGCTTCTATATGGTTGTAGCATCATGTGTTTAATTGTCTAATTGTGAGTGTTCTCTTCCCTACAATAGTATTCTGCCTGACCCCATTCTAACGACTTCTTTTACAATTAAAAAAAAAATCTTTTCACATCTTTAGGCTTTATTTCTTCTTACGATGAAAGTGCTTATTCCTTTAGTTATTTTACTGATGCAAGATTCCTCCCAGTCCATAGTATTAAATCTAGAAAGTGGTAAGAATAATGATGTGTGTCTCCTATTTTTCTGTGACTAACAGGTAATGGGAGAATGTAAAAAAAACTAGACAAAACAAACAGTGTTGACATGGGAAATCTCATTGTTCAGTAATGTCTGACTAAAAGTTAGTTATGACCATTGATTTCTAACATCTCAACCAGAGATCACAGTGCCAAGTACTATACCAGGTCTTAGAAATAAAAAGGCAAAGGCAAAATGCAAGGGTACCTGCCTTCAAGAAGCATATATACTTTAGCATTTCAGAAAGCACTGTCAAGTAGTTGGGATGACATGGCAGCCCTTTATGGAGATGTGATAGTATGGTGAAAAGAGCATGGAATTTGGGCTTGTGGCCTGACTTTGCCTTTTTCCAGCCATGCAAGCTAATCAGTAGATCAGTTAACCTACTGCATCTCAATTTCTTTATCTGAAAACAATTCAACAGAAACAAATACAGACATATTGTCAGTAGTAATAGTCTAGAGCAGTGGTTCTCAATCTGTGGGTTATGTTCAGTTTGTAACAATGAAAATACATCCTGCATATCAGATATTTACATTACAATTCATAACAGTAGCAAAATTACAGTTATGAAGTAGCAACAAAAATAATTTTATGGTTGGGGCTCACCACAACATGAAGAACTGTATTAAAGGGTCGCGGCATCAGGAAGGTTGAGAACCACTGGTCTAGAGGATCTTTGGCCTCATTATTGCCTTTAGTGATACAAAGCACAAATCATTTATACTAGCACATTTTGTAATACTCATTCATGTCTTCTGATGAATCCATTACAGGTGGTCCAACCAATATGGTGATAATCTCACTTTTTTTTTTCTTTAAATTGGGAGGATACCAAAGGAATATACATACATACATACATACATACATACATACATACATACATATATATATGTATATATAATATGCCCACTGTCATCCCACTTCTTGATCTTTTCTTTTCCTATATTTCTTTGATGTTATCCTTTACGCTAATCTTTCATAATTCCTTGTTTGTAATGTGCTCTAGCCTGTTCAGTATACTTGGAGTCTTTCCATGTTGCCCTTTTGGTGATATGTAATTTCAGTTCTTCAGAGACTAGTATTGTGTGATTACATACAACAACATTGGAAGAATGTGGATATTTAAAAGAGAGACATTTTTCTAGGGAAGCTGCATGGAGTCATCAAAATAACTTTTCAATTTCTGAAGGTCAATATATTCTGCTCTCTTCTTTCTGCGGTTTATAAATTCATTTACATTCTTGGCCACATACATCTTTATACACATATGTGTATAATCACATGCATAGCATGCATATATGTGTATATATGCATATAATATGTGTATGTACGTACACATATGCATATATTTGCTATTTGACATATCGATTAGACTCTTGTATACATATTCATTTATACAGATTGATGATATACATATCATATCAGCAATATATGCACATACTGTACATGATATATACCTCTCTATCTCTGTATTTATACACTCTATATTGATGCACATGTGCACAGAATATGAGGATATACAAATACATATGTGTACATATATGCCCACATATATAAATATAAATAAATATACACAAAGCTTTATGTGGTGAGTAGCTGGTACAAAGTTATGATAAGTATAACAAGATTGCAGTAGGGATTGTGTTAACATTGAGGAGTCTATAGTAATTAAATTATTTTGTTGGAATGGTCCTACAACATCAATATGGATTCTTGAACAATATGACTTCTTTGTCACTGGACACCATGACACTGAGTCAGAAGACCTTAGCTGCTTGTCCCAGCTAAGAAGTCCCAGCTGCTTGTATTATTCTCTGTCACGCTGGGAAAATAATTGCACCTATGTGGGTTTCATTCAGTAGCATCATCTATGAAAGGGAATAGTTCACATAGATGTTGCTAAGTTTATCTCTCTTGCTAAATTTCTGAAATCCTATATTCTACAGAAAAGTAGGTGCCTCTTCAAGGATTCTGTCATGATCCAAAATCAGAATCACAGTATGCTAGTGATGTGAGATATCTAAGAGCTGTATCAATATCACTCATGTGCCATAAGAGGAAACTGGAGACAAGGAACACAAAGTGACTTGCTCAAGATCACACTCCTAATAAATATTTTAGTGTCAACTATAAACACACTCAATGTGTCATTTAGCTATTATTCAAACTGTTCAATTCAACAACTGCTTGACCTACCAGAAAATCTTCCTCTGTTAGCAATTCCAACACCACAAAATGGCCTTTCCACTAGGTAATTAAGTGACTCAGGCTTTGAGGAAGAAAAAAAGTGATAGAAATTGAACAACAGTAGAAAGACTTGAAGCTCTTGTTTTGTTCTAATAAGCACATCATGGGTTACTGATTTAGGGTGGCACAAAGTGATCAATGTAAGAAGATGAAACTAGATGTTCTAGTTCACCTTTCTCTTTTTTCACTCAGATTCCTAGCTATAGCAAAAGAATTTTAGGCCTTCTAGTTTTTTTATTTCATGAGTTCATCCTTTGCTGCTCTCATAACTTAATAAAGATTATAATAGATCTAAAACTGGAGTGTACTACCTTGGGAGGAAAGAGATTTATCCTCATTACAGACCTTCAAACACAGGCTGGATGACCATCTGTTAAGGTACCTAATAAAATTCATTCTTATCCAGTTTAAAAGTTTTACCACATGGCCTTGGGTCTTTCATTGTGACTTTGTGAAAATTAGAACAAAGCACATAATCACAAAATTTTAGCACTGGAAGAAACCACAGTGACGCCTGTTCTAGCTTACACCTGGACGTAATGCCTACTATAACATATACAGCAGGTGGTTATCAAGCCACTAGCTAGAGACCTTCAGTAAGAGGGAATTATACATTTCCAATACATTCAACTGGTCCTCATAATAACAAGACCCTGCACCATCTTGTCTTTTTATGAATATCCTCAAGTATAATTGGTGTCTTTGTGAATTGTGGTACCAAGAACTGACCATGATAGTCCAGATATAATCTCACCAAAGCAAGTACATAGGAATGATACAGTCATGTGTTGGAGTTGGTTCATACTGTTTCTTATTCTATCCCCTTAACCAGCTGTTCCTTCATTAACACTCTTTTCCCCCATTTTTATTCTCTTCAGCATCCCCTGTATCAGGAATACAACCTAAGAAACAGTGAGGAAAACACAACTGTGGCACTATAGTTTCCAGCTGCTTGTCCAGATTTTGTAGTGATTAGAATTATTTTCTTGATTCCTTCCGGCAGTTTCCTCCATGCCTATGTAAATCTCTGTGACATAGAAGGGTGAATTGGCCTATCAAAGTAAGCAGAGGTAAAGATAACAATCAAACCAAGCTTCTGTGATTCCACATCCATATCTAGGTCATGGGTTAGATGGAATTAAAGTCCATACAAACAAAAAAAGTAGATAAACTTTCCTCCCCTGGGGGCATTTGGCAGTTAGTGAATCTAGAGTCTTAATCTCTTATAGGCTTCATTTTAATTAGGTCAATTTTGCATCAAAGAAGCAAAATGTTATTTTGACAGTCTTTCTAGCAAAGGCTAGAGCCAACATTTGATCAGGGGTCTTCAACCAACTCAATTAATAAATCAATGAGCATTCCCAAAGTGTCTATAGTGGACAAGGTATTGGGCTCTGCAAGGGAGGATAATGAGGATAAAGAATTTCTTGCTTGATTAGTTCACTTTTTAAATGTGTTATTTTTGTTGTAATGAATATAACAAACATGAACAGACATTTTAAATTCAAAGAAGATAGTCTACTCCTTCAGTTTTCTTTTTATATTCTTTCTAATTTTTATTTTTATTCTTCAAGACAGAACAGACTCTCAGTATTTTAATCCCAAGAAACAAGTTCACTTACATCAAAATCTTTAATATTATCTTAAAAAGTTAACTTAGATGTAAGCCATTGGGCAATGTAGACCATATCCAATCCTTGAGACAGGCTCCAGAAAGGTAATATTTTTCTTTTTAGCTTATTGCCACTACTAGGAGATACTCCAGGAAAATCTCAAAATATAGCTTAGATATAGAATGTGATAGGCTGACCCAAGTGTGGGTTACATGGTCCCAAGTTTTCAATCAAGCACTCTTGGTAACAATGCCCAACGTAGAAGAGAGCCTTTTATTTCATTACACCAAAAATACAGAAGATGCAAAGAACTTGCAGAAGCTCATAAAAAGATACAGAGACAAATAAAACTTTCTACTATTCCATAAACTCCCCCTCAGAAAATAAATCACAGGTTGTTATTAAAGCAATGTTTTGACATCCCTCCAAGTCTTTCCAACAATATTCTATACCCTCCCCCAAATCACCCAACATCTATACTTCTTTCTTAAGACTCCTGCCAAGAAGATATGTGTAATTTAAGTAGTTCTGGAAAAAGAGTTCCCTTCCTTTCGGATGTTTACTATTTCAATAATTCGTGATAATAGTAGGAATGGCGATGTCAAGATCACGTTCTCTGGTTCCATGCTAATTATCAGAGAGAAACTTATTAAATACTTTCATTGTGTCAGGCATTGTACTAAGGACTGGAACACTGACAGTAATTAAAACATCAAGAATGACAACAGAACGTTATTAAGAAATCAAAATAAATTAGAATATTATTATTGAAAAATAGTACTAATTGGCATACATTATTTGAATCCTTAGATAGTTCCACCATCTAAAATTTCATTAGCTTGAATATTCCTTTTGTGGACACAGACTGCAATTCCTATATAACTTAATACCTTCTCAGAGCCATAGTTCTAAAAAATGATTAACCAAGATATTGATAAGTCCTATCTACTTTAATTCCTGCATATCTTTCTCCACTTTTCTTTATATAACTTAGTCTAATGATAAACCTTCCTATGGAATTATTCAGGAGACATCCATGTAACTCGTCACTGAGGTCATTCTCAAAATCTTCCTAGCTAAAATAGTAAGCACTGAAAAACTCTTGACTGATTGATTGGTTGAAAGTTCCACAGCTTATTTTCTGCCGTCAGAGCCTTTGACAAGTCAAAGTAATTTCTATGGCACAATGAAAAATCAGAAGAGAATTTTGGCTTATGTATTAGGCCATTTTAATAAAAAAAAAATTTTCATTCATGTAACTTAGACCTTTTAAAATTGTGCCTCTAAAGAGTGGAGGAATAAGAATTATGAAAGTAAATTGGTACCACTGTGTTAGAGTGAATTTAGAAGAATTTAGGTCCACTAATTAGAATTACAGAATATCATAAGTCATGGTATCATATATTTTTTTAAATGATATCACATAATGATCTTTAAGGGATCACCAAGTTTATCTAGCCTGAACCCTATTCCTTTATTTATTTATTTTTTTATTTTACATAGGGGTAAACTGAGAATAACAGAAATTAAGTAACTTGCTCAAAAACACACAAATAAAAAGAATCAAAGGTAATACTGAAATCCAAGTCTGATAAGTTGAAAGTCAATACTCTTTCCACTAGGTACCTAGTCCAACTCCACTCAAGCAAGTATGCAATATTTATTGTGTCTACTATGTGTCAGGCACTGTGCTAAATTCTAGGGACACAAAAAGAGGCAGACTGTCTTTGCCCTCAAGGGACAAACAATGTAATGGAGGAGACAACAAAAACAAACATGTACGAACAAACTGTATGCAGGAAAAGTAGGAAATAATTAAAAGAGCAAAGGAAATAGAATCAAGAGGGGCTACGAAAAGCTAGTAATAGCAGGGACTCTATACTAAATTCCTGACTAATGATTATACAGCTTTTGCCTAAAGATCTCTAATGATGGGTTACTCATTAAAATTTCAGAACAGTTAGTGACCTTTGGGAGCATCTCTATTTATTATAAATTTGTGTATTTGTTTTTCTTATGTAAAGCCAAAATCATCTTCCAATAATTTTGTGAATTGATCCTAGTCCCTCCTTCCTGGGCTAAATAGAACAAGTATAATCGTTATTCTGTGTCATGCTTAGAGTCATAGTCAGACATTATTTCTCTTTTTAGAATTTTTGAAACCTCACTTAGTAAACTATTGGAATTTTTTACATGTATTTAGATGTTTCTTTGGTAAAGTTCCAGAAAGACATAATGTGAAAAGGAAAATTGTGGATTCTATCTACAGAAGGGTTTAAGGTTTTCAATCAATCAATTATCAAGCATTTATTATTATGTATTATTTACTACTATGAATCAGGCACAGTGCTAAGCAATGAAGATACATATACAAAGAATAAAACAGGTCCTACTCTTAAGGAGCTTATACATCCCTAAAGAACACAACAAATAAATTTAAACAGCAATAACAATGAAGAAACAATACAATATAATACAATACAATATAATACAATACAATATAATACAATACAATATTATACAATACAATATTATACAATACAATATAATACAATACAATATAATAATACAATACAATAACTCCCAAACCCTGTTGTATAGAAAACAAATTGCCAGTTGAAAGAACTTATAAATCTATTTCAAGAGAAAGTGTGTACTTAGAGAATTTTACACAGAATAAGTAAGTCTTTTTATAATTAATTTATTTTTAGTTTTCAACATTCACTTCCATAAGATTTTGAGCTTTAAATTTTCTCCCCCTTTCTTTCTTTTCCCCTCCCCTCTTCTCCCCTCCCTGAGACAACATGCAATCTGATGTAGAATCTACTTATACATTTATATTAAACACATTTTCACAGTAGTCATGGTGTAAAAAACAATTAGAACTAATGGGAGGAAACAAGAAGAAACAAAAGAAAATGACAAAAGAAAAGGAGAGCAAATAATATATTTCCATCCACATTCAGATTCCAAAGTTCTTTCTCTGGATGTGAAAAACGTTTTCCACCAGGAATCCTTTGGAATTGTCTTAGGTCCTTGCATTGCTGAGAAGAACTAAGTCTATCAAAGTCAGTCATCACATAATGTGGCTGTTACTATGTGTGATGTTCTCCTGGTTCTACTCATTTCACTCAGTATCAGTTCATATAAGTCTTTCTCAGATTTGTCTGAAATCTTTTTGATCATCATTTGTTATAGCACAATAGTATTCTGTTACATTCATATACCACAACTTGTTCAGCCATTCCCCAATTAATGGACATCCCTTCAATTTCTAATTCTTGGCCACCACAAAAAGAGCTGCTATAAATATTTTGGTACATGTGGGTCTTTTTTTTATTATTATTATGATCTCTTTGGATTATAGCCCTAGAAGTGGTATTGCTGGGTCAAAGGGTATGCACAGTTTTATAGCCCTTTGGGCATAGTTCCAAATTGCTCTCCAGAATGTTTGGATTAGTTCATAACTCCACCAACAATACATTATTTTTTTTCCAATTTTTCCACATCTTCTCTAACATTTGTCATTTTCCTGTATTGTCCTGTTAGCCCATCTGATAGGTGTAGTGTGGTAACTCAGAGTTGTTTTGATTTGCATTTCTCTAATCAATAGTAATTTAGAGCAATTTTTTTATATGACAATAGAGGGCTTTAATTTCTTTCTAGTAGTCTTTTAGGACACATAACCAACACTATAGGAGACTTCATGACCTCTCATACCTCTCCAAAATAGACATTAAGCAACAGAAAAAAAAAAATCAGCTGTCTTCCTGATCTAGGGAGCGCTTCTTAAACTGTGTTCCCATATATGGTCAGGAAGAAACTGGCATCCAAATACAAAGCCTGAGCACTTTGCACTGTGCATGCCCTCAGACCATGCAAAGCCAAAGATGCCTGAAATTTCAAAAGGGGTCATGAGTGGAAAACGTTTAAGAAGCCCTGGTCTAGAATACCAAAAAGAACAACAGCAAACAAACAAACAAACAAAAAAATCCAAAGACAGTAAAATCATGGTTAGAAAGAATGCTGAACCTGAAGGGATGATAGACTTTTCAAGCATTTCAGTCAACAGAAATGTAGGAAGGGTCGATGAATGCAGCAGCCATAAACAGCAACAACAGCAAGTGATAGTAAAAAGACTGCTAAGAAACTTCCTCCTAAATATAAATAACAGTATAGAAGGCAGAAGTCAGGTGAAGGTGATGGATGAGAGGCAAGATCGGGGCAGAATAGATTGAACTTCAAGTGACCTAACCTACAGGTGAAGCAATGTTGTTGTTTTTTTGGGAGGACCAAATTACAAAATGTGAGGGTGCATGGAAAGGGAAAGGGGGAGAGGAGGATAGGCGAAAATGTGGTATGCATCCTGTTCAGGCCGAGGGCTAGTAATGGGGGGAGGTGACTCCCGTGGTCTGTCAGGAAGAGGAGAGTTCAGGAGAATGGAAAAATAGTCAGAAATAGGGACAGGGATTGGGAAAAATGGGAAAAGAGTCTTTATTTAAGTGATGGAAGGGGGTGCCACTGATGAATGGTACTATGGGAAAAGTTCTGTTCTATGAGGGAGATGGGAATCTTTCACTGGATTTTGTCTGTGGGTATTTAGTGCTAGAGATTGGTGGGTGGGTAGAATAGGAGCACTTGGAGGCATTTGGGATCTAGGGGAGCGGGCAGACCTGGACTCAGAAGAGATTTTGAGACAAAAGGGAAAGCTGACCAGGGAGAAAGTAAACACCAGTAGTAGATTGCATGGGGATGCAGGGGATCTGTCAGCTGGAGGAATGGGTGTTTTTCTGTTAGTGAAACCCAGAGGAAAAGAAGATGGTACTGATTTGAGGGTCAAGCTCTACAAAGCAGTTGTAAAAACTGATTAGAGGAGATACCCCAAGAATGGGTACCTCAGAAGTTGTGATTTCATGATGAATGCATAGAATAAAGATGAGCTAGATGGAGGGGCCATGAACCAGAGAATGAAGGCCTAGAGTAGACAGGAAGGGAGGATGGTAGATAATGAAAATGAGTGAAGGACCTCTTTAGGAAAAGGCATAGAAAATCTAATTTTCAAAACTGATGAAGAGGACAAATTAAAGGTGATGAGAGCAAGGGAGTTTATACTCGACTAAAGTAAAGGAGGGAAAAGGAGAATAATCAAATAAACAGATGAAAGCAGGAAAGAAAAAGGAATTAATAAGAAATAAGAAAATAAGCATTTATAGATGCTCTACTATGAATATTATAACTATATAATACTTAAGTACAAGGTAGTTGGGGAAGGAGGGCAACTGGTAGTTGGATCATTCTTCATGTAGAGGGTAGTACTTACACTGCATTTTTTTTAGGAAAGAGAGGATTCTACGTGGTAGAGGTAAGGAGGAAGTGCACTCTAATCATAGGGACCAGGGCAAAAGCATGGTGACAAGAGTACAATGAAAGGAATATTAAAAAGACCATTTTGACTGAAGTTTAAAGTTCTAGAAGGGGAGTATTTTATAATGAGATTGTAAATAGTGGGTGGGGAAAGGTTATGAAGGCTTTCTTTATTTGAGATGCGATAGGTAGCTACTAGAATTGATTAAGCAAGTCACATGATCAGAATTGAGCTTAAGGTAAATCATTTTGTCAGATAAGTGGAGGATGAAATGGAATAAGCAGAGAACTTGAGGTAGGGAGCCTAATTTGGGGGCCATTCATTACAATAATTTAGGTGAGAGGTCATTGGGCCTGAGGTGACAGGTCTGTGAGGAGAGAGTGTTAGATGACAGAAATGTTGTGGAGGTAGAAATGACAAGATTCAAAAATGACTGGATATATGGAGTGAGGAAAAATGGGGCATAAAGATAATTCTGAGTTAAGAACTGACAAAAAGAAGGGTTATGCTTTTGACAGAAATAGAGAAATTCAGAAGATATGAGGGTTTGAGAGGGAAGGTAAATGAGTCCTACTCTGAACATGTTGAGTTTGAAATGTATCAAATAGAACAGATGTTTTGTAATAGTTGAGGAAGCAAAACATGCGATATCTGTAAAAAAGGTGGATAAGACTCAGTCATAATTACCACATTAATCATTTACAAGGAGATCAATATTGTGAATGTACTTGAAACATTTATTTTATTTAGTAGATTAATTCTCTTTCTTGTTTATTCTCTTGACATTGTTGACTTGGTAAGGAAATAATTTCTTCACAGATAACAAGAAGACAAGCTTCAAATCAGTTTAATTGCAATTGTCAACATTATGAATTAGTGAAGACTAGATGAAAAAAGCTGTATGGCATAAAATTACACACATACACTCCTGTCTGTGACGTAGGTTATCTATGTGATCGTGGGCATATAACTGAAACTCTTAGGATCCTAGGAAACTTCTTAATATTACAAATAACAGATGAAATGTTGATCTATATCAATGAAAGGAATTTCCAAACAGGGATTGTCCAACACTGATGAAATCACAGATCCCCAGGCCAAAAAATTAAAATAATATTATATATACTAAGACTTCTTATGGGGTTCATAAATTGTCTTTTAAAATATTTTAATAACAGTATTTTAATATAATTTTTGTTACCATATATATTTTGTTTGATACATTTTAAAAATATTATTCAGAGTTCATATGCTTTACCCTACTGCCAAAGGGATGTATGACAAAAAAAGATAATAACTCGTGATGTATGTATGTATATATGTGTGCATGTATGTATATGTACATACATATAATATGATAAAGTATATCCTTAGTCATTTAACCTATAAAATATGTATAAATATATTAATGTTGCAAATATAGGCTGTATTGCCTACCTTGAGCAAAAATTAATTAGCAAATACAAAGAAATCATTTTACTTGTTGAATAGTGAATGTGTGTTTATTTTTCCTCATTTGACAATTTAAGCCACATATATTATGGATATCTTTTTTTTTTTTTTTTGCACTAAAATTTCCCCCAGTATGCCTCTTCATCCCTTTTCTGTGGAGTGATTCTATAAAGCAGTGGTTCTCAACCTGTAGGTCGCGACCCCATTGGAGGTCGAATGACCCTTTCACAGGGATCGCCTAAGACCATCAGAAAACACATATTTCCTATGGTCTTAGGAACCTGGACGCTGCTCCTCTACCCATCTCCAGGCCGGTCTGTCCACATGCAGATATGCCCACATATGAGTATTAAAGAGTTGCTGCATTAGGAAGGTTGAGAACCATTGCTATAAAGCCTTATTTTAGAGAAAACAAAAAAAAATATAACTGGTTAATACATGAGAAAAGTCTAAAATATGTGCAAAGTAGTACATATATAGATACCCTACCTTTGCAAAGGGGTAGAATGGGAACATGTTCTCATACCTTTGTTTTTGGAATCGCTCATAGTCATCATTTCGCAACATTCATTTTTGAGTATTTTTTGTGCTTGTTTTTTAAATTTACATTGCTGTAAATTTATTCATTGTGTATATTATTTTCTTGACTCTGCTTTACTGCATTATCATCTTACCATGATATTTTTGTAGTCATTATATTTATCTTATAGAACCATCAAATTCAATTAAATATAGGTTCTATAGTTTGTTTAGCCATTCCTCAATCAATGGGCCTCTACTTTGTTTCCAGTTTTTTGCTATCACAAAAAGTGTCTATGTAAATATTTTGATTTGCATGGGAATTTTCTTCTTATCAAGATCCTTGATCAGTTATAAGTATAGTTTTGGAATATTTGGGTCAAAGAGTCTGGATGTTTTAGTTACTTTATTTGCACGATACCAGATTATTTTCCAAAATAAGTGTACTGTTTCACAGCTCCAACAACAGTATAATAGTGTAGCTATCTTCCCATAATCCAATCAACAGTGACTGTTCAGATGTCATTTCTACTGATTCTAAGAGTGTGCCAGGGTTGTTTTCATTTGCCTTTCTCTTATTATTAGAGATTTGGAGCATTCTTGTATATGATTGTAAATAGCTTACAATTCCTTTGAGAACTGTTTGACCATACCCTTAGACCATTTTAAAAACTTGTTTTCTATTAAGGAATAGCTTTTGCTTATGTACATATATCAAAACATGTACTTATGGGTATATATATGTATGTATACATGTGTGTATACACAAATACATACATACTGGGAAATACCTAGTGGCCACAATATGTATAAATATCTAGTGAAGGAAACTGAGGCAAGATGAGGAGGGTAAAAATATCAAGGAGAGAGCTCTGCCATACTTCTAGAGAGGAGAAGGTATATAGAAGGTGATAATGCCAAAGGCTATAGGGAGATCAAGAAAGAGGAGCATTAAAAAAAAAAGGTCATTAGATTTGGCAATGAAGAGATCATTTGGGAACTTTGGAGAGAACAGTTTCAGTTGAATAATAAAGTAAAAAAAACATGACTACAAAGGAGAGGAGAGGAAATAGAGTTACATATGTGTGTGTGTGTGTGTGTGTGTGTGTGTGTGTGTATATATTCTTTCAGTGAATTTAGCTACAAAGAAGAGAAGAGATATGGGATGATAGCTAGCAGGGCTGATTGGATCAACAGAGTGGTTTTAAGGATAGGAGACATGAGTAAGTTTACAGGAAGCAGGGAAATCACCCTTAGAAAGGGAAACACTGGAGATTTTGGAAAGAGTAGGAATGATGGGGGCAGGGGGAGGGTTAATAATCTGCTGGAGAAAATAGGATGGAATGTGATAACTTGTGCATATAGTGGGGTTTGCCTTGTCAAAGGAGGAGATAATGGGGGAAGGTATCTGAGTGATGTGAAATGTGGACATTTTGAAATATATTGAAACATATTAAAATTTATTATATGATCTATTTTGTAGAAATAATTTTCTGAATGATATACATTTGAAGCTTCATAAGTGAAAATCTTTTTATGCTAACTGCATTTTCTAATATTATATCTTACTTTTAAAATCAAGATCTAGAGTGTATTTCTTTCATATTTTTCCTGATAATATCATATTATCTTTTTGATGACTTGGGAATTGTTTTAGAGAAATTTCTCTCTTTGAATAACATTCAGACCTTTTCCAAAAGGACTTTATGATGAGCCAGATTACCCATTTAACAGATAATCTAATGAATGAGATGAACAAACTCAGTTTCCTTACCATTTATGAAAATCAGAGAAATCAATTCCTCTCCTTAAATATCCCAGCTGTATCTCTAATATTATCAGATCTTAAGTCTAATGTTAGAAAGGAACACAGAGGCCATCTGGTTCAACCCCATTCCTCATTTACAGACAAGGAAAATGAGACATGGCAAAGTTGAATGACTTTTCCAAGGTGCTATTGATGCTAAGTAGCAAACCGGGGATTTAAACTTTCTTTGTCTGATCCCAAATCCAAAACACTGTATTGTATCATATCAGGAAACAATAAAGAGTGTGACTTAGTAATAAAAGCTTGTAAACACATTGTTGTACGTGCTTGAAGACAGATGTGTCAAACTTCACTGCCTAATGCTGCCTGAACCAGATTAACATGTAATTGGGAAATGCATAACAAAAAGAAATAAACACAATAGTACATAGATAATATTAATTGTGGTTTCCACAGTTAATATTGGCCTCCAGGAAGCTGTTTCTATTTGAGTTTGACACCATCTCTCTCCATAACATAGAATGATACACTGAATCATTTATACACAATCGATTTGCGTACAACACAGTATTTCTAAAGAGCTTGAAGTATAATTTTCCCACTATGTAGAAGACTCACTACATGTGCATAGGGCATGGATACTAAACATTATGATTCCAAATAATATCTTGATTAGACTAGATAGGTGTAGAATTGGTTATGAAAGATATAAATCAGAGAACACACCATTTAAACTAAATGTTATCCTGCGACTAAATATTTTAAGAATAAGAAAGTAGAAAAATTGTTTGGATTATATTAGCCATTAAAGTAAAGATATTTTTGCCAAAATTTGTACATTTAGTATATGAAAGGTATAAATCAGTTTCTGGAAATATTTAGGTTTGCCTAAAATATCATTTATATTATGCAAATTGATTATATTTTGAATTTGTTGACTCAGCAGCATTCTAGGAAAAGCCTACCTAGTGGAAGGCATGACAATTAAGTTTCCATTTAGATAAATTTGGATACACTTAGCTACATTGGGATTTTCCTTTTTTTTAAAAAAATGAATTTCCTGTCCAAAAAATGAATTTTAAGGAAAGAACACCAGATTATGCCTCAATCACTTCGTTATGAAGTCTCAGCATGAAATCTTCTCTGTAAATTCAAGGAAAGGGTTTACACTTCTGAGAATTTAATATGATTTCCAATGTAGGGTGATCATTTAAGCAGGTGCTCACTGGACAATTGTGAGTTACATTTTGGATTTATTTTTCTAAGTCACAAAAATCATGTGCTAGATGGTAGCTTTTACATTTCTAAAACTTGGAAGACTAAAGTTTTAGTTCCATTTCCCTCAAGATTCTCAATGTATTTTATGATTAAGTATATCAGCTTATCTCCATTAAATATTTGGAGAAATACTCCATAACATAATAAAAAGAGCAACTGATCCAGAGTCAAAAGAATTTTGTTGTAGTCCTAGGTTCACTACTTGGGGTAACACAATGTTGAGAAAGTTGCTTGAAGATTACATATAAAATTGCCAACATGTCAGATTAATCATCTTCACTATCAGTTAAAAAAAGAGACAAACCTTCAACAAATTAAAATCATTTGAAAAATGTCTGAAAGCAACAGTAACAACAATAACAAAACAATCACAAGCATAGCAAAAGAGGAAAGCAGGGCATTTGACTTAGAAACATTCTGAATTATCTAAACCTAAGAAAGGTAAATAAGCTAACTTATCTATTTATTTTTCTTATTTATTTTTAGCTTTCAGTGTTCACTTTTATAAGATTTTGAGGTATAAATTTCCTCCCTTCCCCCTATGATGACAATAATCTGATACAGGCTATACATATATTATCAAATTAAACATATTCCCACATTAGTAATGTAAAGAAGAATCAGAAGCAAAGGGGAAAACCACAAAAGAAAAAAACCAAAGGCAGAGAAAGAAAATAGTATACTTCGATCTGTATACACAGTCCATGGTTCTTTCTCTGGATGTGGATAACATTTTCTATCTTCAGTCCTGGAATTGTATTAGATCACTGCATTGCTGAGAAGAGCTAAATCTATCAAAGGTGAACATCACACAATGTTGCTATTACTGTGTACAATGTTCTCCTGGTTCTGCTCACTTTACTCAACATCAATTCATGTAAATCTTTCCACATTTTTCTGAAATCTGCCTTCTCATCATTTCTTGTGGAACAGTATTATTCCATTACATTCATATACCACAGCTTGTTCAGCATTCCCCAACTGATGGGCATCCCCTCAATTTCCAGTTCTTTGCTACCACAAAAAAAGAGCTAATAAGAAAACTTATGAAGAAATAGACTATTTTCTCTAATGTTTCTAGATTATAACATCCAAAAAAGGAAATATCCAACACATTTCTAGTAGCTGCTCAATCAAACAGATAAAAAAGAGAGGAACATCATAGAAGGAAATAAAAAAACTCATACAGAATAATTCTGCAGAAGTAAAATATTGAAAATTCCCTCCCACTTTTCCAATGCTACTAATTCACTCTATCAACCAGGACCTGCCAGAACAAGTCATCTCATGACTTTTTGTTTTATAATCTATCTGTGGTAGTTTCCTTTCCATTCTCTCCATCCCACAGTTTGGTGACTTGGTCTGAATCCATCTAATTCTGCTACAGGAGGAAAATGCTGATTTTCTATCACCATGAAGAAGACATGAAGTCAAAGTGTGTGTGTGTGTGTGTGTGTGTGCGTGTGCGTGCGTGCGTGTGCGTGTGCGTGTGCGTGTGCGTGTGCGTGTGTGTGTGTGTGTGTGTGTGTGTGTGTGTGTGTGTGTGTAGGAAAGCAGGGGTATGTAATTAGAAACCAAGTTTCAATCAATAATCTCCTCACACATTTTACTCTTAGAAGGGAAGTACACCTAAATAGAGAATGTAAAAAAGATACTAATTCATTGTACTCTCCACAAGTTAAAAGATATGGATTGTAACAGTTAAAGGAGAAGAAACAATAAGTGAGAATAGAAACTAAAGACATTATTTTGGGAATATGAAAGAAAAACCTGACAGATAAAACATCTAAAAGAGAAAAAGATAGATTTAAGCCTAGATCCCAAACAGATAAACTAATAATGAAATTCATATAGGTGGAAATAAGAATGAATATGAAATTTTCTATTAGACTATAACACATTGAATAAATGTTATACATTGAAGGAAAATGAAACAAAAATACCTAGTGAAAAAGACAATTCTCTGATTTCTTTGGTTCTCAATGATAACACCAAGAAATTTCAAAATGGTTCAAAGGAAAAATACAACTTTTAACAAGAAGACTTGAAGATGGAAATTAGATACGATATTAGAGGTCTTAAAGCAGAAAATAAGTAAGACAAACAATACAGTAGACAGTTGTGAACACTGAGTGAAGAATCACTCTGAAGTTTTAAATGCCTTGAAAAAGAGAATATATTTGAGATGCAAAAACATGAGAAAAGAAGAAAATTTCAGAGAAGAAAATGACAAAAACTTTAAAAGAGCACTTGCATTAAATATAAAGCCAAAGTGATTGACCTTTAAAACATGGTGCTTAGAAAGGTGATTTAAAAAAAAATTCTGAACATTATACTACAAGAGATAATATGAGAAAACTTCCCATAAATTTTGAATATGGACCTTGAAGTACTAATCGATTCAATTTGAATATTAATTCCAAAAAGTCCAAGATTTGAAACTTCAAATAATGTAGTGGTTAAATTTTACAACTACAATTTTTAAAAATGAAAATTTATAATTGGTCAGGTGGAAATTATGAAGGAAAGTCTATTTGGACAGCCCATGATTATTCTATAGTGAGATTTCAAAAGAAAGCTTAGAACAGGATAGTTCAATAGATAAAGCAGTATGTATTAAGCACCTGCTACAGGCTAGGTATTGGGTTAGGTCCTGAAGAAACAAAGATAAAAATGATATACCCTTTCTCATTAGTAATTTACATTCTATAGGGAGAGAAATCATATGAATTTATGTGATAGCTTGTTCCAGTGGTATGAATTCTATAGGTACAATGGAGTACTTATCCACTCCTTTTTCATTACCTAGATTTCTGCCTTGAAAGAGAACAGCAAGACTCTTCTGGGGCATAAGGAGGGGCTAGTGGTTATATTCTGTTGTTTCTCTGACAGATGGTGTTTCAGCTACCTGAGTAGCTTAGTCCCTTCCTCTCACTGTATTTATGATCAAGCAGTATGTATGAGATTAAAGTACATCTGTTTCAATAGAAGTCATATATCTAATACATACATACACACACATACATATAATATATCAATTCCATTATTATGGAATATTGTCAATCAATAATATGTCAACCCCAACATTATGAAAAATCCAAAATACCTCTCATTGAATTCATCTAGCCTTTTTCCAATAGCCTCTTCTCAATTAATAACGCTAATTCATAGAACCTAATGATAATATGATTTATTAACACAATCAGGTGTCATAGAGATTACTAGGCTATGAGTCAAGAACCAGGGAGACAATCCAAGAAAATAATAGATCAGACAGAGTTGAGGAATAAGGGTCAGGAAACTAGCTAGAAAGTGTTAGGGGTCAATGAGTGTTGAAAGTGAATCTCCTTCTGCAACTGTATTTTGAAGGTTGCATCCAGATTTACCTAAGAAGCATTCAACACTGTGGTCCACCAGAGTAAATAATTTAATTCAATCCAACAAGAATTTATCAATCAATGTATAATTCTAGAAATGTTATGATACATTCTAGACATTTTTAAAAAATATTATGAAGGAAAATAGACTCAGCTTTCAAGTAGCTCAAATTCTTCATTCATACTGAAAAAGAAATAAGATAAAATTTGAAGAGAAAGTACTAAGAAGTGGTTGGGAGATTTAACAAAGGCTTCCTGGAGGGAAATATATCTGGATTTGGATGGAACCTCGCAGTCAAACTTGTCTGATCTACTCATTTTATAAATGAGGAAACCAAGACCTAGTTTGATGACTTGCCCCAGGTCGCATAGGTGGTGTCAGAGGTGAGATATGAGTCCATTCCCTTTGATTTCAGGGCCAGGGTGCTTTCCATAGAAACAATTGCAGTTCTGTGGAAACTTGAAGGAAGCTAAAGATTTTGAGACAATGAAAAGAGATTGTACTCTAGACAAGTGAAATATTTTATACAAAAACAAGAAGGTAGGAGACTGGATGAGGAGGTTACGAAACAGCAAACAGGTCAGTTGTTCTGGAAAATGGATCAAAATGCAAATTATAACCTATATATAACAGTAGATAAATCTTGAGACTTAACCTGAACTCAGAGAGAGGGGTTAAATGATTTGTTCATGATAACATAGTTAATAAGTTACTAAGGCAGTATTTGATCTAGACCTTCCTAACTCCAAATTCAACATTCTCTCCACTAAACTAAACTGCTTCTTCCTGAAGAGAAGTAATGTGAAATAAAATGGCAGAGAGCTTAGTAGACAACTGATGCAGGGTATCTGGAAGTTTTGGTTCCAGGAGGTTTTAGGCTAGTGTCTGGCCAGTGTCCATCATGGAGGTCGGCCAACAGGCAGCAAAACTCTGACCTTGAGCTTGTGGTTGGGAGGAGGACTGCATTCTCTGGAAAAACTCTTTAGGTGTGGATCAATAAGGCAGAGCCTAAGCCATGTAGGAACAGGACCAGAGAAAGAATCAAGGAGAGGTCCATAGTTTCTGAACCTGGATTACAAAGCATGGACTTTTTTTGTTCAAAGGGTAATACACAGAAGTTCAGCTCAATATTGGGAGTAAGGGAAGCACTGGGATTGATCTGATGTTGAACTACCTGTTTTATTTTTCTGACCAAGAAAAATAATTGATCATAATCTGTAATAAATCTGAACGTACAGGGCCACATATGTACCTGTGGCATGAAAGGTTAAAAGCACAAAGAGGCAAGTAACCAAGGAGATTCATTTACTTTTAATTCTACTGGGGCACTGGGTTTCCCTTTTTTTAGAGGAAAGTAATGAAAAATAAACCTCACATATGTACAATATATATGAGACAGTGAGAAAAGCCAACAGATAACTTTTGAACTAAAAAGAACATGTGAGAGAAGATGCACACGGTGAAATGTAAGGGATGTTCCTGTACCCATTTTGTCCAAAATATGTACAATCAGAGAATATAGCATTCATCAGCTCATTAGGTGAACACCCTGCAGAGGAGGCATTTTCTACTGTGGGTTTTCAATGTGTCTGCCCACAGTAAAAGGGAACAATATGGAACTGTCTTCCTAGGGAAATGGTAGGTAGTCATCATGATCCAGAGTGTCATCAGATTTTCCCAGCTCCAGGTGCTAATTATTGCCCTCTCTCTAATTTACACTTACTGGCAAACTCCTTTGAAGGAGTCTCTTCAAAGAATTGACTTTCTCACCTCAGTTATACTTCTTTCACAGGCGTCTTGCCCCATGGATCATTGTGTTGGCATCTAAGTTCATTGGGCTACATATGATGAGAGTTCTCTTTACTGAGAAATAATCTTTATCTATGGGAGCCTCAAATCACTGAAACATTTTTATACAGTTCAACAGGTCCTGGATTTTTAAGCCAGATTAAAAAAAAGTCTGGGTGCTTTTGTTTTGTTTTGCTTTTTGGACTTGTTTCAACATTTGTCTGAGGATGACAAAAGCTTCCATCATTGATGGATGGTAATAGTAATATAATAGTTGGCATTTATATAGTGCTTTAAGGTTTACAAAGCACTTTAAAAATGTTATCTCAGCTTCTCTTCCCTACAACCCTGGTAGGTAAGTGCTATTATTATCTCTATTTTGCAAAGAGGAAACTGAGGTAGACAGAAGAAGTTAAGTGAATTGCCTGGAGGCACACAGCTAGCAAGTGTCTGAATCTAGATTTAAACTATCTTCCTTGCTCCAGGTCTGCCATTCTCTTCATTGTGCTTCCTAGCTACTTCTATTAATAGTTTGTTCTTGACCTGTGGTGTAAGCTTCTAGTAAGGAAACCATCTTTCAAACTTCGTATCTTTAACATTTAGCACAATGCCTTACACATAGTAACATACAAAAGTATTTTATTACATACTTAATATACACCAGGAATTGTGCTAAGTGCTGGGAATAAAAATACCAGTGGAAAGACAGTCCCAGCTCTCAAAGAATTTACCTTCTAATGGAGGAAGATAATACATAAAAGGGAACTGAAAAGGGGTGTGATGAGAAAAGGTACCCAGTACAGAGGCATGGTAGAGAAATTTGGAGTGCAGCCTGGGGAGGAATGAGGCATGATTTGCTTGGACACCCTTATTACATGGAGGCTCTATTAGGAGTCACTCAGTCAGAAAGAGAGGTCATGGGGCGGAGGGATCTTCAAATGCATGAAATCCATGCTTAGAACAAGGCTTTAGGGTGAAGATCTGGGGCTTGTAGAGACCAACCAGAGTACAACCTGGAGAGGAATGAATAGTCTACACTTAATAAAAGTTTGCTTATAAACTAATTGATTTCCAGTGTGATTCAAATTCTCATTACTCTGCTTCCTTATTTATACAACTCTCTGATATCTATGATCTTTCTGAAAAATATTGCATGGAAATGAAAGGCAAATTAGTTTTAAGGTTTTTTTTCTCTCCCTGCATTATCAGTAGTATTTCTTGATAATAATGTCTAAAAATATTTCATAGAGAATCTGGTATGTTGACATAATTTTGGTCTTTTAATAACGTTCACCTCATAGCTTTCAATATACGTTCTTCTTAAGTATATGTCAAGTAACAGGCTTAGCTTTGTGCGGAATTTGTACTTTTTTTGTATTTACTTTTGGGTAAATAAAATGACTTTTTTTGTCATGCAAGTATCATGCCAACAAAGTATTTGTGTCAGCTTGATTAAGTCAGGCTTCTAGCAGCCCATCCAGTGGAAGTACAGATAGGAATGTCTTAGAACTTAAAAATGAAAGCTAGGGGGAAGAAAAGATCCTGAAAATTAGTTTCACTTTGAATGCCACTGGCCTCTTATTTTAATTTTATGGTAATCAATACCACAAGGAATTTGGAAGTGTTAATGGACTTAGGTCTGATGTCTTGAGGTTGCATTATTATTCACTTTTTCTCTTCCTGATGCAAAATTATGTTTCTCAACTAAAAAAAAAAAAACACTTTAAAGAAGCATAATGCCCTCCAAATAGGATAACAGATCACTTTTCATCTCCTTTAGCTTAATCTCCCATGAGTAGTGGTTTACAGATTTTTTTTTTAAGTGTCAGAATCGATGGTAACTGTACCATGAATCTTGGAGGTAAGAACATAAGCACTCCAACTAGAAAAGTCCCCGAGGCACTGAACACTCAACACAATAAAAATTGCCCATGAGTATAAAAGAAAAAGAAGCTATACTTGTATGTGACGAAGAAAAGGTGCCAATGATGACTGGCACTTTCAAGTTTCTTGACAGTTGTACTGAAAAGGAGTGGAAGAGTAAAGAAAATAAGGAAACAGTGAAACCAAGTTTGGAGAGAGACTAGAAACTTTGAACCATGACCTTGGTCCGGTTAGAGGCAACCAGTTCTCTTACAGCCAGAAGTAAGAAAATCCTCCTTAGTGGGATATTTTAAAAATATCATCTATTGAATGTTTGCATATCTGTGGCTGTTCTTCAGCTACCCCCAAAGACATTTACTTGTTAGTATTCTCCTGTGCCTTCTTTTCCCCACTGTACTGTTTTATTGTTCTCTCTATGAATACCAGGGCTTTCATTTTCAGGTCTTCCTGGCATCTGTAGCAGGGAATGACAAGCAGATTTTGAGCTAACTCTTCTATTTTACTCTTTTATTGATTCATAGCAAGTACTTTTTGTGAATAAAAAAATAAGTTTATAAGTCACTGTTGAGGTTTACAATGTCCCTAAATGAATATTTGTGTGTACACATAACATATATGTGTGTGTATATATATTATGTAATAAATATAGTATATATATATATATACACACACATAAACACATGTATATAGTACATATGTGTGTATATGTATATATGTGTGTATATATATATTATACTCACATATATCACTCATAAATTTGTATACAGATAATCTCCTCAGCTATGCTTGTGGCTATAAGCCCTAAAGCTCTTGTTGGAATGAAATGATTGTAAATCACTATTATTTTTCTACCTGTTGCTGAAAAGTAACTTGAAATTTGTTCTATCAAGACTTAACTTTCCCAACACGATTTTCTGCCTTGAGTCAAAACATAGGTTTGGGAAATACCCTGACAGATCACATAAAGTGGGCCAGGGTGAGCTAAAGTAAACATGATGGGATCAAGAGCAGAAATAGTGAGGGTTCAGGAGTAATAGAGATACATATCCATAATATCTCAGTGGTCTCTGAAGATTGGGTTCTGAGCTACCTGGTGAAGCAGTACAAATGCCTTCAGCAATGGGGAATTCACAGCCTCTAGGTCCTCAAGTGTGGCCCTTTAACTGAACCCAAACTTCATGGAACAAATCCCCTTAATAAAAGGATTTGTTCTGTAAAACTTGAACTCTATCAAAAGGCCTCACCCAAGCACCTAGAAGGCCACATATGGCCTCTGGGTTGCAGATTCCCTACCCTGGCTAAGCACCAGTATATAAGAAATGTTCCCTACAAAGTCAGTCTCAAATCCAGAAGTGAATGGTTTCCCCTGTCTTATGCTAAAATTAAAATTGTCACTTGGATTCTATAACCACTATTATATGTAATAGATATCAGTGTCAATCTTTTGAGTCATTCTCTGATTTCTAGTTTTGTCATTGATTGAAAGAGATGAACATTTTCAAATTTTTCTGCCAGAAAAAAATTAGAATCAGTAAGTGTTGCAATCAAAAGAGTGTGAGATCTGGAGTCAGGAAGACATGAATTCAAATCTGGACTCAAAAACTTGCTAGCTATATAACCATGGGCAAGTCATTTAACCTCTGTTTGCCTCAGTTTTCTCAACTGTAGAATGACTATACATTTGCACCTACCTCACAGATAATATTTGTAAAGTGCTTAACACAGTGCTTGGTACACAATAGGTGCATAATAAATGGTTATTCCCTTTATTTTGCCCTCTTGAAAAGGGCCAATAATGACAATCCTATAATACACAGAATCACAGGTTTCCAAACAAAATTACTTGCACCTCTTATTTATATATACATGTCTAGAGATTATTCGACACCTGTGTCTCTTAGTGGTCCTTCAATTGGAAGGGAAATCAGTGCTTACCTATTCCAACAATGATTGGAATTAAAGAAAGAAATGACTAAAAATTCATGAAGTGCTTTTTACATGCTAGGGATGTGCTAAGCACTGGGGACACAAATGCAAGCAACTAATATTGTTGGCTCCCTTAAGGAACTCTTATAAACTTATAGGAGAAAACTACTCATCTCAGGCACCTATATAGAAGCCTCAGTCTTTGCCCCAGAGACTTGCACCAGCCTGGGACCTTAGAAACTTTTTCGCAGCTTCTGACTGGATTTTTTCCATTACTCTTGACACCATCTCATGGACCAGACTCTGTCATCCCAGTTTCCTCAGTGAGGCACTTCCACTTCCTTCTGACTTGACTCCTCTAGGACACACCTATGCCCTTAAGGGAGGCTTCAGAGAGTCTTATAGAACACAATATCACCTTTGCCACAAGGTGGGACTTTAGGGATGAATTAAAAGACATCTGCCCCTCCAACAGACCTCTCTAATCACTGAAACTTGTTCTATGGTTAGTATAGTCACATCTCCTCATATTCTCTCGATTTCTGAGATTCTGAAGCTCTGACCCCCAGTAAAACCCCTGTTCCCCATGTCTCCCATGATTGTGTATTCACTCACTCCCATCCTCTTCACCTTCAATTTTCTACTCTAGATATGACCGGCCCTTGCTCTGTGCTCCCTGGAATGTCTAGCTAAGGCATTTGTCTTCATTTTTCTCTTTTTTCAGTCCTATGCTTAGGGGCTCAATGAGACCCACTTGTTGTTGTTGTTGTTTTTCTGATGACACTGCATAATCTGGTGTCATCCAATTTATCAAATACTCCTTACACTTTTACATACACCCCTGACTCACTGATCATAATGGTAGAATTGGAATACTCTATGCTCACTTAAGATTATCCCACCCCTCAGCAACACCTTTCCCAGTAGGTTCATAGCATCCAAATATATCAATTAAACCAGATTCTGGTGACCATTATCACCCCATGGGGTAATCTCTTTCTGTTTTCAGTGAGTTCAGTGCTTAGTTTAGTCTTCTCCAGTATAACTCCTGAGCTTACACTAGGGACTTCCAATATGCTTATAGATGTTGCTGGATGAACCTAACTTCCTCAGACCTTAATCTATTCAATTCCCATGACTTACTTCTTCACTTTCTCTCCATTAGACATGGAGATGGTGATATCTTTTATCTTGCATTACCCACAAATGTTCCACTTCCATGTTCATGAACTCTGAAGTTGTTTTTTTTTTAATTTGATCATAGTCTTTTATTGTTTAATTTTCTTTTATGAATTATGAAACTGCAATAGCAAGCATCCTAGCACATCCAGGATGGCCTGCTAGCACAAGTTCTTTGATCTGCATTGCTAAAGGAAAGACAGCTTTTAAAGAGGTCAACAATATTATTTTAATTACATTCACTACTTCAGGGGATAGGTCAACAACCTGAACCTGGAGAAAATACAAAGAAATTAGCACAGAGATTCAACAGACAGGGTTCTTCCTGTTTGAACAAAGTAATACAACCACCTACACACACCACCAGATCAGCACCAACATCTGATTAGTCAGGGACTCTTAATAAATGTCTACTCAGAGTCCCATCCAGGGAATCCAAAGGTCCCTCTTATGAGTGAGTCCCCAAAGTAAAATACTGACTTCCTAGTATATATAGTTTTCAACTAATAGGCTCAGAATCAGAAGGTACCACAACCCTTGTGAATCAGTAACTAATTAGCTTAGTACAAAAAGGTGTGAAAGCCTTCCTGCAAGCAAGCCTCCCCTAAGCAAGCTCCTCCTTAGGCAAGTTCCTCCCCAAAGGGCTTTACGTGACTCAGAATGTATCATAGCTGTGACAGCAGCATGTGATCACATAGGCCGATTAATGGACAAGGAAGATCTTCCTATTCCATTAACATTACAGAAACCAAGTCCATTTTTACTTCTCCCACCATGATCTAAAATCTCTCTTCCCCTTGGTTCTTTCCTGATCTTCTTCCATTCATGAATCAGTTCAGCTTTGCATTATCTTCAACAGTCAAATCCCTTGTCCCTTTGTCAGGTAGGCAATCACCACTTGTCAATTTCTGAAGATAGATTACTTCCAGTCTGTCTCTTTCACTCATATTCTTGGGTTGCTGAACAGAACTGGAGAAAATCTCAGAACTGTACCGATTACACGTACCACAAATGTATGCTACATATAATCTCAATAACTCTCCAAGTCTTGCCTTGCTAACCCTCATTCTTGGGTTACTCCCATCATTTTCTGCCTTCACTTATACTTACATACTGCTGAAAGAACAAGGAAAAAAAAATCATGCAACTGTGCTGACTGGGCCCAGAGCGAAATATGTGACATAATATCATCTGGGCCCTTGCTAAGATAAGAGGATTCTTTTCTTCATCTCTGTAATCAGTTCATTATCCTACTTATCTCAGAGTCTTTTCCAAACTTTTTCATCATTTTTCAAATCTCCTTTGGCTGCCCTACCCCACCCCCTCAACTGATATCTTTGATTCATAATTCATTTTTAAAAACTGGATCTATTTGCGATAATCTTCTTCTTTTGATACCATTAAGATGCCTTCCACTAATATCTCCTCCTTTAACTCTATCCCATAAGAAGGGCTTGCCCTTCTCCTTTTCAAGATAAACTCCATCTCATGTAAAAGTAATATTCTATTCTCTCTTTTCTTGAAGATTTGTCTATCATTTTTACTTTCTAAATTATCTTCAGTCTGTCCCTGTCTATTGGCTGATTCCCCACAGCCTACAAACATTTACGTTTCCCCTATCCTCAAAAAATTCACTTGATCCAACTATTCCCATTAGTTATCATCCTATATCTCTACTCCATTTTGTGGCTAAACTCCTTGAGAAGGCCATCTGCAACTGATGTCACCATTTACTTTCATCTAACTCTCTGCAGTTAGATTTCAGACCTCATCATACAGCTGAAACTGCTCTCTCCAAAGATATCAATGCTTTCTAAAAGAAAAATCTAATGACCTTCTCAGTCCTTCTCCTCTGCAGCCTTTGAAACTACTGGTCTCTCTCTTCTCTGTGATGCTTTCTTCCTTCTAGTTTTTCATGACACTACTTTCTCCTGATTCTCTTCCTATGTATTTGACTGTTATGCAGTCTCCTTTGTTGTCATAAACAGTCACGGAGGTAATCAAATTAGACAGAAAACATGTAAACAGTATTCTTTTATTATAGTGTAAGAAGAAAAAATAAAGGACAGAGAGAAAAGGAGACATCAGAGGAATGGGAAGGAAGGTGGAGGAATTCATTATCACATAGAAAAAAGGGAAGAAAAAATATGAGATAGTAAATGGAAAGAAATAGAAAATTAATGGTCATAATCGTGAGTGTTAAGGAGATGAACTCACTAATAAATTGGAAGAAGATAGTGGTATGGATTAGGAAGCCAAATCTAATGATGTGTTGTTTACAAGAAACACATGTGAAATATAGGATTAAAATGAAGTTAGGAAAAAAACTCAATAAGCCTCAATTGAAGAAGTGTTAGGTTTAGAAATCATGATATTTGACAAGACAGCACTAAAAAGAGACTTTATAAAATATCTAAAAAGATATATTTTTATGCTTAAAGGTACAATAGACAGCAAATTAGATACCCATAGTTAATACATATTCAGTGAATGGCATAGCATCCCAATAAAAGCTATAGATTAAAAAAGTATGATATTGCAAGGCCTCGTATGCTTTTCTGAGTGAAGTTTTTAAAATAAGTTAAAGACAAATGGAATTTTACAAAGTTCAGTATGATAGACCTCGGCAATTATTGAATGAGAATAGAAAGGACTATACATATGCCCTATATATTATATAATATATGTATATAATGGAGACATTACAGCTATGCACAACACCTTTATTATGTCTTACCACGTATTAGAGCAGACAAGCCTCAAATGATGAATTAAAGTAATACTATTAAACAAATCTTTTATACACTAAGAAGAAATAAATAGGATGGCTGATTAAAATTAATTGGAGACTAAATAACTTAATACTAAACTTTTGGTTGATCGAAGAACAAAACATAGAAAGAATAGAGATGTTCATGAAAAATAATGAAAATGATGCAATTTACCAATAATTTTGGGCTGTAGCCTAAGTAGTTCTTAAAATAAAATTTATATCACTAAACATTTTCATCAATAAGAAAGATTGTATCAGTCAATTTAGTATGAAACACAAATAAAACCAAGCAGAAGCACTACAGAACCAATAAATTAGAAAAATGAAATACCAAAACATTAATTCTGAAGATCAAAGAAGAGATGAACAAAACTGAAAAAACAAAACCTATTTGAATCAATATATATAATTAGGAGATATTTAAAAACCATTTAAAAAGAAAGACCATTACCTATTTTTGAGAAGAAAAGCAAAAGACCTATATCAAATACAAAAAGGTAGATTTACAATAGATAAACAGTAAATAATAAATGACAATTTATTTTAGCATGTCATGTGCTGATAAAACTGACAACCTAAATGAAATGGATGAATGTTTATGAAAATATAAGATACTCAGATTAATATTAGAAGAAATAGAAGATGTAAATGATTCAATAATTACAAAGAAAACAAGTCAAACAATATGCTCTCAAAAAGAGGAAAAGAAAATCTTGAGACTTGATGAATTTATAAGCAAATTCAATCAAACACTGAAAGAAAACATAATTTCAGTCTTAAACAGTTGGAAAAATTAAATTATGACATAGGAATATGACCCTTTATTAAATGAAAATCTGGTCTTTACATATAACCTAGTGAAAGTCACAACAGAGAAAGTAACCTATAGACCAATATCCTTAAAAATCATTGATACAAAGATTTTATGACTGGCTTGTATTCTGGGTTGCATTTATACAGTGAATGCAGGGTTGTTTAATTATTAGGAAATTATCAACATAATAAACCATATCCATAACAAGAAAAAGCAGTGATTATATTATATCAAGAGATCCCCCCCAAAAAAGATTTTGATGTGACACAAGAGTTTTGTGAGTAAAAGAAAATTAGAAATGTAGGAATACATTGACCTTGTCTTAATATGCTAAGTAGTGTTTATCTAAAATGAAGATCTAGCATTATATATAATGGGAATAAACTAGAGGACTTTTCAGTAAGATTGGAGTAAAAGTATGGATATGCCTTATTATTTGATACAGAAGTAGAAGTGCTGCTCCTTTACCAAAAAAAACCATGAAAAATAAATTGGACTAAGCATAGACAAAATAGAAAGACAATAAGCGCTTTTTGCAGATGATATGATAATTAAATTAGAGAACTTTTAAATTAATTAAAAATTAATTGAATCAAAGCTTCTACAAAAATTAAGTTTATAAAACATTATTACCCAAATCACCAGCAGCATTTCCAGGTACTACCAACAAAACCTAACAGGAAGAGATAGAAATAAAAACTAACAGCTACAGAATATATAAACTATTTTGGTTCCAATCTGCCTGTCTATAAGTTGTATACACAACAACTCAAGGGACACAATTATAAAACACTCTTTACACAAAGATAGATTTAAATAACCGTAGACATATTAGTTGATCATGGATTGGCCAAATTCATATGATGGTAATAACCATTGAAATTAATATGCTTATTCAATCCTCTACCAAACAACTTTTTATAACTAAAAGAAAAAAATAATAAGATTGTATCTGTAGGAACAAAAGGTTGATAATCTCAAGTGAAATGATTGTTTTTAAAGAAAAAAGGAGACCTAGAAGGTCTAGATCTCAAATTGTACTATAGTGTAATAATCATCACAATTACTTGGTACTGGTTAAGAAAGAGGTTAATTAATGGAACAAATTTGGTACACTAAATATCCTAAAAACACCAGATAATGGAGTAAGAAATTCCTATTTATTGAAATCTAAAGAGAAAACTAAATAGAAGTCAGCCAGAAGCTAGATATAAAGAAGCATAATATGACATTATTAAAGAAAATCTCTAAATATATATATGACTTAGGCATAAAGAGTAAAATAATGAACAAGTCAGAAGAACAAGTATAAATTACCTTTCACATATACAGATGTGACTCCCAGAAGAAAAATGGAAAATTGTCTTTGCATAAAAGCAAATTCTTTTTTCTGCAAAAGCATCACTAACAGATCAGATCTATCTAGAAAATTAAGGATTAATGAACTGATAGGCTTTTTAAAAATCGGAAACATTGTAAGAGTAAGCTCCTGAAAGAATATATTTAAAATATAAGGGAGAAATAAATTGGAAACAAAAATATATAGAAATGATGAATAAAACTAGAAGTTGGTTCTTTGAAAAGGCTCATAGAATTTAGAAATCTTTAGAGAACCAAATTAAAGAGGAGGGTAGAAAATCAAAAGAACAAGATGAAATTATCACAAACCAATAAAGAATAAAACAATATTATTGCCTATAATTACTGGTTCTGTGTTTCTTTTAAAGAAAAAAAATACAAAAAAGAGAGGATTTCCTGCAAATTATTAATACTCAAACTAACTGAAGGCCAAATGGAATTTTAAATAAACTAATCTGAGAAAAGGAAATAGAACCCGCTAATATCAGACTCCTTTTTTTTGTTAAAAATATAGTCTAATCAGGGAAAGATTGAACAAAAAATATGAGATCTATAAACCAATATCATTAATGAATATTGATTCAAAAATTTTAGATAACACTTATTAGACTATGAAAATTCATCAAATAAATCATTCATTATGACCAAGTTGTATTATATCAAGTATGTAATGATGTTTCAATGTTCAGAAAACATTCGCCACACTTGTATTAAAAATAAAAAGAGCCTAAACTACATTGTTATTTTAATAGCTGCAGCAAAGCTTCTGATGAAGCAAAACACTCATTTATGCTAAGATTTTACATGCAATAAGCATAATGAGATCATTTTTAAATATTATAAAGCATTTCTCTAAAATTAAAAACATTCAGTAAAGGCTTTGGGGATATAACAGTAGAACAAGAATACTTGGTTTCCTTACTCTTATTTATAAAGTTCCTGAAATGTTAGCAATAGTATTTTAATAAGAGAAATGAATCAAAAGTGGAAATAAAGGCTGAGCAGAGATAAAACTAACCCTATTTGCTTATGACATAATGATTTTACTTAGAGAATCTTTAATGATACTAATTATGACAATTAAAAATTTCATCAGAACTTAAGGCTACAAAATAAATTCTTAAAAAATTGGATTTCTGAATGATGATATCAAAATTTATGAGGCCATAATACTAATAGAATTCCTGTTTAAATAACAATGAAATACATAAAACAACCAGTTTCAATCTACAAAAACACGTAAAATATTTGTACAGATTCAGTTATGTGTGTTCTTTAAAGAAATAAAGAACACCCTAAATAGTCAGAGGAATGTTTGCTAATGAATAGAACACAAAAGAGTATTCAATGTTGTAATGGTTATGAAAGGTAGGCACCTTAGTGCATTGTTGGTAGGGCTATGAGCAAGTACAATGATTTGGAAAGCAATTTGGAATTATGAAACTAAAGTTACATATATAGACATAGATATGTGTGTGTGTGTGTGTGTGTGTGTGTGTATATATATGTAGGTATGTATATATACACCTCTGATCTAGAAATTTCACTACTTAGCAAATATCCAAAGGATGTCATTAATAAGAAGAAAGACCCCATTTCCACATACATTTTTTTAAGCACTACTTACAAGAAAAGAACTGGAAACAAATCAGGGACAAGGAAAAGGCTCAAGAAATGGTGGTACATGAATCTAATCAAATATGACTATGTTTTGAGAATCAATTAATATTATGACTATAGGGAGGCAGAGAAGAACGTATATGAATTGATGCATAGTGAAGTAAGCAGGGACAAAAACTATATACACAACTACCATGTGATGGGGAAAACCATAATATAATACAAAGCAAATATCACAAAATTACAAAGAACAAATATGACCCACACCCCCCCAAAAAAGAGATGTAAGAAAATACTCCCCTCCTACATAGATAGACCCATGCATATTTGCAAAGGTAGTGGCCCACACTGTGGAACCTTATTTATAAGTTCCGATTGTATTTTTATTTATAACAAATAATTGTTCATTTTGCTGTTAATTTTATTCTTTATTATATAAGTAGTTACTCTGAAATTGACCCCCTCATTATCTCAACTTCTTGGAATCCCTACTTCTTAAAGAAAAGAGTCCAATAACAGCCCCTGCACAAGTCCTTTACTTATGTCACAATGTTTTCTCCTAAAGTAATAAAATTAAAAAAAAAACCATTACAATTATATTGTAGTGACTTTTCTGTGTAAGTGTTAAATTTCTTTAAGTCTCTAAGATCTTTTAGGGCAGGGTTAATTTTATTTCGTTTTCTTTGCTTTTCATTCAGTTTTGAGTTTAGTACTTAGCAAAATCCTGCTCAATAATCAATTTTTATATTGTTTTGGATTAAATTGAAGTTAATAGAAATGAAAATATACTATTGGGGGGCAGAACTAGATGGGGGTAGAAGATAGGAAACCACTGAAAATTTTTGAGAAATATGACATGATACTACCATAATGTTAATGAAATAAGATCTTTCCCATCCATTAATAGGCCCATGTGATCATATGTGTCCCCTTTTCCCTTGGAAAAGGAACAGTGTTGCCAGGTCTTAAGGTACTCAAGTATTACAATCACAGGTGTCTTGCAGCTTTCACAACTATGATACATCCTGAGTCACAAAGAGCCCATTGAGGGAGGAACTTGTCTAAGGAGGAGTTTGCTTAGGGAGACACTTACTTGCAGGAAAGCTTTCATACCTTTTGATACTCAGCTGATTAGATACTGAGTTGTGGTGCCTTCTGACTCTGAGTCTATTAGTCAAAAGCTATATATACTGGGAGGCTGGCATTTTGCTTTGGAGGCTCACTCATGAGAAGGACCTTTTGATTCCCTGGATGGAACTCTGAGGAGCAATTTGTTAAGAGCCCTCCAGAACACTCAGATGTTGGTGCTCTCCTGGTCTGGTGGTGTATGTAAGTGGTTGTGTTACTTTGTTCAGACAGTTGGAGCCCTGTCTGTTGGATTATTTCATGGAGACTCACTTCTTTCTAGCTATTTGTACTTATCTGTCTGTTAATTAAAGTAAGATCATTAACCCCTTTAAAGCTGTCTTTCCTTTAGAAAAGCAGATCAAAGAACCTGTTTTAGGAACCCACATTGTGTGCTAATGTGGTCGCTATTACAAACACCTCACCAGAAATCTTATTCTGTCAGTGTCAACAAAGCATAGATCAAAAAGAAGAGAAAATGTATGCAGTTAGTCCTTTGAGGGAAATTATTGTACTGTTTCATGCAGAATGTAATGGGGAGCAGGTGTCAGCCATAAAGAATTCTACTCCCTTTCAATGGCTACTGAACATCACTGGAAAATGCCATATATATTCATGCTGATAGATAGCTACTAGACAGTTTTGGGCAATCCTATATTTAATCCCTTAACACTTTGCTGGTTGACTTCCTGTGGCACTTTCCAAGCTATTTGTTGCAAACCTTGTCTTTTCTCCTCAAGCCACTTCTAACATTCCTTCCCTTGTCTATCTCCAAAGAACTTTCCTCATTCTTTTGTAGCTTGTGCTCTCAAGCTTTCCTTTTCATTCCTACTTTCTCCTTAGACTAGCAGATCAGGACTTGGCTGGGCATCACCTCTTAGTATTCTATACCAGGGGTATCAAACTAGAAACAGAGACTACTCAACTATACAAAAGGATATGTTCAGGCACATACTGACTTAGAAAGCCACCTATTAGCATAATATGTTTTATTGTATTTTTATTTATTTTGTTATACGTTCCCCAATTTCATTTTAATCTTTGTGTAGTACTCAGGGGCATTGGTGGTCCCAGGAGGCTCTTGGTCATGTGTGTGATGCCTCTGTTACAGGTTACCCTGAGGGTTTGAGGTTGTCTTTCTACTGTTAAGTAGTTCAGTAACAATAACTATGGTGTTTCCCCAATAATTATTCACATCAATTAGTTAGTCAGACTTCATTAATTTCTGGAAATATTTATTAAGACGCTATATGCAACATTTTAAAAGTTAGACACATGTGGATTCTGAGTGGTCATTTTATTAATAATGCTTGCATTTTATCAATAAAAGAGGTCAGTGGAGTGCTTTCTTGAATGCCAAAGATCCTTCCTGGTGGTAGACTCACAGTTTGTATGCCCTTGGAAGAGTGCGTGTTCTTGAGGGTGGCAATCAACTCTGATTAGTTAGCAATTAATGAGAGAATGAATATTACAATGAGAAGCGCACTCACTCCAATGAGGGACTGAGACAGTGGCATCAAGTCACTCTTGTACAAGGAGACTATCTCTACAACCAGGCCACCCCAAACCTAGAAAAAGGAGCTACCTTCACCCAAACTTGCTTGAGTGGAACCAATGGTCAGGAATTCACCTCAGTTAAGATGGTCTAGGTGGGGTAAATTTTTGGCAGAGATCAATAATATCCTTCAAAGGCTGGGCTTTAAACAAGGAAATAGGATAGGGGAAAGCCTGAATCTCTTCCATAATGGGTTATTAATAATTATTTCTCTCATATAATAAGCACAACTGGCACAAAAGAGCTACAGCACTATAGTAACAATGATCAGGAAAAAAGAAACAAGTATCAGAACCTAGCAGGTTCTATGTACTTCACAAATATCATCTCATTTGATGTTCCCAGTAATGGTAGGAGGGGAGGCAGGTGCTATTATTCCCTCATTTTTACAGAGGAGGAAACTGAGGCAGAGGTTAAAATATTTATGAAGGGTCACATAGCTAATAAATGCTAGAGCCTGGATTTGAACTTTTCTTCCTAACTTTGGTCCTAGGTCTCTATCCATTGTGCCACTTAGCTGCCTTAGGGCACAAAACACAGGATACAAACACAACCTCATCTTACTTCCTAACATCCATGTCAAATTCTTCTATTATACACACATCCAAGGGAAAATTGTGTTCAAATTTAGGGAGCATGTGTGAGAGTGGAGTAATTCATAGTCACTAGATGTTGAAAGTCTTTTTCTCACCTTTGTTGGGATTTTAGTGAATTTCCCTTTGGTGAAGTTTCTGTGTAGGTTACTTTTAGAATCTTAGAACCATCTTTCTACTATATGTCTCACTTATCCTTTGATCCTGATACAGCCACTGAATTATCTGTTCCAGGGAGAATGCTAGTATTAAGCCACTGATAATCTCAAATTCTCTGATTTTCTGAAGTTTACAATGTCATCCTCAGGACAAATGGAAAGGGGAGAAGGAGGTGGAGACCAAGTCTCAGACAAAGGACTCTTTGCTACCTTCCAAAAAATAAAGTGATTTCTCATGAGGGACTTTTCAGAGTTGCTCTCTCCTGGTCCCTAATCATTCAAATCCTCAAATTCTGAATTAGTTTGCTAGGTTTTACAAAACTCGCAAGGTGTGACTAAATATCCTCAATTAATGTGAATGCATCACCTATCTTTGCATCCAGTGGCTTCAAAGAACTTCTTAACTAATCAGATATTTTTTGTACCTAGTGTAAAGATTTTGACTAAATCAATAGAATTGCTCTCATCTAGTTAAGGTAAAAGTGACTAAGATAGAATAGAGAGATTAATTCAATGGACTGCCATACTAACACTTTACTAAGAAAATTGATGCTGTCCATCAGGAAGTTCCTTTTTGTCCTACTCCTGCCTTTCAAATGCCCTCAATATATTTGACTTTTTTTTTTAGTATCAAGGGAAGAGGTAGCTCTTTTGCTTGCCAAAGCCCTAGACTTGTGCTAATGATCTCATCCCCTCCCATGTTATACAGGAGCTTTCTTTTCAATTATTCTCTTCCTAAGTATAATCTCCAGTTTCTCTATATTCATTGAATCTTTCTTTACTGCTTATAAATATGTTGAACCCTGCACCTTTCTCCAGTTCTATAAGCCTATATATCTCTCTATCAGCCTATATCTCTCACATGCTTTAAAAAAAAAAAAGATCATGTTGGGACAGCTAGGTGGCACAGTGAATAGAGTACTGGCCCTGGAATCAGGGAGGACCTGAGTTCAAATCTAGCCTCAGACACTTAACACAAAAAAAACTAGCCATATGACATTGTGCAACTCACTTAACGCCCAATTGCCCTACCTTCACCCCTCCAAAAAGAAAAAAAACACCCTAAATAAAAAACAAACAAACAAAAAAGATCACGTTCACAATCATTGTGTCCATTTCTATATTTCTCTTTTGATATAACTTTGAGTTCCCAGTCTCCACCGCTGACATTCTTCAGCTTGTCTGAGTCAGTAGTCTTTATTTTAAATTTCCATTTCTTTTTAAAATTCATTTTGTTTAAAGAGATGAGCTTGCTTGAAATGTGTTATATTATCTTTGAGGAAGTGGAGGAGGAAAGTAAAAGGACCGTAAGAAGTGATAATTTTGAAAAAGTATGCTACTGCATTTCTCCCCAAAAGCCTTCTGAATGACTGGATTTTCTAGCTCTTTCATAGCCGTCATTTATCATGCTTTACATTATTTTGAGAAAGGATATTTGCTTTAGGTATGTTAAATGTTTATGGAAATGAAGGCTACAGCAAACTATTCAGCAGATGTATTAGCCATTTTAAGGTTCTAAATCACAAAATTTGTTCAAAAGAAAGCATATTCAGGGGTGGAAACACTTTGTGAGTGTCAATCAAATCAAAATGAGAATTAAAGTGGAAAATTGAGGTTGTTTTTCAGATTTTTAAGTTTGAAAATCACTTTTTCAAAAAAATAGAGTTAAAGTGTTGTTGTTTTTACCTTTAATAATGCACATAATTGCTTCAGTTAATCATTTTGCTCTTGCAGATGTGGGCAAGGACAGATACCACAGTATATATAATCTTAGACACAATGTATTTGAAAAGTGGTTTGGGGGAAGTAAATGTGAGTACATTAGAAATAAAGTAGAGAACCAATTTGTTTGCTCAAGGCCTTTGAGAGATGTCACCTGACATTGTAATGACTAATTTGACTGATATGGACTTGGGACTTGGGTGTGTCCTATTACCAAACCAGTGAGTTATATGGTATTCAATTCAGTTGTACATTTCATTTATAGCTATAAACAACTCTGAGATATCTTATAAAGCATTATATAAATATAAGATTATTTTTTGTCATGTCTGCAAAGGTAATTTCCTAGAACACCAAGATCATGTCTTTGTTTGCCAACTATAGCAGTGAACTGAGGACATGATCTTGATAATTCACAGAATCAAAGAATCTGATTTGCATCTAGTTCAGTTCATACATGGAAAAAAAAATCATCTTCTGTACAGTGTAACAGAAAATTGGCCATTAATATTCTTTGTGCAGAATACTTAATTAAGGGTAAAACCTACAAAAATTCAGAGGCAGTTCTTTATTCTAGCTGTAATTCCTAGGATTTTTTTTCCTTACTTCAAGCCTAAATTTTCTTCCCTGCCAATTCTGCTCTCTATTCCTAACTCTGCTTTCTGTCACAAAGTAGATGTTATATTCCTCACCCAGGCCAGAGTTATATAAAAGAGCATTTGCTATGTAATACCAGGGATAATTTGCCTATCACTAGTGTTCTTATACCTCATTATTTTTTGTTTATTTGTTTCTGATGCTGAAACAAAGATTTACCCATTTCACCTTTTGGAATAGATTTGGCCATCATTCTCCATGAATAAAATGGTTTATTAAAAACATGAAGATCACCAGTGCTAATATTCTGGAAGACAGCCAGACTTAAAGCATTGAAAGAACACCCCTTAGGATCCATTTGCATGAGAGGAGGGATATTATATGAATTGACGACACCAATACCCCCACACAAATGTTGGGTGTTGTGTGTACCCTAGACTAAAACCCTAGACTTGTGCCAAAGATCTCATCCGCTCACCTCATCTATTATATAGGAGCTTTCTTTTCAATCATTCTCTTCTTCAATAGAATCTCCAGTCTCTGTATACATTGACTCTTTCTTTACTACTTATAAATATGTTAAAACCTGCTCCTGTCCCCAGTTCTAGCAGCCTGTATCTCTCCTCCCTTTCTCTTACATATTCTTTAAAAAAAAAGTCATGTTCACAATCTAGTGTCCATTTCTATGTGTTCCTCTTTTGATGTAAAGTGATATGTCACAATGCTTCCTTGCTTTAGCAAGGGCCCCTAGGTGTTTTGCAATATTCTGAGTGACTTCACCTCCACTGTCTGCCTATCTGTCACCTGGTTGACCCTCATAGTCATTGCATCCTGTGTTCAACACACAAGTGAAAGCTCAAAAGTCACTTGGAAGAACCTGGTATTAGTAAACACGGTTGTCAGCCTACGAAAAGAGGACAAATACGCAAATAAAAGTTACTTCAGCTTGTGATGTGGATTTTTCAAACCTAAACACGTTCACAATTGCACAAAGATAATATAAAATAAAATACAGCCGAAAAACTAAACTTTAAATCATTGTTGGATTAAGTAACTGTTGTGTATCTCTTAAAATTCAATGGGAAGGTCAATATTGATGATTGTCACTCAGGTTTACATGGAATTCATAGTCAAACTGTGTCTGTTCATAGCGAAATAATTGTTTTCATAGAACTCATGGTACAGAAGTGAAATAATGTCATGTAGAGCATAAAAGATTAGTCTGAAAGGAAAAGTTGCAAGTTCAATTATGTGACCTTGGGCAAGTAATTAACTTCTTATTATTCCCCTGCCCCCAAAGTCTCTATGATAAATTGTTAGACTGGTTTCCAATCTACATCACCAGAAAGTTTCCATACCATACAGACAGACAAATTATCCTTCATTAAACATTAATTAATCACCTACTATGTGCAGAACACTGTGTTCCTGTTATCTCTTCCCAGGGAAGCTTAGCAGAAAGAGGCAGAGTAGTGCTTTTGAAACTTTTTATTCCTTATACATTTCCATGCGCAAATATGTGCTTCTAAACACAGCAAACTTAGAACATAATTAATTTATGCTTATAATTAAAAACTCAATTAGTAACTATGGGTTTTAAACAATATTCTTTAACTAATGACTACCATTTTAGATCTTCAATAAAATTATTCCATTCTATTCATCAAACATTTATCAAGGCCTTGTTACATCCAAGATCCGAGAGACACAAAAACAAACGAAACTGTGGAAAGAGTTACTGCCCCCAAGGAGTTTACATTTTATTTAGGGGAAATAACAATGTATAGGTAGAGGAGGATTTAGATAACGGGAGCCCAGTCTTTCAAATATGTGCAGGGGACATTGCCAACCACCAGCCTGTATGGATGTTTGATGAGTCTGCTTCCAGAAATACACGATAATTGGAATGGAGGGGGTTGGGAAGGGGGGCTGGCTCTCCACTTCAAAGTATGAACAGGTATTTTCTGACTATTTTGAGTACTCTTATTGCATAGTGAAAAAAAAAGAAGCTTTTTGATTTGGTTGCTGAGACAGAACTGAGAATGCTCAGGGACCATCTAAGCATGAAATGATGAAATTGCAGTGAAAACAGCCCATCCAATAGAGAAATGCTACTCTTTTTCCTGTTCATGAAGTGTAAGAATTGGTCTCTGAACTCTAGAGGGCAGGTGGGGAGGAGGGGAGCAGGATTCTCTTCTTACTTCCCAGGGAGCCAAACTGTAAGGGCATAGGTTTGTAGATAAGCTTAAGTATGGTAGCCTACCACCACTTGTCTGTGTCATCTTTCTTTTTACAGGGCTTCTTGTACTTAAAAAGGTAGGAAGAACAGTGGTTCAGTAATGGGGGCCCAGATCAAAATTTTCCAGCAACCCTAAGAAATAATCTCTTTGATCTAGCCAGATGTCTGTAACTGCTATACCTTACATGCCATATACTTCAGCAAAAGTGCAATTCAGCTACAAGTAAATTATAAAAAAGTAACAAAATTCATTTGGTCAAATGGTGGTGAAAACTGCTTTAACTAGCCCCTTTAGTGTTACCCTTAGAATCCTAAAGGGGAAGATGTAGGCAGCCTTGTTCTGAGGACCTCGTTTGCCTATTTCAATGGAAATTGGAATAATGGTTCCCAGGGTATTCAGTCACTATATAATTAACAATATTGCCATTCCAATGAATCTATGAATCATCCAGCAGCTCAGGAATCACCCCCAAAAAAACACATGAGTTTTCAGGTCAAAGATTCTTCATGTTTAAGTGTTAGAAATCAATCCCAATTTCATTCTTCTTCTGGCCTTAGAGAACTGGCCTACTCCCTTTCCAAGACAGACACACAGAAAGGGTCTTTTTAGGGTAGAAGAAGTCAGGTACATGTGGCAAGTTTGTCTTTATTTTCCCAAAGCAGAGAAACTCTTGCCACCAGGAAGTTGCTTCTTTGTATACTGATTTTCCCATACTGCTTCAACAGCAACATTAACTTTCCTGTTGTGTTGAATGTGTTCTAGTAAACGCACAGGTGTGTCACAGATTGTAAAAGGAAGGGAGGAACTGGCAAACTGAATGGAAATGGAATGATTGTTAAAAAAACAGGTAAGTTGTGTTACCTTAGATGAGTCACTAAAGCTCTCTAGGATCCTCTAGGTTTCCTTGTTTGTAAGGTTAAGGGGTTGGACTAAGTAATCCTTAAGGTCTCTTCCAACTTTCTAATTTTGTGACTTTGAAACTAGACTTTAAGAATTCTCAACATTGTCTGGGAAAATTTGGGAAAATCACTTTGGGAGCTAGGTAAAAGATGAGTTAGAAAGAGGAGAAAAAAGGCAGAGACCAAATAGGCCATTGCATCAATGATACCACCATATATTTGAATAGTACAGCCAATCTACCCTGCTTGTTCTTTCTTACACATTATACTCCATCTTTCCTCTCCCTGCCCTTGCCTAATATCTAGAAAACATTTCTTCCACAATTCTGGCTGTTAGCATCCCTTATTTCCTTCAAAACTAATTCAGTTGCCATCTATGGTACATTTGTAGTCAGCAGTAGCTAATCCAAAGAAATTTATTTTCCCTCTGATGTAGAAGTGTTGAGGATTTCAGTCACAGCAACCCTGAAAGAACATCTATTCAGATTATATAGTGGTTATACTCTATGAAACATGCCTTGGCCCCTTCAACCTCATCTCCTATAAACAATGGTCTCCACCAGTACTTACTTTTTAATTTATTTTGTTTGTATTTTGTAAGAACTTTTATTTCTACATGCAAGATGTAGACTTTGGTGAATAGGAGGATGCCAGTGCTGGCATCTTAGCTCTTGATTCTCAGTGCCAACAAGCCCAGATACTGCTAGGAGTGAGGGTGAAATTGTTCTCTCCCTGGATGAACTGAGATTTTATGATGTTCCCAAATGGCTGAGTTTCCTAACTTTTGTGTATTTTATAACCTAATCTGTATGACTTTCCCAATTATTATTTTTTCTTCTTGTTTTGATGTATTTGCTCACTATCTGTGATTTTGTGTAATAAATTTATGGGGGAGGGGCAGCTAAGTGACACAGTAAATAGAGCACTGGTCCTGGAGTCAGAAGGACCTGCGTTCAAATCTGTCCTCAGACACTCGACAATTACCAGCTTGTGACCTTGGGCAAGTCACTTAACCTGATTGTTTCTCCTCCCCATTTGAAAAAACCTCCAACAAAAGCAAAACACCAAAACAAAAAACAAACAAAAAATTTTATGGGGGGAGCAGAAGCTTAAAGGACAAGATAAAGTTAACTGTTAACCTCTAAGTTTGAGGCAGAAATACTCTCCTCTCCTCCTCTCAATGCCTAGGTAATATGGATTTTATCCTGAATTTCACAAAAGGAATCATCTTCCTAGACTACAAATATTTCTTTCTGCTTGGTAGCTCATTTCTATTTGTCATCTTCTGCCACCAAATATGAGAAAACAAGGAGTAGACGTTCAAATACAGCCATACTCCTAATCATTATAAAGGGGAAACTTCAGTGTTCCATGCATATGAAGTAAGGACTTCAGATCTATTGGTAAATTCTAGTTATATGTGGTCCACAAAATCCTACTACACAGGAATTATATTACAGTACCTCCATCCATATAGTTTTCTCTCTCACTAGAATCCTTCATGTATTCAGCATAACAGTCAAACAGGACTACTGACCATCTTCTGATACTAGGTAAATTATTGTTTAAATTTTAGGTCAATTCCTTAACTTTATGCTTGGATAAAGTGTGATATGTCTCCTTATCCAGCTAAAGGAAAACAAACAAACAAACAAATTCAATAATAGGCTTCATTAAAAGAGATTTCAATCCCTTTATAATTTAGTAGATGGTTTTTGGAAGTTTTACTAACTTGATCTAAATCTGGTTACAGTCCTATGATAACTTAGCTAGTTTGGTCTTTATATAATGAATATGCAACTCATCACTAGGGCTGGACTTGAAAACTTTAAATTTCAGTTGGACCTGCTAGAGAGTGTTTTTTCACTTGCCACTCATTGCTCTATGATGTAGAGCTGAGGAGTGAGATGCTTTTGGGAATTATCAGTGAACCTAAGAGAATGAGAGTAGCCTTCAAAAACCCAGCATCCTCCCTACACCATGATGAGGCAACAGCATAAGAATTCAGTAGGGTTGCTGCTGCTGCTGCTAACTTTTGGGGAAATCTAACTTTTTATTCTATCACTGTAGGGTGCTTTCTGTGATCAACTTTCTCTACTAAAGCAGATCAGCACATGCTCATCAACTTAGAGTCTTAGAAAGTTATGAGCAGTACTGAGAGCTTAAGTGATTTGCCTAGTCACATGGTATGTAAGAGAGGAGGAACTTGAACCAGTTCTTCCTGACTCTGATGTCAACTCTCTCTCCACTTTGCCCAATTTAATATGTATTATGAATCTGTAATATCTTACACTGGTGCTAATCTTCTAAGTTGAAAAAGCATGATCCTCTCTACAACCCATGAGCATGTGGAGAAAGTAGCTTAATTCTTATTTTATATATAATGAAAGTTAGGGTCAGAGAGGTTCAATGGCTTGCCCAAATTCATACAATTAAGAAGTGAAAGTAAAAGACTCCAAGTGCAGTGCTTATTTTACTAGACCATTTTGCATCCTTTTCATGGAGAATATTTCCCTGTTCAGTTATTGGAATTATAGCTCTGAAACACCCAGAGGTCATTGAATGTGATATACTTTTTTCTATTTTGTAGAAAAGGAAGTGGAGTCCTAGAAGATTTGCCTGAGGTCATACATCTACTGCATTGGGGTTTGGTGGGTGGTAAGAGAGGGAAAGAGTTACTTGGGAAACATTTTCACTTATACTCCTTATAAAAAGCCTTGGTGATTGGTGACTAGAGGAAAGGGTGGAAAAAGTGTGTGTGTGTGTGTGTGTGTGTGTGTGTGTGTGTGTGTGTGTGTGTGTGCGTGTGTGTGTGTGTGTATGTGTGAGTGAGAGAGAGAGAGACAGTGACAGAGAGACAGCGAGACAGAGATGGAGACAAAGACAGAGGAGGGGGAAGAGGAATTGGGTTCAAATTTTAGTTCTATCACTTACTACCTGTGTGAGCATAGGCAAATAGTTTAATGGTGACTTCAGTTTCTTCATTTGTAAAATGGGGATCTTTGACTATAATTTCTAAGACCTCTTCTAACTCATTTAAATGTATTATGTGATAATATAACCATATTGGGGGGGAGGATCCTTGCCTTGGTAAGAAAAAGTGGGTGTTGAGCAACAGGGAAAACCAGGAGTGTACAATCAAGAAAAGAAGGGGAAAATGACCATAAATAAACTCTGGCCATCACCCTGCACCTCTGTTCCCCTAATCTTTGGTAAAAGCATAAACTGACCTTTTCCTCCTTATCTTTGTCTGGTAGGACAGTGGAAAGAACTTCAGTCTTAGAGTCAGAGAATTCATTCAAATCAGGCCTCTGCAGTATTCTATCTGAATAAAATGGGTTTTCACTTTGCTTCTCTGGGACTCAGTTTCCTCAAGTGTAAAATGAGGAGATTTAATCAGAGGACTCCTACAGGACTTTTAAACTCTGAAATGTACTATATGCCTCTAAGGGGATAACTAACATGCAATCTCAAACAGAGAAACTTCTAGAATGGGATGAAGATTCTTGTTAAGAACTTTGGGCCATTGGTATGCACACTGGGAAAATTCATTTTCCCCAAGTACATCCACAAACATTAAGTCCTCCTTCAAATAAAAAAAGGTTAGAGACTAACTGAGGAACAGATTCAATTTTTCAATATGGCATTAATAGTGGCAAAGCAAAGAGACAGATTGTGTTGACAAGGAAACAAGAATGGATAATGCATTTAATGGCATATGTTCTAATGGAAAAAATAACATACTCCATGAGATTGTCATACTTGAAAAAATGTGGCTACCATTCATTGTTCATATATGGATGAAAAGGGTTTATATAGTGGCAGTGTATAAATCATACAAAAGAGTACATTTTATTTCAAAGAAATAAAGCAGAAAAGTCATTCCTTTCTCTCTCCTTCACTTTCTTTTTTATTATGCACTCTCTGAGTGTTTTTTTTATTGTGTACTCAATAATAATGCTAGTAATAATGCTAACATACATCTAAATAAGAGAACTCTGCAGTTCAGTGATTAGAACAGTGTGGAGGACAAAGGCAAAGCTTTGTCTCCACCAAAATTCCAACTGAGATAATTCAGAGATACTATAATTCATCAAAATACTGAGAAAGGGTTCCTAGCACATGCACCATAATGAAAGGAGCACTTGATGTTGCATTAGAAGATCTGAGTGCAAATCTTTCTCTGTTGTTTACTATTTGTATAATCTGGAGCCAGCCATTAAATCTCTCCAGATCTCAGTTTTCTCATTTGTAAAATTAGATGCCTGTGAACCCTTATGAAGGGACAATGTTTGCAAGGGAAAGAATTTTGATCTATATAAGAACACAGATGGACATGAACTTTTGCCCAATTATAACAAAGAGGTGATGACCAAACTGTGAGATTAACAAATGGGAAAGTAGACATTTGGAAATGAAGGAATGTTATTTTCAGATTTCAAATGTGGGAAGTCAGACAGCAGAATATAATAAGTGAATCATTTATTTTTCTGGCACTCAGCAGAAAGCAGAATTTTTATGTTCTGGTTCTTGATTAGATCTGTATCTGCTCTTCAATATCAGCAGATTTGGATTGGGGGGGGGGGGGATGATAGTGTTGCCTCAGGACAAAATAAATAAATTAGCCAACAATGAAGAGATCTTAGTGTGACATCATTCTGAGAAGGAGAAATAGAAGAAAAGTGGGCTAAGTCTAATTTATGCAAACCATATTAAATTGATTTGAATTTTCCTTTCCTAATATAATATAGATATGGGCACCCTGAAAAAATGTAAGCTCTTCAGGTGTATAGACTATTTTTCATTTCTGCCTTTGTATACCTAATATTTAGCACAGTGCCAAATACATAAATGTTTCCAGTGCTTATAGCTGTGCCTCACATAGTGAGCACTTCATAAATATTTACCAGTTGATGAATTTAATTAAGTTGAATTGCATTAGGTGTTATTCATTGGTACTATGAACTGCATTGAATGAAGTTAGGAGAAATTACATTACAAAGGCTAGATAGTCCCTTAAAAAAAGTGATAAAGGAGTGATTAACTGAAAAAAAAAATAGAATGAGATTTTGTCACCAAGAGGGCTAAGTTAGGGTGGATTTCTGATGTTACTATTAAAAGAAAAGCAAACAAAAACAAAAACAAAACCCACACTGATCAGGAAGTTCTTTATGGACTATGGTCTACATGAGGACTATCTGTGACTTGACCGGTGGTAGACCCTTCTGCACTTCTATTGGTCTGATCAGCTGGAATAGGACAACTTTGTACCTTGATTCCAACATAATAATATCAGTTTCATCCTTTGAGAACAAATAACAACAACCAGATAGGGTGTGGTAACAATGAAGCAAGAGTTGACATGTATGTAATATTTGGAAATATAGTATCTAATTTGGCCCTCACAGAAAATATATTGGGTAGAAAACCTAGAGATCATAGATTTAGAGTATAAAGGGGTCTTCAAGACTATCTAATTCAGGAGTTCTTTACCTATGTACAGTGAGCTTTTAAAATATATATTTTTATATCTGCTTCAATAGATTTGATTTTTTTTGTGATCTTGTATGTTTTTCTTTATATGTTTAAAACATTATCCATGGTCCATAGACCATGAGGCTATCAAATAAATACATAACACAAAAAATTAAAAAAAACCTCTGTTCGCATCCAGCCCCCTCATTTTATAAATGAAGAAACCCTGAGGCCCAGGGTTTAATCAAATTGCCCACTTCATACAAGTAGCTAAGCCAGGTTTAGAAATAAAATTCTTTCCTATATACCATAGCATCCTCTAACAGGTAGTACAAGTGTTGTTTTACCAGTATTATATACTAGGATGCTGAAGATTAGTAGGTTGGTGTTATAATTAAGGTAGTAAAAGGAAGATCCAGGACTATATCCATGCTGTTCTGATTTTGAGTACTGTTTCTCCAAATATATCATATGTCAGGTTACCACCAGAAACATCTATTAAACATATAAATATATTATACTGTTCTAGTCACTATAAAAATAAGGCAGGTGAATATTTGTAATCCTTGTTCTATAAGATGTAATTTGAAATGACTCTTTTTGAAAATACAAAGTCACTCTTCTAGGTCTATGGTGAAAATATCGACAGGCATTTAATAAACCCCTGCTTGGGTGGAGCAGTGTGCTGAGTATTCAGAGACAGACAAAGTTATAGTCCATCAAAGGGAGAAGACATGAATACATAGGGAAGCAATAGTCTATGCCATATCTGAGGGGGGATATTGTGATCAGGCAGGAGAATCCAGAAAGGCTTCATTGAACAGAGTCCATTTGAATTAGGTTTTAGTGGATATGTAGGAATTTAATAGGCAAAACGAGAGAGGGAAGGTATTCCAGTCAAGGGGAATAGCAAAGATCAAAGTATGAAATCATTACAATGAAGATCATGCTTTGGAAGCAGACAGTAATCCAATTGTTTGGAAATTAAAGTCAAGGTGACAACAATTTGGATATGAGCTTGAGTAATAGGGAACCATGGATAATTTTTGAGCAGAGAAAGGATATCATCAGATCTATGCAAAGAAAAGATGATTTTGAAAGTGATGTAAAGTTTAACACAGAATGTGGAGAGAATGAAGATGAGAAGGGAAGGGGAAGGAAGGGGAAGAGAGGAGAGGGCCAAGGAGGGGAGGGGAGGGGTCTGGAACACTTCTTGTGAGTTGGGGATTTATTAGGTCATAGAACAGAAAGATTTTTGAAGAATAGCAAGTGCTAAGTTTGGTAATAATGTATCATAAATAGGTATTCAATTAAAAAAACACTTCATAGTTTCTAGTTAATTTGAACTTGAACAGATATAGAAATAGAATGTGACTATAGTTGTGTAGAGAGATAACTATACAGGAAGAAACCCTGCCCAGTAGAGAAGACCAGGAGAAGTCATTAAGTTTGAAAATTCCTCAAATAATGACTATTATTTTAGGACTTCCACAACATTTACAGAACCATAGGAGGCCCTAAAGTTTAAATGATCAGAGAATCCACTGAACCTGCAGGGATCTCAGAAGCCATCTGTGCAACTCCATCATTTTAAAGATAGGTAAAGTGAGGTTCAAAGAGGATAAATAACTTGTCCTAGATCATACAGGTGATAGAATGATTCATTCAATTGAACAAATAGTCGTTGAATACCTATCACGTGCCAGGAAATGTGGTAGGTACTGGGGATACAAAGTTAGATAGAATAGTCCCTGCCTTCAAGGTTCTTCTATTCTATTGGGAGAAATACCATGTACATATAAAATTCATTTCTAAATCTAGTCCAAGTAATGTCCATGGAGGGGTCATTTATGACTGGAATGATCAAAACAGGCTTCTAGTAGGAAGCAGTGCAAGGGCCATCTGAGCTTTGATGGAAGCTAGGGATTCTACAAGTCAGAGGACAAGAGGAAATGCATTCTAGACATGAGGAGGAGAATGTAAAGTGTGATTGAATCCTTTTCATCTACTTTTGGAGTGGCTTACCTAGAGTGATCTGCATACTTCAAGTGCTTTGACCCCTTAGTGCATACCTATTAGGTAGAAATTGAGAAGCTGTATTGCAATGGCTCTTGAACATTTTTGCTCAGTGCACAAGTGTTTTTGCTGTAAGGATTTGAAGTCCACTGAATATTTGAAGTTGCAAGTGAACAATTTCTCTTCTTTAAGAGTAGTCATTTTCTGAGTTCTTTGGGCATTCAAGTTCTGGTAGATTTTGACATTAGTGCGTACATTGATGGCCCATAAAATCTAAGGCATTCTTATCTCAACTGTTATTTACATTGACAGATTGGGTCCTCAGAGAGTTTACTAACTACATCTCCTCTTAAGTGTTCTATGTGCATCTCCTCTTAAGTGTTCTATGTGCAACATTAAGAGGTTGGTGGATGCAATAGCTTGAAACTCCATTTTAGTGTGTTATTCTCCAAATCAATAGCTCTTTACAGTTCATATCTCCTTTATATTACTGATTGGCCCAGTGATTAACCCCTCAATATATTTAACCAATTAGCATGAATTAGTCTTCACAACAGGGATATTTCTGGTAAGATAGAGCAAGAACAGAAGTACAAACATCACTCATCTAGCTAAGGAGACATCTTCCTTCCACTAACTTGGTCCCTGTAGTGATTGGACTCAAACTTTAAGGGGTTGCTACAAAGCATTTAGCCTACTAAGCTCACTTCTAAATGTGGCCTAACACTGGAAAGTAACTGCTTTACTGCAAGTTGCAGCATATTGGATGCTCTAGGTACCCTACTACATTGGGTGAATTAGGTCACTGGTATCTCACCAGATATAGCTGCTAGTAAATGGTATTTGCGTCAGTTGCTGCACCTCTAGCAATTCCTTCTTCTAATATCTCACCAAGTTTCCATGGCTTACCAAGCATGGCTCCTGGGAAATTTTAATATGAACTTCTAATGTATTGAAGTTCACATGCTCCTAAGAGCAGAAAAGAATAGACGTCTGTAATGGCAAGCAAAGAAGTACTTAACACTTTGATTCAGCTATTGAATTATTTAGCACCTTGTTTGAGTTCAAGTTTCTTTTAAGCCCTGCCCATGATTACATCAAGTCTTTGTTAAGAAACAGAATTTGTGAGCCCCACAACTTGTGAACCCTACAACTTGTGAACCCCCTGTTGCTGATGCAACAGGAAGAGGTGGAACAGGGAGGAGCTTAATGACCATATATAAGGAGAAGCCCAAGCTAGGAAAGAGCAGAACTGAGAAGAGACCACTTGTGGTGGCAGAATTGAGAAGGGGAAATTTGTGGTGGCCAGGCACTCTATTTCTCTCTTCTGTTTGTGTTGTTTATTGTTTGTGATATTTTTTCAGGAGCCCTGGGACTTTACTGGAAGTCGTGAGAGAGGATTTTCTTGTTGTCTGTTTACAGAAGTCCTGGAGGAGGGATTCAGAGGTTACGGGACTGTACTAATGATTTGTGTTGAGTTCTCAGACCTCGTATGTGGGTCTGTGTTGATTTCACAGGCAGATAGTGAATTGATGATGGTGCCACCAATGTGTATGGATGTTATTTTGGCTCTGTTAAGCTTTATCTTCCCAGAAACAGAAACCATGAAGGACTTGAGGTGGACTGGACACTGTGAGCTCCAACATGGAACTGGATGAGGAGCTGGATGAGGAGCTGAGAGCTGCCTACCTTTGAACCCAAGTGACAGTTGGGTAGATTCAGGTATGAGCTAGACCCATGGAAGAGGAACCATGGAATTTGGGAGCCAGCCTCAAGTCAAGATGAAAAAGACCTCTCCTTAGGTACTTAATGCTGACTGAGAAGATCATGATTTACTGTGGCCCAGGGGCAGAGAACTTTAACCTTTGTACTTTGTGTCTTTTAAGGAGGTTTGCTCCTTATAGATGATTGAGTTAAGGATGATTAGAAATCAATCTCCAATCAAGAAGAAAGAAAGCTTTTTGATGAGAGATTAAGACAATGTGACCTAGGGGTGGAAAACTTTGACTTTTGTACTTTGTGTCCCTTAAGGAGGTTTGCTCCTTAAGGATGATTGAGTTAAGGACTTACTGAATGATATCTTTTGTTTAAAACTATGTGGCCACTTTGGTGAAAACTATGTGACCACTTTAGTGATACCTTGCTATGTTATAACATTGTGAATGCTGTACTTTTGTCTCTGTGAAAGCTTTGCTTTAATTTACTGATGAATAAATAGAGAGTTCACTATACTATGTAATCAGAACCTTAAAGCTGTTTACAGCAGCAGTCCTCTGGAAAGCTGCTCATGCTTGGCTTTATAACGTCAGAGACAGATACAACAGTAGGGGCATATACTCGCATATACTTGGCCCAGGTTGAGAGATAAACATCCAAATCCTCTCTCCCCATTTAGAGCCTTACAGAATGTCTTTTCTAGAGTGCTGCCAAGAAAAAAAAAAAAAGATCAGTTTGGGCAGTTAGTGTCTTTTGTGGCTATTTTCAGTTCTGGGTCATTAGTCAATTAAAAAATGCCTCTCTCCATCATACAGTAAATTCACAGCAAATAATTATAGCATGTAAAGAAGTTCATGTCAGGCACTATACACTGCTTATATTCCTAAGGAATGTGTTCTTGTTGGCCAATAATTTCCCCTTAACACGTGTTTTGTGAATACTTATCTATGTATGTTAGGAAAATAAAAGTTATATTAAACAAAAATATTTATAATTTTTCTTTTATCTGAAAAAACTCATAACATCTAAAGTTCTTTGGCTTATCTAGTAATGAACCCTTTGGAAATAATTGTTTTATTGGATCCTGAAAATGTGGGGCATATTTTGAGGACGTGGAACATCCAGGATCTCAGAGGGTGAAACGACCTCAAAACTTTAGTCACTTTATGTAAACCTGGATTTAACACAGCTGGAGTCTCTTGAACTTAGAGGCCAGTTGGACAAGTTTTTTTGTTTTTTGTTTTTTGTTTTTTGTTTTTGTGAAGGTAGAGGTTAGGAGAAGAGATAGATAACAGGAAAAGCCTCAGAAAGCAAAAACCCATGGTCTAGCACTGCATAATTAGAATTATGACATAACACAGGGAGAACTGTGTTTCTTGATAAGCAGGGAAAATTCAGGATGTCTTGTCCCTTGTGTTAGCCAAAGCTCAAGTTAGCCCCAGAGAGAGATTTCTTTTAACAGAGGTTTGGGACTTTGCCTGATATCTGGTAGCTGTGAGAAAAGCACACTTGAGGAGTGGATTATAAAGAATTGAAAGTAAAATAACACCTGATGACAACTGCTGAAAACTGCAAGAAGAGGAATCCCTTGGCTGGGGATGGTAGGTGGCTGAGAATTTTAATAGGCTTCTAGGAGAGGGTGGTTCATAGGGTGATTTATCCATGGGTTTTATTTTACCTTTTGTTTTTTCTTTAGTTTTTTAATAAGACGTTTTGTTTTTAATTTTGTGAAATTAATGCTTGAAAGGAGTGACTGTGGCAGGACAGTGGGTGGATAAGGTCAGTGCTTCACTCATTCATCTATCCTTCCATTCATTAATTTATTTATGTAATTATCTATTCACTCTTCTATTTATTTTCTTATCTATCAATTCATATAGCCATTTATTTATCCATGTATCTACTTATCCATTTATTTACTCATTTCTTTATTCATTTTGTTTGTTTGTGGCTAGACTTATGATTTCATTGGCATGGGGAACTCCTGATGAAGGAAGGAAGGAAGGAAGGAAAGAAGGAAGGAAAAAAAGAAAGAAGGAAGGAAGGAAGGAAAGAAGGAAGGAAGGAAAGGAAAAAAGGACAGATGAAATCTCCCTTATATTACATACATAAGTGGATAAAGTGAAACTTATTGCCATAGGGGTCGCATCAAATAATGAAATTTTTATTCCATAAATTAATTCGTTCTGTTTATTAGTTTATTGTCTCTCATGAGGTTGGTATTCTTCTTTTTTTTTACACAAGTCCCTTGGAATCATTGTTTATCATTTCATTGTTCTGAATTCTTAAATATGTAAAAATTGTTTTCATAGTATTGATATTAGAGTATGAATTAATCGTCTAGTTCTGTTCACTTCACTTTTCATTAGTTTCTACAAGTCAAGTCTTTCCATAGCAATTTGAGATCATCTCTTTTCCTCATTTCTTATAGCACAGTAGGATTCCCTTCCTTTCATACACCTGAGCATATCTGTGATCTCATTGGGGTGAGGAACTCCTAAGGAAAACCCCTTTCCCAGGCAGAAGATGAAAACCAGCTCTTTCTCTGCCCCTTACAAACTGAAATGGATTCCTGGAACATCAGAATATTGTGCTTCACCCAGAGTTATAGCCAGGATGTGACAGATACAGGATTTAAACCCATGACTCTCAGGCCAGATCCTTATCCACCATGGCATGTTGTTGTGGGGATTAAAGTTGTCCAACCTATACACTAAAAGAGACTGAAGTAGACCTCTGAGCCAGTAGCACTTTATTAAATAGTAAGTGGTCCCCTCTAAAGATGTGGATCTCAGATCTTCCTCATGATCTGAGATTGACCCTTCTTTCAGGGCCTTATTTTTATAATACTTGATACTAGATTTCAGGCTGTACAGAGTACAGAATCCCATTATTTGACAGGCCTTGTTTCGTGGGCCAAAAATGATGCACCAGCTAGAAATAGTATGTTGGCAGGGGGGGATCTTGGATTGAGTGAAGTATCATCAGGCATCTCCATTGACTAAGTGGTTATAAGATAGTCACATGCTCATGTTGGACAAGAGAGTGGTCTGGGGGTACAAAAATAAGTTGGGGATTTTATTTTCATTGAGTCACCTCTGCCATGTTGGGCTTGGTCACCATAACAAGGAAAAACAAGGGTGGGGGGCCTTTAGTTATCTTCGTATGATTAAGCAAGTAAACTTATAACCTATAGTTCACAGCTCTGAGGCCCAATATGCAGAATGTAGAGTCACTACCCTTATGGAATCATATTGGACTGATTAATACTGATTGGAATAGAACAGCAGTCCCAATGAATTACTTTTCATACTGCCTTTCTCTCTATATAAATATATTATAATAGCTGTTTTTGATAATAAACAACAAAAATAGTAATCACATTTTGGTCTTTGATAAAAACATTTCTTTGCTACATGGTAGAGGGTATAGAGTGCTGGCCTGGAATCAGGAGCACCTGAGTTCAAATCTGGAGTCAGACCTTCTGCAAGTCACTCAACTTCTTCCTGCCTCAGTTTTCTCAAATGTAAAATGGGATAATAACAGTATTTGCTTTTCAGGGTTGTAGTGAGGATCAAATGAGATAATATCTGAGCAGCATTAAATGCTTGTTCTTTTCTTTTCCCTCTGTTTTCTTGGCCTCTCCAGAATATCTTTTGGCATGAGACTAACCCTTTCAGGTAAGGCAGTTTTTGTCTTGTGTTGCTCAGTGGCCTGGAAAGGTAAGGCCTCAAGATGTCTTCTCTTGTATGAAATATTTTTGAATGACTATATACTTGAAAAACTGGATGAACAACCCATTTGCAAAAGTTAAGCAAAGGAAAATTTAACTTGTAATAAAAGAAAGTGTGTCCTCTATTGGTATGGGGAGGAAAAAAAAACACAAATGATTTCTAAAGATGGGTAAGAAAGAGAAGGCACCTACAGCTGAGTAAAACTTCAGGATTTTTCCTTTGCTTTTCTAAAAAAAATCCTCACTAGATTAATTTCTCCCAGTCTGGGCTTAATACTTTTTTTGCACAGGCCTAAAAGAGTAGTTTGTCTTTTCAAGTGAAATAATTGAGAACTGCTGCAGGGTAGCAATGCAATTGAGCAGATTTCAGGCTCTGGCAGAAGCTATTCTGGAAGCAAAGCTCCCCAGATACTCATTCAAATGCCCTTGTTCAAACACGTAATGAAAAAGGAGCAGGAAGAATTATATAATCTCCCACATAATGATTTGCAAAAGTCAAGGCTGCCTTCAAAGATTAAGCGGTAAAATAATTAGGAGTCACAGGGACACTGTCAAAGAAGTGATGACCAAAATGTTTACTCTCCTCTGACAGTACCTAGGCTACAATTCTAAAGGCTGAGATAGAGAGAGCGCAATGTGGGGAGGCAAGCACATTTTTAAACATCAATGCTCTCTCAGACCAGCTTGGGCAGGCTGAGTCTGACTCATAGTGGAACTTGGGTATTTGTTTTCTTTGGTAAATGAAATTTTTAGAGGTTGAAGAGCAATGACATATTCATGAATGATCTGATTAGAGAGACCATGATAAATGAGGGGGAAAGTGATAAAAGCAGAGTTTTATCTTAAATAAAGAAAAATATGGCACTGTGGATTTATTGAATCATACTGCTCGGGTGTGTAACCAATACCCAATGAAGACTGTACTTGTAAGCAGGTAAATTCAATTTTGTTTTATTTTATTTTATCTTATGTTCTTTAAAAATTATTGCTGCCTTTTGTTTTTATACCACAGTCCCTCCTCATGAGCCTTTCCTTATGATGGAGAAAAACAATTAAACAAAGCAACCCAAAGAGTTAGCGTATTCAACACCCCACACCCATGGCCCCCACTTCTCCAGCTGTCAAATGAACATCTTTTCTTCAGAGAGTATATTGGTTCCTCTAACTGTATAGCTTTCAGATTTATTTACATGACTCTTATCTTTGTATAGTTTTGTATGTTTCTTTTGTATGGTTTGTATGCATCTTTTCTGGTTTTACTTTATATGGGTTAATTTTATATTCTAGTGAGAATAACTGTTCTTTACATATTTTTCTTTTTAGTTACAAAAGAATAGTTGGAGCTGGATATATTTTAAGGGAATCAGAATAAATCCTACCTAGCAGGCTTAGAGAAATTCACTAGGAATCTTAAGAGAGAAAATTTTGCAGAAATCACATTTTCTTTGTTGGTTCCTGAACCAGTGAAGAACACTAACTCAAATGGAGTTAATATTTTTGAGCTGTGAGAAACAGAGATTATGACTCATTCAGTGAAACATAGGGAAACTTTCATGAATCTATGCAGATTAAGTAAGCCAAACCAGGAGAGCTTTATAAACAGTGACTAAAACAAAATAAACAAAAAACAATACTGAAAGCAGCTCTATTTCTGTTAGTCACAACAACAAATTGTAGAAGACACTTTCCTGGAAAATAGACAATGAACATATAGTATTTTCCTCCTTTGGGTAGGGAGGTGGTGGACTACAGCTAATGAATGACTCATACATTATCATGTCAGTATTGCCACCTTTAGTCAATTTTCTTTAAGTGTTTTTCTTTATTACTAATGTTCTTTATAACACAATTGAATCCGCATGATGTGTATCAGCAAGTGATAGCATGTAAAAACAACAACAAACAAAACACATTAAAGAGATTTTTTTAAAAGAACTTCAAAATTTGTAGTCACCATGTCTGGGCCTGGTGTTGATAGCTGCACTTTTCTTGAAGACAGAGCATGGTGGGATTTTTGCACTTTGGAAAAGCTTTTTAGACATAAGGGTGAGCAGGGGTAGTTGTAAAAGGAAATAGAGGGAGGAAGACATTAGTTCGGCATTGAATGAGAGAGAGAAAGAGAGAGAGAGAGGGAGAGAGAGAGAAAAGAGAGAGAGAGAGGGGAGAGAGAGAGAGAGAGAAGAGAGAGGAGTAGAGAGAGAGAAAGAGGGGGGGAGACAGAGACAGAGACAGAGAGAGACAGAGAGAGAGAGAGAGAAGAAAGAGGAGTAGAGAGAGAGAGAAAGAGAGAGAGGAGAGACCGAGAGAGAGAGAGAGAGAGAGAGAGAGAGAGAGAGAGAGAGAGGGGAGAGATAGAGAGAGAAGAGAGAGGAGTAGGGGGGGGGAGACAGAGACAGAGACAGAGAGAGACAGAGAGAGAGAGAGAGAAAGCTCTACAGACAGACGAGGAACTCTCTGGAGTCATCCCCCTAAGATGGTGCAGAACAGAGCAGGACTGTGGGGAGCTGCTTAGGTCTGCACAGAATAATAGGAGGACATTTACGTGGAGCAGTGCCCACTTATGATTCTAAGTGACAAACACCATATAGAGATTCAGACTTTTCAAACAGAGCCAATCTTTGAATAGTGTCTATTTTTCAAGGGCTTATTTATAGATTACTGTTGTTTTCCTCTTTTAAATAAAACTTTATTCTTTAACATTACAGAATGTTCCCTTCCAAGTGGGAGGTCAGTTTCTGTGCCAAGTGTATGCTTTATGTTCTACCAAATTTTCTGGGTAAGAACTATGAATAAAGAGTAAATTAAAAAGTCCCCAGAGTGTACCTGAGTCCTTTTCATCAAGAGAATTTCTGAGAAAAGGTTTATATTCAAATGATTGAATCATAGGATTAAGAGCCGGAAATACCTTGGAGATCATCTTATCCTGATTTGTCATTGAAGAAATAAGGAAACAAAGAAATCAGAGAAGTTAAATGACTTGTCCAAGGTCTTACAGAGGTTAAATGAAAGATGTGGGAGCTGAACTCAGACCTTCTGACTATAAATATGGTGTTCCATCTTTTAACCTTTATCTGATAACTGCCACTTCCCAAGAATTTAAAACCAGCTACTATGATTAAAAACTCAAAATCTCAACAAATGTACCATCTGGAAATATCTGGGCCCTGTATATACTAAAGGTTTCACTGTATCATCTCTGACGTTCCTCTTCCAGTTCCTGGATTCTGTGATCCCATAAATAGCTCAATCTTCTACTTCTAAAAATAGAGGTCAAATGATAGACTTTGAATTGTAGACCTTGAAATTTACAGAATTATCTCATGTAACATAGAACATACTATCATACCTACTCCCTACTTACCAACACTGCTAGTCAAAACTAATAAAAGTGTCCTGAGGGTTTTGTGGAAGTGGTAAAGCTGTAACGAATTCATGCCAAATCATCATAATACAGCTAAAGGTTTTTACACTCTAAATAATAAAATACACCTCAGCTACTGGAATGAAGGGAAATAATTTTATTCAATTTGCATTTAAAATTGCAAGCTATCCTACAATGTTTATTTGGACTGACACATTTTAATTAGAATAGTCATATTATCAGTGAATATCAAATAGTTCATACAGTACATCATTCATGCACCTGAATAAAAATGACAGGGAATATTAATATGGTAGCCACACAGCACTCTAGATAATTGCTTTTTTTCCTCTTCTTTTCTATCACTGTATTCCACTGCCAGTGGCCACATTTTGAAGTTGTGGATTTTGGGGAGAAGCCTGCATACTTAAAATAGAGAGACACAGGTTAGGACATGTACTTGAGAGGGGGAGAAAGAAAGAAAGAATTTTGATGTAAAGGGAAAATGAAAAAATACTATCACTTAATGATATTCAGTATAGAACAGCGATGAAAACTTTATACATTATATATACATTTCATAAATTACAGAAATGTTCCTATATGATCTAACATGTGATATTTATGCCAAATAATTCACATGTGACATTTCTGTAAGCTCTTTCTTACATGCCATCTATTTCATGTGAGGTAATTGTCATATGTTTCATATATAACACATTTTTCCGTTCTCTTAATTTTCAATCTCCTGCCTCTGTACATTTGCACAGGCTTTCCTCTCTGCCTGGAATATTCTCCCTTCTCATTACCTCTTAGAGGTTCAGCTCAAAAGTCAAATCCTTCAAGAAGACTTCCTCAGTTCCTCCAGTTTTTCAGTTCCCATCAAACCTCTGTCTGTTTAATTTGTAAAAAAAAAAAACCTCATTTCCTCATCAGTAACTTTGTTGTGTCCTAGT
>CM053587.1:140976371-140986558 GCA_028646515.1 Pseudochirops corinnae | reverse complement strand
TCTCTTTCTCTATCTAGATAATTGGATAGACATATCTATCTATCTATCTATCTATCTATCTATCTATCTATCTATCTATATTTATCTACATATATATGTCTATATCTTTATATTGGTAATATACAGGAAAAATTATTATTTCTGTTTTTTATTTTATATGCTACTGCTTTTTATTTTTAAAAATTTTCTATTTTTCACAATTACATGTTAAAATAATTTTTAACATCCATTTTTAAAAATTCTAAGCTCCAAATTCTCTCTCTCCCTCATCCTGCTTGAGAAGGCAAGCAATTTGATATTGGTTATGCTATTGCAGTCAAGGAAAACACATTTCCATATTAGTCATGCTATAAATGAAAACAACACAGAACCCCCCACTCCACCCCATCCCTCCATCCTTTCCTGTCCCTTACTTATTCTATTTTCTCTTTTGACCCTGTCCCTTTTCAAAAGTGTTTGCTTCTGACTACACCCTCCCCCAATCTGCCCTCTCTTCTATCATGCCCCACTTCCTCTTATCCAGCTAGGTAGTGCAGTGAGTAGAGCACTGGTCCAGGAGTCAGGAGGATCTGAGTTCAAATCCGGCCTCAGACGTTTGACACACTTACTAGCTGAGTGACTTTGGGAAAGTCACTTAACCTCAATTGCCCTCCAAAATGCAAAAAAAAAAAAAAAAAAAAAGAAGGTACAAAATCCCATTGAATAAAATAATTCTTTAAAAAATATAATTGGGTAAGTGGGACTAATGGCTCCATGAGACATGAAGAAGCAATAAGATAAAATCAAAAGAATGAAAAAAATAGAAGAAAATGTGAAATATCTCATAGCAAAAACAACTGACCTGCAAAATAGATCTGGGGAGATAATTTAAGGATTATAGACTACTTGAAAGTCATGATAAAAAAAAAAGAGTTTAGAAATCATTTTTCAAGAAATTATTGGGGCAGTTAGGTGATGTAGTGAATAGAGCACCAACCCTGGAGTCAGAAAGACCTGAGTTCAAATCCAGCCTCAGATGCTTGAATTACTTACTAGCTATGTGGCTTTGGGTAAATCACTTAATCCCAAGTGCCTCAATTCCTTCCCACTCCAGAAAAAATAAATTATCAAGGAAAACTGATTTACTGCAGTACACACACACACACACACACACACACACACACACACACACTCCCTTCAACTACCCTAATACTGAGAAAAGTTTCATGAGTTCCAAATATCATCTTTTCATGCAGGAATGTAAACATATTTTAATAAGTTCATTATGATTTCTCTTTCCTCTTTATCTTTTCATGTTTCTCTTGATTCTTGTATTTGAAAGTCTAGTTTTCTGTTTAGGTCTGGTCTTTTCATCAATATTAATTGAAAGTCCTGTATTTCATTGAATGTCCGTATTTCTTCTGAAGTATTATACCCACTTTTGCAGGGCAGGTGATTCTTGGTTTTAATCTTAGCTCCTCTGCCCTCTGGAATATCATATTCCAAGTCCTCTGATCCTTTAATGTAGAAGCTGATAGATGTTGTGTTATGCTGATTGATTATGTTTCCACAATGCTTGAATTGTTTCTTTCTGGCTTCTTGTGTTATATTCTCCTTGACATAAGACCTCTGAATTTTGGCTACAGTATTCCTAGGAGTTTCCTTTTTGGAATCTTTTTTAAGAGGCAAGTGGTAGATTAGTTCAATTAATGTTTTACCCTCTGATTCTAGAACAAGGCAGTTTTCCTTGATAATTTCTGGAAAAATGATATTTAGACTTTTTTTGATCATGGCTTTCAGGGAGTCCAGTAATTTTTAAATTATCTCTCCTGGATCTGTTTTGCAGGTCTGTGGTTTTTCCAACGAGATATTTCACACTGTCTTGTATTTTTTTTGTTCTTTTGGTTCTGTTTTGTAATATCTTGATTTCTCAAAAAGTCATTAGCTTCCATTTGTTCCAATCTAATTTTGAAAGAATTTTTCCTCCAGTGAACTTTTAGACCTTCTTTTCCATTTGGCCAATTCTGTTTTGCAAAGCATTCTCCTCATTGACTTTCTGAACCTCTTTTTCCAATCTAGTTAGTTGATTTTTTAAGGTGTTACATTCTTCAGTATTTTGGGGGGTCTCCTTTAGCAAGCTGCTGACTCATTTTTCATTATTTTCTTGCATCACTCTCATTTCTCTTCCTGAATTTTCCTCTAATTCTCTCACTTGATTTTGAAAATTCTTTTTGAACTCCTCCATGACCTTTGACCAATTCATATTTTTCTTAGAGGATTTGGATGTAGGAGCTTTGACTTTTTTTCTTTTTCTGATTGTATGTTTTGATCTTCTTTGTCACCAAAGTAAGATTCTATAGTCTGATTTTTTACACTGTTTGCTCATATTCTTAGCCAATTACTTGACTTTTGAGCTCTTTGTCAAGGTAGGACTCTGCTTTCAGAGAGGAGAGTGCTCTGACCCATTTTTTCTGGGGTTTTACATTGTTGTCAGTGCTAGTTTTAGACACTTGTAAATTTTCAGTTCTTTTAAGGTACTATGATCAAAGGAAGATGTTTACTCTTCTCCTGGCCTGTGCTCTGGTCTGTGAGTGACTACAAACTCTCTTGACTGCTTTGGAACTTGAGGAGGCCTCCTTCTCCACAGCTGCCACAAGCTCTGCCACACCAGAACTCTTCCTCATCCCAGGACCACCAGACAAGAATATGACCTAGATTCAAGCAGGGCAGAGCAAGAAATCTTGCCTTGGTGCCACAAAGAGGTCTCTGCAACCTCCCTCTGATCAGCCACATCATCCCCCCAACATCTGTAGGTCTGGAGGTCCAGAAGCAGCAGCAGCTGCTGACTGCACCACTACCTCTACCACCCCAGGACTAGGGCCAGACTGTGCTCTTCTCTTACACAGGTCTGACAGACAGTTTATCTGTTGACCTTCTATTTTGTCTTTGGTGTTTGTGGGTTGAGAAGTCTGCAAACTGTTACAACTGCCAATGATTCAGTTCCCTCAAGCCTGGTTTGGCCCAATCTGTGCTGGCATGGGGCATGCTAGACTGTGCTCCACTCCCAGCCCAGTGGAATAGACCCTTCCTTTATGCCTGCCAGGCTGTCTTTAGCAAGGCTTCACTCTGTTATTTTGTGGTTTCTGTAACTCTGGAATTTTTTTAGAGTCATTTTTTACATGTATTTGAAAGTGGATGAGAGCTCAAGCAAGTTCCTGCATTTACTCAGTCATCTTGGCTTTGCTCTTCATTTCTTAAACTAAAATTGTGTTGCATAAAAATCATATTCCACAACTTGTTCAGTGATTCCCCACTTGATGGGCATCCCCTTAATTTCCAATTCTTTGGCCCCACAAAAAACAGTGCTGCTATAAATTATTTGTTCTTTTCCTTTTTCTTTTTTTATCTCTTTGGGATACAGAGCTAGTATGGTATTATTCAGTCAAAAGTTATCTAGTTTTGCAGTCCTTTGACTGTAGTTCTAAATTGTTCTCCAGAATGTTTGAATGTGTTCACAACTCCACCAACAATGCAACAGTGTCTCAATTTTCCTACATCCCTCCAACATTTGCCATTTTCCTGTTCTGTCATATTAGCCAGTCTGGAAGATATGAAGCAATACCTTAAAATTGTTTTAATTCACATTTCTTCAATCAATAGTAAGCTCAAATATTTTTACATATGGTTATAGATAGCTTTGATGGCTTCATCTGAAAAACTGATATCTTTTGATAATTTTTAAATTGGGAAATTGCTCATATTTCTATAAATTTGACATATTTCTCTATATATTTGAGAAATGAGGCCTTTTTCAGAGAAACCATCAGTAAAAATTTTCACAATTATTACTACTGTGCATTTTTTTCCATCCACTTTTCCCCCATTTCTCTCTCTCTCTCTCCCAGGCAATTGGGGTTAAGTGATTTACCCAAGGTCATGCAGCTAGTAAGTGTGACTGTTTTTGAAGGAGTTCTTCCCTTCAACAGAGTTTTGTGCACCTTTTGCCATTTGGCCTATTCTGTTTTTTAGGTGTTTTTTTTTCCAGCATTTTTTGCACCTCTTTTCCAAGATGTTGGTTCTTTTGTCATGATTTTTTCATATTACTCTCATTTATTTCCCAATCCTTTTTGAGCTTTTCCAAGAGTTCATCTTTTGGGGTGGCCTGAGATCAATTCACATTTTTCTTTGAAGCTTTGGGTTTAACTGTTTTTACTTTATTGTCTTCTGACTTTGTGTTTTGATCTTTCTTATCTCCATAGTAATTGTCTGTGGTCAGGTTCTTTCTTTGTTGTTTGCTCATTTTCCCAACCTGGGGGCGGAGCCAAGATGGCAGCGTAGCAACAGCAATATATTGCAGCTCTCACATAGCCACCCCAAAATAGTCATTTTCCCAACCTGTTTCTTGACTTTTAACTTTATGATAAAGTTTGGCTCTGTTCTTAGATTGGAGGGTTCACTGTCTCTAACTTCAGGTCTTCTGCATCTGTTTTCTGAGCTAGTTCTGGTGGCCTTTAAGTTTTCAGTTCTTCCAAGGTGACTTGGTAACACAGCCAATGCAGTGGGCAAGCCACAAGCACCTGAGGCCCCAGTGTGTAAAGCCAGTGACTAGAACCCTGGCCATCCATATAGGAAGTTTAATGAGTGGCCTTTATGCCCCAGGAGCAGAGCTCAACTTTAAAAGTCATGAAATGGGCAAAAAATCAGTAAGAAACATTAGACAGCCTTGACCATAGAGAGTTTCTATGAGGATAGGGGGAAAAAAAAAAAACACTAACTCAGAAGAGGACAACAATGTCAAACCTACATGTGAAGGCTTAAAGTGGAATATGAATTGGCCTCAGGTCCAAAATGGTCCTCTTGGAAGTGCTCAAAAAGGATTTTAAAAATCAAGTAAGAGAAGTAGAAGAAGAGTTGGGGAAAAATTAGTTATTCAGGAGAATTAGGAAAACAGATTAAGAAGCTTGGAAAAGAAAATACAAAAATTGTCTGAAGGAAACAACTCCTTTAAAAGTAGAATTACTTAAATGGAAAAGGAAATCCAAAAGATAACTGAAAAAAATAATTCTTTTAGAATTAAAATTGGGCAAGTGGAAGCTAATGACTCTATGAGACATCAAGAATCAGTCCAACAAAATAAAAAAATGAAAAAAATAGAAGAAAATATAAAATAACTCATTGAAAAGCAATGACATGGAAAATAGATTCAGGGGAGATAATGTCAGGGTTATTGAACTATTTGAAGGTCATGATTAAAAAAAGAACCTGGACATCATCTTTTAAGAAAATAGTAAGGAAAATTGCCTTAATATCCTAAAACCAGAGGGTAAAATAATCATTGAAGGAATCAATCAATCACCTCCTGAAAAAGAGCCCAAATTGAAGACTCCTAAGACTGTTGTAGCCAAATTCAAGAATTATCAGGTAAAGGAGAAAATACTGCAAACAATCAGAAAGAAACAATTCAAATATCAAAGAGCTACAATTAGTATTACAAAGGACTTAGCAGGTTTTACATTAAAGGATCAGGGGTCTTGAAATATGCTGTTCCAGAAGGCAAAGGAGCTTGGATTACAACCAAGAAAATTGAGCATAATTTTTCAGGGGAAAAGATGGATACTCAATGAAATAAGTGGCTTTCAAACTTTGTGATGGAAAGACCAGAGCTGAAGAAATGAACAGAGGAGGAAAAATAGGAAGAAGGGAAGTTAGTGATAATAATTGTGAATGGGATGAACTCCTCCATAAAACAGAAGGGGATAGCAGAGCAGAATAAAAAGTAGAATCCTACAATATGTTGTCCACAAGAAAAACATCTGAAGCAGAGAGATACACAAAGAATAAAAGTAAAAGACAGGAGTAGAATATATTATGCTTTAGCTGAAGTAAGATAAAAAGAAGGGATTGCAATCCTGATCTCAAAAGAACCAAAAGCAAAAACAGATCAATTTAAAAAAATGAGATGAGGAAGGAAATTACAACTTGCTAAAAGGTACCATAGGCAATAAAGTAATATTAATATTAAAAATATATGCACCAAGTTATATAGCATCCAAATTTTTATAGATGTTACAGAAAGAAATAGACAGCTAAACTATACTAGTGGGAGACCTCAATTTCTCCCTTTCAGAACTAGAGAAATCTAACCACAAAAAAACAAGAAAGAAATTAAGGAAGTGAATAGAATTTTAGAAAAGTAAGATGTGATAAACCTCTGGAGAAAAATGAATGGTGATAGAAAGTAATATACCTTTTTCTCAGTGGTACATGGCACTTACACAAAAATTGGCCATGTATTAGGGCATAAAACCCTCACAATCAAGTGCAGAAAGCAGAAAATTTAAATGCATCCTTTTCATATTATGATGCAATAAAAATTTCATGTAATGAAGGGTCATGGAATGATAGATTAAAAACTAATTGGAAAATAAAAAAATCTAAATCTAAAAAATGAGTGGGACAAACAACAAATCATAGAAACAATCAATAATTTCATCAAAGAGAACAGAAGCAATGAAAGAACATACCAAAAGTTATGGGATTCTGGCAAAGCAGTTCTTAGGGGATATTTTATATCTCAAAATGCTTACATGACTGAAACAGAGAAAGAGGAAATCATTGAATTGAGCATGCAAATATAAAAAGCCCAGAAAAAGAACAAATCAAAAATCCCCAAACAAAACCAAATTAGAAATTTTGAAAATCATTGTGGAGATTAACAAAATTGAAAGGAAACTATTGAATATATAAAATATACAACTGGTTTTATGAAAAAACCAATAAAATAGATAAAACTTAGGTTAATTTGACTAAAAAAAAAGAAAGAAGAAAACCAAATTACCAGTATGAAAAATGAAAAGGGTAAATTTAGTCTCAACGAAGAGGAAATTGAAACAATAATTAGGAATTATTTTGCCCAACTGTATGCCAATAAATCTGAAAATCTAAGCAAAATGGATGAATATTTACAAAGAATATAAATTGCCCATATTGACAGAAGAGAAAATATACTTAAATAGCCTCATTTTAGAAAAAGAAATTGAAGAAGCTGTCAATGTACTAGAACATATTTTCCATAGCCAGATGATTTACAAGTGAATTCTACCAAACATTTAAATAACAATTCCAATACTACATAAGCCAGTTGGAAAAGTAGGCAAAGAAAGAGTTCTACTAAATTCCTTTTATGACACATATTATGATTCTGATTCCTAAACTAGGAAGGGTCAAAATAGAAGGAAAATTATAGACTAGTATCACTAATGAATTATTGATGCAAAATTTGTAAATAACATTCTTGCAAAGAGATTACAACAGCTTATCACAAGTATTATACAACATGAGTAGACGGGATTTATACTAGGAATGCAGGGCTGGTTCAATATTAGGAAAATTATCAGTGTAATTGACTATATCAATAACAAAACTAACAGAAATCATGTGGTTATCTCAATAGATGCAGAAAAAGCTTTTGACAAAATACAGCACTCAATTCCATTAAAAACACTAAAGAACATAGGAATAAATGGAATTTTCTTTAAAAAAATAAGCAGTATTAATCTAAAATCATCAACAAACATTATCTGTAATTGGGATAAGCTGGAAGTCTTCCTAATAGGATCAGGGGTGAGAAAAGGATGCCCATTATCACCACTTTATTCAATATTATACTAGAAATGTGAGCTATAACAATAACAGAAGAAAAATAAATTGAAGGAATTAGAATAGGCAATGAAGAAACAAAACTCTCACTCTTTGAAGATGATGTGATGATATACTGATAGAATCCTAGATAATTAACTAAAAACTATTTGAAACAATTAATAACCTTAGCAAAGTTGCAGGATATAAAATAAACCCACATAAATCATCAGCATTTCTATATATTACCAAGAAAGCAGCAAGCAATAGAAAGAGAAATTACATTTAAAATAACTATAGACAATATAAAATATTTGGCAGTCTACCTGACAAGACAAACCCAGGGACTATATGAAGACAATTACAATTTACTTTTCACACAAATAAAGGAAGGTATAAACAATTGGAAAAATATCAATTGCTCATGGGTAGGTTGAACTAATATGATAAAAATGACAATTCTACCTACATTAATTTACTTATTCAGTACCCTATCAAAAATTATTCAGTATAGCTAGAAAAATAATTATAAATTCATTTGGAAGCATATTAAGGGAATTAATGAAAAAATGCAAAGGGAGGTGGTTTAGTTGTACCATATCTAAAACTATATTATAAAGTGGCAATCATCAAAACTATTTGATACTGGCTAACAAGTAGAATGGTGGATCAGTGGAATACATTAGAAACACAAGACATGGTAGTAAATGACTATTGTAATCTCCTGCTGGATAAACATTAAAGATTCCAGCTTCTGGGATAAGAAGTCATTATTTGACAAAAACTTCTGTGAACACTATAAAATAGAATGGCAGAAACTAAGCATATACCACCCTCTCACATCCAATACTCCTCTTTTCTGGCTCTTGACCTCTGGTTCCTTCAAGTTCCAGCTAAAATCTTGTCTTCTACCAGAAAGCTTTCCTGATAGTTCGTAAGGGTAGTGTTCCCTTCTCCCATTGATTATTCTCTATATATCCTGTATGTAGCATTTTTGTACATAGTGGTTTGCATAACTCATAAAGCAAAGATAAATACAAACCTTAGGATACTGAACATTAGTATGAAATTGTTCATCATACTGAAATAGGGAGGTACAATAAAGTATAATATGAAAGCTGAATCATTTCTAATTTAGTAATAGCTCATAGTTATCTAGGAACTCCAATTCTGATCTTCATGTTAGGAAATCTCAATATGTAAGTTGTTGCTCCTTCAAATATACTTAGCTTCAAGTATGTTTTCTTAATTACCTTATATTACTATAAAATATATAATTACCTTAAAGTATACTTTCTTAAACAGTGTTATCAAGCTGGTATGACTCTCTGAGTCTCTAGAACATATCTGGTGCTTCTTCTGCAGGAAATCCAGTTTCTTTCTCAAGAGAAAGTGCAATTTATTTCTTCACTTGTGTAGGTTCAGATTAACGAAATGACACTCCTAACCTCTTATGGTTCGTATATTCTGTAAAAGTGTAGTGTGTGACTTCTTTAAAATGACCTTATGTTCTAATTGCTCTTGTATATGTTAAAACCAATATTTCACTTTGTTATTAATAGCATGAACTTTTCTCCAACTCACTCAGGGATAATTATATCAAGATATGCCTTCAGCTATGAATGCCTCCCATTTTAAAGTCTGACTCTGAAGAGTCAGCTTTGTCTCTCTTGAGGTTCACCCTGCTGCTTCTACATCTGCCTCAATATGGGGTACTCAGAGGACTAACACCTCTTATGTGAGGGCTTACTGAGGCCTCTTTGGGCTGTTCATCCACCTTTGGTGTCCACCTTCCTCCAACTCTCACCTGTGGCTTTAAAAAGCTTTAGCATGTGCAGTGGCCATACCCCAGTAAAACCATCTCAGCAGACTGGCTAAACCAGATTGAGTGCAACTGAGAGGCTTTAAACCTGTGGGTGAGTTAGGGAACTGGCTACCCCAAGCGTGTGAAGATTTCCCAAGGGAATGGGCAGATGAGAACAATTTGTTCCAAAGGCCACGAAGGCAACTGAAGCAGACACTGTGGAGTGCTTAGAGCTTGGTCAGGCTTTAAGATGCTAAGGCCATCCACTGCATCCTGGGTCATTACCCGTCTTCTTGACTTTTGTCGTGCTGCTGGATTTTGATGATTCAGGAAGAGGGAGTAAGGCCGATGACTTTGTGCAACTCTGCTTCACTTAAATACAATTCACAGATAAGTTAAGACATCACCTGTGATTTCATTGGGCTTCTTTGAAAGTCAAAGGATGAACAACAGCATCGGTCAGTTTCTCCATCTAGCCTGCTTCTGTGACTTCTTCCCTCTACCTCAGAAACTTACAGGAATTATCACTATCTCGATCTTGTCATCACCAAATGTCCCAGTCTTCTGTTCAAAAGCTCTGAATCTCTTATGTAAACAGACTTTCCTGTCATTCAAAGTAGGCTGGTGTATCAGCAATGCAGTATTCACAATGCCTACAGTAACTATAAATATGCTGATATAGTTATTAATCACAAAATGGAACAGGCTCTCTACATAAGAAATATAGATAGTGCATTCATTTAAATACCAGAAGACTGAGTCCCAA
>CM053587.1:140951659-140976271 GCA_028646515.1 Pseudochirops corinnae | reverse complement strand
CAGGCTACCTCAGGCAAAGATCCTCCTCTCCTCACGCATGCAACTGCTCAGCGTCCAGGCAGCTTGGTCCCAGCAGCTCCGGCCCCGGGCAGTTCCTGCCGCAGGCAGTCCTCAGCAGGAGTCCTTAGCAGAGATTCTGCCCTGCTCAAAGCAAAAGGAGTTCACAACAGCAGCCACTGTCTCTGACGCCGCTTCCAGTCAGCACCCTACGGAGACTAACTTGGTTCAGGTGTTCTCTTGCTCCACCCCTTCCTGCTACGTCAGCAAGCTCAAGGGTCGTGGAAGATCTTCAAATCCCAGTATTGTTACAACTGGATTGGCAGAGAAAAATGTTAAGATCTGTTTTGATATCTTAAGATTCTTATGCCTATATGATACACTGTTCACAATGTTTAATAGACAATTCAATAGGCCTAGTGAAGGCCAATTTGACTTGGAAAATTGGAAAATATTGAACTAGAACTCTGGAGAGAGACTAGGACTGGAAATATAGATCTAGGAATCATGTATTTTAAGATGATAATTGACCTCATAGGACCTGATGAGACCAAATGACATAATTTCATTTATTTATTTATTTAATTTGGCTTTTTGGAAGGCAATTGGGGTAAAGTGACTTGCCTAAAGTCACACAGCTAGTAAGTATGTCAAGCATCTGAGGCCGCATTTGAACTCAGGTCCTCCTGACTCCAGGGCTGGTGCTCTATTCACTGCACCACCTAGCAACCCTGCAAATGACATAATTTTAAAAATAAAATAGTAAATAAATCAGCACAGGGCCTTGGGCTAAATCCACTGTATCTCTTTTGACTTTCCTATCAGTGATGCCTTTTTAATATTAAAAACTTCATTTTTTTCATTGACTGGATCCCTTTCATTTATCTGATTGATCCAGTAACCTAAGTGGAAAAAAGAAATAAAATATTTCTGCTGTAACACGGCTTTCCCCTAGAGCTACCGTGAGTGATATAGCGATGATTTGGAGCTAGCAGACCTGGAAACACAATCAGACCCTGACACTATTTGACCCTTACATGAGCAGGTCAGTTCAGTGAGACTTACTTTCCTTATTTACATGATAGGCATATGAATCAGCAATGCAGCATTCACAATGTCTACAGGAACTATAAGTATGCTGATATGGTTATTAATCACAAAATGTAACAGGCTCTCTACATAAGAAATATAGCTAGAGCATTTATTTAAACACCAGAAAACTGAGTCCCCAAACCAGAAAGTCAAAGCCAACACAGTAGTTACGAAGTTGGCACATGTGGTTGAAGTAGCAAACACCCACATTCTCAAGCCTTCAAAACAGGACAGGCTACCTCAGACAAAGCTCCTCCTCTCCTCACTCATGACAACTGCTCAGCATCCAGGCAGCTTGCTCCCAGCAGCTCTGCTCCCCCGCAGTTCTCATCCCAGGCAGTCCTCAGCAGGAGTCCTTAGCAGAGATTCTGGCTGGCTCAAAAAAGGAGTTCATGCGACAATCGCTGCCGCTGCTGCTACCTCTGCTGCTGCTTCCAGTCAGCACTGCAGGGAGACTAGCTTGGTTCTGGTGTTCTCTTGCTCCACCCCTTCCTGCTACGTCAGCAAGTTCAAGGGGCATGGAAGGTCTTCAAATCCCAGTATCATTACAGCATAATAAAACTCCAAGGTATCTAGTCCTCAAAGATTTTGAATGTTAAAAATGATCTTCAAATTTTAAAGTGCTATATATTACCATTATTACTATTTTATTTCTTTCCTTCTTTTACTCCTGTATAATTCTAAAGATTAATTAAAAATTAAAGATTCAAAAATTAGCATATATTCCTTGTTTCTATTTCTGCTGTAGTTTAACTTATATGAGAATCAAGGATCTAAGGTTAATGTATAGAGCAGATAAAGGAAATCATAAAACGGTACAGAAACACCAGGGCAAATTAGTGGTAGGTGATCTCCAATGATCCTTGTAGTAGCTGGGGGAAAATATATGTATACATAGTCAATATTAGTAGGGATAGGGAGGATGAATTGGATCTTCAGTATCTAAGTTCTTCACTGTTATTTCATGACAATTTAACACTGTATGGTGCTTTTTATCTTCTTTTATCTAGTGCAGCGATTCTCAACCTGTGGGCTGTGATATGCACACATATACATACATACAAATAGAAATTCATAAACATATCAAACACATAGATAAGGCCATATTATACTTTTCTACTCGTCATCTGCTTCTTTGAAGGTAGATAACATTTTATTCATAAGTTCAAGTCTTTCCATATTTTTGTATACCCACCAGCTCATCATTTAGTACACCACAACAATTTTCTGTCCCACTGAGACATTGTCTATTAGAGCTGCCCCTCCCCCACCAATTTTCTGCATTCCCTCTCTTCTTGGCTACTAGGATTTTATTTATATATGAAAATATTAATTTAAAATTATCAGAATAATCCATTTTACACTTCAACACTGCTCTCACCATGTAATATGATTTAGGATCTGATACCACCGAATCTAGTTTCTTTATATCTTTTCCCCCTGGTTTCCTTGAAGTTCCTGACCCTCTGCTCTTTTAAATGGACCTTGTTATTATTTTTTTTTTCTGAGTCAGTAAGTTCTTTTTTAGTGGCATATTTGGGATGGCATTATATAAATAGATTAGTTAGGTAAAATTGCACTTTTATTATATTAGCTTTACCTACCCATGCACAATAAATATTACTTCAATATTTAGATATGACTTTGTATAAAATGTATTTTGTTTGTTATATTTGCATAGTTTCTGTACCTGTTTTGGCAAGTATTTTTATATTGTCTAGTTATTTTATATGGTCTAAAACTATTGATTATCATGACTGACATATAGTGTAGTTTCTCTGGTTTTTCTCTTTTGATTAAATATATTTTAGTTTTAACTTTTTCTGAGATCATGATTATTATCCCTACTTTTTAAAATAATAAATTCTAATGTTTTATTTAGAAAGGAAAGTTTTAGGAGAGATGTGATTTCTAACTTCAGGCAGTTGAGGAGATATCAAATGGAAAAATTAATAGATGTTCTATTGATTTCATAGGTTAGCACTAGGAGTAATGGAAATTGTAGAGGTTCAAACCGTCTTGATGTAAGGAAAAGTTTCTTAACCCTTAGAGCTCTCCAAGAGTAGAATGTGAGTATTTAGTTGTCCTTCATTGGACATCTTAAAGCAAAGGCTCCATGATCACTTGCTTGATGGCAAGTGTAGAGGGGATTATTATACTAGTATGCATTAGCCTCAGTAGTCAGTGTGGTCTCTTCTAGTCCTGAGATCCTGTGATTCTATGACTTAATATTCCTTCTTAAAAAATGTATTTTATATAAAAAACTAAAACTTAAATACACAATAGAGAAAAGAAAAAGTAACATACTATAAACTTAAATATAAAATAAGAAAACAAGAATGTCATGGGCACAACAGAATATAAGAGAGGATTCAAAATATATAGCATTAAATTGACATTTAATAAATACCACACATTGTTGAGAGGTGTCTATCTTTTCTTTGCTTCCTTATTAATTTTCTTTTGTCCTCTGCTATGTGCTTTTTACTTTGTTCTTTTCTTTTTTCCTCTTCCTCCCCCCAGGCTACAATTAAGCATGGATATATTTATATGTAGATATACATACATACATATATACATAAACATACATACATATATAGACATACTCTTTCCCCATAAATTCTACTCATGATATTTATTTTCATGTTCGTGTGTATCTATTATTTCCTATGCCTCCTAACTCCTCTATTTTATTTTTGCCTGCTACCTTGCCTTCTTATTACTTACCTACACCCCACCCCCACAATCCCTCTCCTATCCTCCCATTCCCATAAATCTAAACACCCATCTATACCCTCTTTTGCCTCTTCCCTCATCCTATCCTCTAAAGACCCCTCCCTTGTCCTCTTCCCCCTCCCTAAGAGAGAGATAGAAGGAGAGACAGAGAAAAAGAAACTTCAGTGTCAGAGAATCACACAGGATGAGAAGGTATGTGGGGTGGGGTTGTGATCCACGTAGGTGGTGTAATCTGCTTAGAAGAAATCTCTGATGAGTCAAAGTACTAAAGGAAACAAAGTTTATAGGTTTTATAGCTTACAGAGAGCCATAGAAGTTAAATGATTAGCTCAGAAACAGTACAGAGATGATGCATATAGAACATAGGAGAGCAAGAAAATATGGTCAGAACAAGGAAGGAATCCAATAGAGTCAAATTAGTCAAATGGCAGCTAAATAAGATACAGATTACAAGACTAGATGAGAAAATAGGAGGAATTTTTTCAATAGTAAAAGACATTTTCTACAAATGGGCAGTGGAGAGTTGAAATTAGATCTAGAAATGAACCTGTAATTTCACTGGTACAAGGAAATCTCACAAATAAAGAAACTTCAATCACTGAAGAATAGCGCCTTCTCCAAATGATGCTCTTATTTTCAGAAATCCAGTATATGTCACATGCTTACTTGAACTCGGGTCCTCCTGGTTTTAAACCATGTCCCTATCCACTGTACCATACTGTCTTTATGTGTTGATGCTGAAAGTCAGTCAGCCAACAAGCATTTATTAAGTGCCTATTTTATGTCAGGCACTGTGCTAAGCTTCAGGGAGATAAAAAAAAAAAAAAAGATAAAAGAAGTCTCTGCTCAGAAGAAGTTCACAGTCTAATGGGGAGAAAACATGCCAAAAACTATGTTCAAATGAGAGAGGGAGGCACAACCATTAAGGAGGACTGGGAAAGAATTTTTGTTGAAGAGGGGTTTTAAGACAGAAGTTGAAGGAAGTAAAGCCAGGAGACAGAGATGAGGAGGGAGAGGATTCTAAGCATGGGAACAGCCAGTGAAAATACCCTCAATCTGGAGAGGGAATGTCTTGCATGAGGAAGACCACGAAAGTAAATACCATTGGATCTTGGAGTATAACTAGGCCAGCTAAGTACAAGAAACTGCAAATGGAGGGAAGGTCCAAACTATGAAGGCCTTTGAATTCCAAACACAGGATTCTGCATATTGTCCTGGAGGTGATTGGGAGCTACTGGAGTTTATTGAAGGAGGGTTGGGGAAATGACATAGTAAGTCTGTACGTTAGGAAGACAAATTTGACAGCTGAGTGGAGTGGGAAGAGACTTGCAATAGAGAGCTTAATAAGCTCAATCAGGGACTACAGTAATAGTCTAGACGTTAGGGGATGAGACTTGCAGTAATAGGTATTATATTAAATAGTGAACCAGCCATGCTTAAGTGGACCTACAAACAGGGAGATGAGTCTATCATAGCATTTACATATGTATGCATGTATCTACTTTTTATACTTATTTATTTCTTTTTACTGATATGTGTTGATGATATTATATTACCCCGGTTCTTAAGGGGCACCTAAGTCCACCCACTCTGTCACATGTCTAGCAAGTGAGGGAGGTGGTACTTTTACTCAGGTCTTTTGATTATAAGTCAAGTGCTCAGTCCTCTAGACTATAGTGCCTACATGAAGTCTTCCTTCAATTCTGCATTCACAACAAATATCCCTAAATCTCAATAGTGAGTTATTTATACCACTCCAACATTCATAAAGTAACTGCTTTGGAGATTTAGATCCAGTATTGAAATGCTTTGGAGATATAGATCTCCAAAACAGCTACTTTATGAATACATGTACATATATTATATATATATGTATATATATATATATATATATATTTATAGTGTGTGTGTGTGTGTATGTATGTGTCTGTGTGTCTGTGTATGTACATGTATGTATATGCCCACATAAATATAACACAAGATTGCTGGAGCACTCAAGCTTGAATTCTACCTCAGGTATTTCTGAATGTGTGAGTCTAGGTAAGTTACTTAATTTTTAAATTAAATTTAAAGTAGTTTAGTAAAACATTTACCTATTTATGAGGATCATGTGAGATAATATGTGTATAACAACCTATCATCCTTAAAATACTATAAAAATGTGAGCTATTATTACTATTTTTTTTTAAATGTGTTAGAGTGGTCCAAAAAAGTATGGCCTGGACAATTTGATTCTCAGTAGCTATGCCATCTAGAAAAACAGGGGTGCTTATTGAGGAAGGTGGCTGTAAACATTGTTATCAAGGTGGTACTGGCTCCAACCCCTACCCCTTTCATAGAATGGGATTAGAAGCTTCCCACTTTCCCCATTCCCATCAATCCTCTGTTTGCCATTGCAATCAGCAAAGACACTTTCCCTCCTATGTATCTCTACACAATCAAGGTGGGTAAGGACTACCCCTACAAAGGGAAAAGAACTGCACATCTATCATCCCCTCTGCTGCCTGACCAACTCCTCATTGTAATTGTAGCAGAGGATGGTAATGAGATAAAGTAACAACGTGCATTCTGAGTTTCAACAAATGCTCCTACCAGATTGTATTTGCATCACCATGTACTGCTTTCCATTACATTTGTCCTCTTTTAATTCCATGGGTCCAGGTAAGTGGGGGCTGCTATAAATGAGAGGATAGAAGGTGTTGCTGTCATCATTTCTGATACTATTATCCTGGATTTGTTTTTAATCCTGCCCCCTCACTGGGAATGTTGGGAGTAAAGTGTCTACATGGTATTCAGGGAAGATGTTTCAATCAAAAGTCCAAGATGGGAGAAGCATGGTTAGCAGTAAAAATTCATTATGAGTCCACAGTGTAGTAAATTAGCTAAGTCATGAGACTCATGCAATCTCTTTTGGGGATTTGAATCCCCCAATCTTACAACTATACACAGGAAGATCTTTCCCTCCTCTACCACCTAAATGGAGTCATATTTTCTGTCCTGTGCAGCTGCCTGCAAGAGAACTGACAGTCAGAAGTCAGTCATTTCTACTGGGTGTGGAACCTCATATCATTGACTTCTTCAGCTCAGCATCCAATCAAGAGGAATATACACTGAGTTAAGTTACTGCTGATCAGTCAGTGACACCTCTTAACTTTCTGTATACTCCTAAAATAATTTACTGACCAATTGTCTATTTGAGGACAAACCTCTGGTTCTGTTGAAGCACTAGAGAATGTCTTCTTTCCAATTGTGAATTCATCCAAGACCCTCTGTCCTTCTTAATAATATTCTATGAGTCAATTTCTCTGATTCTTCACCATGTCCTTTTCTTTTTGGATGGGGGAGGACAGGGCAATTGGGGTTAAGTGACTTGCCCAATGTCACATGGCTAGTAAATGTTAACTGTCTGAGGCTGAGGTTGAACTCAGGTCATCCCAACTCCAGGGCCAGTGCTCTATTCACTGTACCACCAAGCCGCACTCATGTCCTTTTTTCTAACATGTTTTAATAGTTTTCAAATTAATTTATTTATGCACCTACTTATTTTTAAAGGTTTATTAGCTCCCTCTCCTTCCTTCCCACTACACCCCTCTCTCAAAAGTGATCAATTAGAAAAAAGAAAGAAAAAGAAAGCTTCATAACAAAAATCCATAGCCCAGAAGAACAAATCCCTACATTTGTCATGCTCAAAAATGTAGATCTAATTCTTCATGTTGAGTTCTTCAACTCCCTAGGAAGATGCAAGCAGCATCTTTCTTCCTCAGTCCTCTACATCTGTGGTTTATCATTGCATTTATCAGTCTTAAGATATTTTAAAAGATTTTTTCTATAATATAGTTGTATTTATTGTTCTCTTGGTTCTGCTTTCATTTAGCATCATTTGATAGGTCTTCATTATTTATGGAAGAATAACATTCCATTGCATTAAAAAAATCACATTTTATGTTTAGTCATTCTTCAATAAATGTACACCACCTTAGCTTCCAGTTTGGAGTTACTGTGAAAACACCTGCTATAAAGGTCCTTTAAAAAATTAAGGTCCTTCTCACCTTTCTTTGATCTCTTTCTGTCACAGGCCTAGGAATGGTATAATTAGGCCAAAGTTTGTCAACTTTTGAGACATTGCTACAAATTGCTTTCAAAATAGACGGATGGATTCATAGCTCTACCAAAAATATGCCACCCAAGACTGTGACCCAGATACAAGTAGGGCAAAGTAAGAAAATCCTGCCTCGGTACCAGTAAAGAGATTCCTGAAATTGCTCTCTGATCACCTGCTTGGTCCCCTCATTCTCTGAGGACCTGGAGTTCTGGAAGCAGCTGCTGCTGTAGCGGCTGCTGCTGCCACTACCTCTGCCACCTGTAAAGCCAAGCATGAGCAGCTTTGCAGAGGACTGCTGCTGTGAATAGCTTTCAAGGTTCTGATTACACAGTATAGTAAACTCTCTATTTATTCAGTAACAGACCAGAGCAAAACATTAAAAAAAAAATCAAAATACAGCATTCAGAATGTTTTAACTTCACAACTTAAAATAGCCACATAGTTTTCACCAAAGTGGTCACATAGTTTTAAGCAAAGTACATTCCTTTAGTCAATCACAAAGTCCTTAATTCAATCACAAAGTAGAAAAGTCAAAGTCTTCCACCCATGGGGTGCAATTAAGTTACTATTTCATCATTCACTATTCAGTACTCTATTAAGGGGTAGTGGAAAGTACAAAAGCCCTCCACCCCTAGGTCACAAGTAAGTTACAATTTCATCAGTCAGCATTAAATACCCAAGGAGAGGTCTTTTCATCTTAACTTGAGGCAGGCTCCCAGCTTCCATGGTTCCTCTTCCATGGTTCCAGCTTCTGCCCAAATATAACCAAGTGCCACCTGAATTCAAAGGCAGATAGCTCCCTCCCAGTTCCTTGTCCAGATCTCTGTGCAGTTCCTGTTCCACATTGACGCTCACAGTGTCCAGTCTACCTCAAATCCTTCACAGTTTTTGTTCCTGGGAAGAGAAAACTTAACAGAGCCACAAGAATATTTACACACATCAAGCTTAGCATAATTACAGCAATATTCACATACATGGTTTGGCACTATCATCTCAATTCACTTTCTGCCTGTGAAATCAACACAGACCCAAAACAGACGGACAAAGTACTGCCACAACAGTCTTCTCCCTCTGCCATCTCTGGCTGACCCTCAAAAGTCCTCAGCAGCTCAGCTGGCCCTCAGAAGTTTTCAGCAGCCCCGGATGGTTTTCAGAAACTCTCAGTAGGAGTTTGGCTGGCTCTCAGAAGAAGCTGTGCCACCACAAGTTCTGTTCTTAAAATCAAAATCACTTTCTCTAGCTCTTGTTCTCAAAATCAAAATCACTTTCTCCAGCCTGGGACTCTCCTCTTCAACCTCCACGTGCCTTACTCTAAGAAGTTCTGTCTCGGTTTTCAGTTCTCATTTCTCTTCTCAATTCTTCTCCATTCTCATTTCAGTCCTCAGTTCAGCAGTAGCAGCCCAGCCTCCAGATGCTTGCTGAGAGAAATTCTGGCCTCTATCAGCTTGGGTTTTTTTTTTTTTTTATAAGGTATTAGCTTCTCCCTGTTTCACCCCTTCCTCTTTCAACAGGAAGTTCCTCCCACTGTGGGATTCACCAGTTCTTGATTGTAATACTTGATACAATTACATTTGAAACAAGATGCTAAGTGTTTGCCAATACAAGGGTATCTTCAAATTACATTACTGTTACTCCCTGGGGACAGAGGCCAAAATGCTTTCTACTTTCTCCCAGTTCCAACAGTGTTTCCCCACTGATCTTTTACTTTCTCTTTGAAGTTTATGGGTTGAGAAGTCTGGAAAGCACCACAGCTCCCAGTAATTTAGTCCTCTGAGATCTCCTCTGGCCACCGTGTGCTGCCTGTCTGCCATCATGGAACCAATGGAACTGTGCTCCACTCCCAGCCTGCTGTGATAGACCCTTCCTGTTGTCCTGCCAGGCTGTCTTCAGCAGAAAATTTGTTTCACTCTGTCACTTTGTGTGTTCCATAGCTCTAAAATTTGTTTTGAGTATTTTTTTGTAGGCATTGGCAGTCATTGGGATGTGAGCTGCACCCCCTTGACTCTGCCCCCATTTTTCTAATTCTTTAAAATCTCTTCAATATTTTATTTGCATAGCAATAAATAGGTAAATTAGTTTAGATAATATTGCCGATTTAATTATGTTGATTCAATTTTCCTACATATGACCAATATGTTTTTTTCAGTTTTTATTTATTTATTTCCAACAAAGAATATTTTACACCTGAATTCATATAGTCCCTAAGTGTATCTTCATAAATATGCTTCCAAATATTTTATATCTTTCATCATTATTTTGTTTTTAATTTTTTAAAATTATCTTTAATTTCCAAATTTCTTCTTCTCTACACTTTCCTCCACTCATTGTGAAGACAAAAAATATAATACTCATTATACTTGAAGTCATACAGAACATATTTCTGCCTTAGTAATGTTGTGGGAAAAGGGAGCAAAAAGAAAAAAATGCTTTGATTTCCCCTGTGAATCCATCTCCAGATGGATAGCATTTTTTATCACGAGCTCTTTGGAATTGCCATGGATCATTGTATTGATCAGAGCTGCTAGTTCTTTAACATTTGATTATCATTACAATATTGTCATTACTATGTATATTGTTTTTCTTTTTCTGTTCACTTCACTTTGCATCAGCTCATAGAAGTTTTTTCCAGATCTTTCTGAAATCATCTTCCCCATAATTTCTTATAGCACAATAATATGCTATCACAATCATACACTATAATTTGTTCAGTCATTCCCTAATGAATGATATCTCCTCAGTTTCCAATTCTTTGCCACCACAAAAAAGAGCTGCTACAAACATTTTTGTGCACATTTTTAAAATTTTATATCTTTGAAGTATAGATCTAGTAGTGATATTGGTGAGTCAAAGGATATGCCCAGTTTTATTGCCCTTTGCCTGTAGCTCCAAATTGTTCTCCAGAATAGCTGGATCATTTTACAGCTCCACCAACAGTGTATCAATGCACCTATTTTCCTATGTCTCATCCAGTATGTATCATTTTCCTTTTATGTCATTTAAGCCAATGTGATGGGTGTACTGTGCTATCTCAGGGTTGTTTTGTTTTTCATTCCTCTAATTATTGGTGATTTATGCATTTTTATGTGACTATTGATAGCTTTGATTTCTTTTTCTGAAAAATGCTTGTTTCTATGGTTATTTTTAAGGCAATTTCTCTTTCTAGCTTTTCCTGGGGCATTTTGTTGGTAATATACAGGAATGTTGATTTGTGTAAATTTAATTCTTATTCTTCAACTATGCTGAATTTGTAGTTTTCATTCATTTTGGTTGACTGTAGATTTTTCCAAATAAATGATCATATAATTCACAAAAATGATATTTTTCTTCTACACTTATTTATGTAATATCTTTTTTTTACTAGAATTTCTAGCACTATGTTCAATAGCACTCTTGTTATTTAGTATCCTTCCTTAACCTCTGATCTTAGTGAGTAGTGCCAAAGATACCAAAGCTAAACTCCAACCCATAGCCTACTTTTTATCTTCAAGAGGATTATTACATGTTGCAATATGAAATATTTTTTCCTCAAACAACAATCTCCTACTGGGCACTTGTCCAATATATAATTTTAAGGTTCCATTGTTACTCCACATCCCTCTAGGAATAAGGGAAGAGAACTTTTTCATTTCCCTTTATTCAGTCACAGCATGACTATTCCAACTATGTTTCACCCAACACAACAAATTCAAACTTGTTTTACTAAGATTTCAGTACACTCTAAAGCCTTTTCCAAAATAGATAGCCTTTAAAGTTCTTTTCAGCCTTCTCATTCAATGAATCTATGAGTCTAATGAAAAAGTCCATAGTTTTGAGATAAAACATTATAGGATGCATCCATTTATTCTTTTGCTTCACAAATATTTCCTGATTCATCTGAATTACTGCCAGGTGGGTGGTAAATACCTTTATCCTTAAACATAGCTCATTAATCTTTCTTTTCATTTTAAAAATTAGCATTCTTTTAAAATTCATTCTGCAGCCTTTTTATATTCACAGTAAGCCATTTGTGATATCTTTCCAAATGCCTTTGCAAAAATTAAATATATAATTCTGCAAGGCAACTACTGCAAATGCTCTTCATCTGTCATTCTGGCAGTATCTTCAAAAAGTCATGTATGTTTGTAAAGTAGAAGGCACTCGTTCTGGATTCATACTGTCTTGTTAACTAAAACCCCTTGTCATCACAACATTTTCATTTCTGTTATAAACCAATCCATCAACAGACATGCTATCTAAATGATCTGGTTTCTTTCTTCATGCTGCTTTTGGAGGGTGGGAATTGACATTTCCTAGTATCTGGAGAAAACCTACACACCTTTACCAGAAGAGAAAATAACAAAATAGTGCATAAAGATTCAATGTCCTAGTATTTACTAAGTATTTTATACCTTGTTCTAATTTTTACATTTTACGTTTGTCCCAGTTTCCACATTTCCCTATTGTTCTGTACCGTTTGTGCATTTTTATAACTCAATATGTTATATTGGTTCCAGTGCAATCTTCAAAATATGTAAGAATATAGTAACCACCATATAAAAATGATTATTATTGTCTCACTATCTCAGAATCTGGTTACCAATGGAAAATCCAAAGGAGTTTGCATTAGGAAGACATGGTTGTCTTCCCTGACACCAACTTTGTAGGATCATTTGCTTAGAAAAATCTAAAAAGTCTATCAAAAACCAATTGAAACAATAAATTCATCAAAGTTGGAGGATATAAATTAAATATACATAAATCCTCAACATTCCTGTCCAAGAAAATGCCCCAGGATGAGATGAAAGAGAAATTCCCTTCAAAATAAATACAGAGACAGTTTTCAGAAGCAAAAATGAAAACTTTAAATATAAGTCATATGAAAATTAGCTCTAAAACACTAATAAAACTATCATACTAGAAGCAATCTGTGAATATATCACTCACAAATTTGTCCAAATATTTTTTGAATTCGTCTCTCTCTCTTTTTTTTTTTTTTAACTTATACCACCTCTTAAAATAATGAGTTCAACATAGTTATTAATGGATGGACAATGTGACACAATGAATAGAGAAAGCTGAACTGAAAGGAAGAGAGAGATGAGATCCAGTCATGCCATATACTGGCTGTATGACCATTGTTGAGTCATTTAATAATGTTGCAGTTGACTCTCTAAGACTTTTTTATGATGACCTGTCTCTTTTGCAATCTTTTGCAGTATCCCATATAATTTATCACATGGGAGGGACCACATTTTGCCTCAATATTTTTGAATTTCTACTTTGACTTCCTTCATTGTTCTATAACATATGCCATCTGGTTTCAGTGTTTTAGAATGGAGATAGGCCTGGACCTCAAATTCATCAATATGGAGAGCTCCTAGATCAGAAAACTTCATTTACAAATGCAGGTTGGCACTTCCTTTGCAACTTAATTTTACAAAAGTTGCCTAAAACACTAAGAGATTAAATACCTTGTCCATGGTCACACAGCCCATATGTATCAGAAACGGGACTTGAACCTTAGCATTTAGAACAGTTTTCTGTCCAATACACTACAACTCTCAGTATTTTACTGATACTTCTTTTACACAATGGTATTGGAAAAGCATTAAATTATATAAAGAATGGTTTAATGGATGAAGAGTCAAAATTCAAGGTTAACTTACACAATTCAAACTAAGCTATTATTTTCAATAGACACTAAGGTTTAGAAACTCCTTCCATTTGTGCAGCTTAGCAGTGAACTCATCTGTAAATTTTGGTTGTTCTGAATTGTCAATGGTATTGAGAGATTAATGGATTTATGGTCACAAAATTATGATGACTTGTCAACTTGCAGCTAATATGTATCAGAGGAAGGGCATGAATCAAGATCCTACTGTCTCCAAGACTGATCCTTCATCTACATGTTTGTTGCACAATTATTAAAGGGTATCACTGATTCTCTAGATGGATTATTTGCTTTGTTTCCTTTAAAAAAATTTAAAATGCTTTGAAGTCCCTTTCAAAATGTTTTTAGCCTGTTTAATTGCTAGCTTGCATATTGATTTGTTTTTCTTGGTTTCCTGACCTCTTCTCTTTAGAAACTTTTTGATTTTTGTAAGGATGTTGTTTTTTTTCTTTCCTCCCACAATAACCTTTATGGTTTTCCCAGTTAGATTTATCTGAGATTTTTGTTTTTATGTAACTAGAAAGAATTGCCCATTCCAGGTAAGAGGAACATTATTTTTCTTAATTTAGCAACAATTCTGCCTCTTACTACTTCTTCTTCTTTGTTTTCTCCCTTTATTTCCCTTATCATTTCCCTGTGTTCTTAACTGTATAACAGGGGTAATAAGAGGACACCATCTATTTCCTCCTCCCAGTGCCATCTGTTGGACTGGGGAAGTTTCCAAAGGGACAGAATATATGAAATATCGAAAACTTCTTTGAGGAAATGAGCCCTATGGGAACAAGTTTGCTTTTTATCTGTGGCCTCAGTTTCCACATCAACAAACTGAGGAGGCTGTAATGTACTTTTTTAAAGGTCCTTTCAGGCAGTGGAGCCAAGATGGTGGAGTAGAAGCAACAAGGTTCCACAGCTCCCACATAGCCACCTCAGATACCCACAAAATATGACTCTAAACAAATTTTAGGGCTCCAAAACTCACAAAAATACAGAAAAATGCATCTCCCACTGAAGGCAGCTCGGCAGGAAGGGCTCATCACAGCATGCTGGGAGTCGAAACAAGCCCAGTCTTGGACTACCTGAAAGCCATGATCAAAAAAAAGAACTTAGAAAGCATCTTACAAGAAATTCTCAAGGAAAATTGGCCTGATATTTTAGAACTGTAGGGCAAAATAGAACTTGAAAGAATTCATTGGTCACCTCTGAAAAAGATCCCCAAAAGAAAACTACTAGGAATGATATAGCCAGGTTCCAGAGTCCCGAGATCAAGGAGAAAATATTAAAAGCTGCCAAGAAGAAACAATTTGAATACTGTGGAAACACAATTAGGATAACCCAGGATCTAGCAGCTGCTACATTAAGGGATCAAAAGGCCTGGAATATGCTATTCTGGAGATCAAGGGAGCTAGGATTAAAACCAAGAATCACCTATCCAGCAAAATTGAGTATAGTGTTCCAGGGGAAAATATGTTCATTCAGTGAGGTAGAGGACTTTCAATCTTGCTGAAAAAACCAGAACTGAAAAGAAAATTTGACACTCAAATACAAGAAGCATGAGAAGGTAAACATGGAAAAGAAATCATAAGGATCTTATTACAGTTGAACTATTTACATGCCAACATGGAAAAATGATAATTATAACTTATGAAACTTTTCTCAGTATGAGGATAGGAGAAGGTGTATATATATATATATATATATATATATATATATATATATATATACACACACACACACCTTTGTATATATGTCTGTATATATGAGTACATAGAGGGCACAAGATCAATTGAATAGGAAGGGACAATACTCTAAAAGGTGAAATTCTAAGGTGGGAGAGTATTGGAATGAGAGGAGACAGAATGGGGTTAATCATCTCATATAGAAGAGGCAAGGGATAATTCTTACAACAGAGGGGAAGAATAGGGAGGCAAAAGGGAAAAGGTCAACTTTACTCTCATTGAATTTGGCTTAGAGAAGGAATGACATAAACTCTAAACTGGGTATCTTACCACACAGGGGGAATGGGGATGAGAGGTGGGATGACAGAGGGGAGGGCAAGGTGGGGTGAAGGGTTGCTGGAAGTACACACTTCTTTAAAGGGACGGGGATAGGGACAGGGACAGGGTAGAGAATAGAACAAGAGGGGAGGCGGACTAGGAAGGGGGGACATATAATCAGTCTCTCACAATATGCGCACTGTGGAGATATTCTTTGTAATTACACATGTACAGCCTGTATTTAATTGCTTGTCCTTCCAGTGGGGGTGAGTGACAAGGGAATAAGGGAAAGAATCTAGAATTTAAAGTTCTATAATCAAATGTTAAAAATATATATGTATATATAATATATATATATATATTAATTATTATTATTAACCTCATCCAACTGGGAATTAAGATATACAGGCACTGTGGTAGGGAGATCCATCCTGCCCTACCAGAAAGTCAGAGGGGCGAGGGGTAGGACATAAGAGAGAGCAGATTGGGCGGGAGGGGTTTTACAGTGGGATGGCTGTTTTGAGGTGTTGGGTAGGGGAAAGATGGAGAGAAAATTTGTAACTCAATATCTCTTGGAAATGACATAAACAAGTAAAAAAATAAAAATAAAAATAAATAAATAAATAAATAAAGGTCCTTTCAGTTTCTAAATCCTGTAATTTGAAATATTTTTGTTGCTAAATATCTCCAAGCCATGACTTGTATTTGTTATTGTTCAGTTATTTCAGCAATATCCAACTATTTACAACCCCATTTGGGTTTTCTTGGCGAAAACGCTGTTTTGCCATTTCCTTCTCCACATCATTTTACAGAAGAGGAAACTTAGACAAACAGGGGTAAGTGACTTGCCCACTGTCACACTGCTGGTAAGTTTCTGAGGCTCAATTTGGACTGAAGTGTTTCTGATTCCAGGTCAGGTGCTCTAGCCATTATGCCACTTAGCTGCCCCAAGCCATGACTTGCTTCTCAGTATTCAAGGTCAACCAGTCTGTAGTTTAGACTTCTGGTGTTAAGGATAGGTGTTCTTTGAGTCAATTGAATCACCTCATCACAATCAAAAGGAATGATAGGCTACTAAGCCCTGGTACGTTTACTAAGGGACAATGGCTCAAATGTTCAACAAGTGTAAATAAAGTCTGGAAAACTTTCTAAGGGTGACGGGAAGTCTCTTTAGACTAGTTCAGAGACTTGTCAATGACTTCTGGGGCATGTATAAAACCACACAGCAAGTTGGAAATGAGAGGTTAAATTGCCTGCCAGGGCAGAGAAGAGGGATTACCAACTACCCTAGAAAGCTTTTCAGGCTTTGTTGGGTCATGTTCTCATCTAATCGGGGTTTAGCTTCTTATCACTTAACTTAATAGGGATTGAAGAGACTTGATTAATTTAATCAATCAACCTGTAACCTTACATTAGGTTTAGTGTAGTAACATTTATGTTTTTTGGCTTTGCTTTTATTTTCTCATCCTGTACCTATCTGATGTTCTGATTCCTGGAATGAACTCCTTACTTACTTATGCCTCTAGAAATTCATGATTTCCTCAAAACTCAACTCAGATATTACCTTCTGCATAAAGCCTCTCCTAATCCCCCTAGTAACTCATACCTTCCACCCAAAAGTTCTGCTAAATTTATTTTGTATATTTTTGTATGCATAGGAAGGATGGTGGAGCAGATATGACTTAGCTTTGGAACCAGGAAAAAAAAAACACTCTAGTCCTGCCTTTAAAACACATTGGCTATGAGATCCTGACTCAGTTACAAAGATGGTGCCAATCTGAATTGGTGGAGGAGGTTTCATCATTTAGAGGGTTCCCTATGCCAATAAAAGTCCCATGTCTTGTATATGCTTTCATATGTACATCCTGTCTCCCTGATACCATGTAAACCCTTTAAGGGAAGTAATCAATTTTTTTTTTCCTTAGTATGATGAAAGCCTAGAACATTTCCTGACACACACACTCTTCTCTCTCTGTTTAACTCTCTCTCTCTCTCTCTCTCTCTCTCTCTCTCTCTCTCTCTCTCCCTCCTTCCAACTCTCAATATATATACTTGATACCACGTGCTTGAACAAAGTTCATTAGTTACTTAATTGACTGGTTCAACTCTAGTGCATCTATTTTGTGAGTCCAAAGGATATTTTCTATTGTCTGTTCTGATAGATCAGTTTGTGAAACCAAACCTTTGGTCTTCCACATCATCCATAAGCTTTTTCTCAAAACAAATAAAGATTTTACTTGCTTGTTTGTACTCTTTGAAGACCCCATGCAATTATCTAAATGGCATCATCTTTTTCATTGTTTAGCAGCAATATCACCAACTCACATGCATATGGTGTTTCAAGTTTTGTGAAGAGCTTTGGAGACAAAATCTCATTTGATCCTTACAGTCCTGTGAGGTAAGTGCTGTTTTGGCTGGTAGGTGGTTGAGAGGATAGTGTTAGAATCAGGAAAACATGAATTTATATCTTATCTCATACTCTTACTAGTTATGTGATTCAAGGCAAATCACTTAACCTTTCAGACTAAAATGCCTGGAAAAGAAGGATAATAATAAAAAGGATTGTTAAAAGGATCAAACGAAATGATCAATGCACATAAAGAGTTTTGTAAAATGTAATTATATACACGTATTTTTTTTATCATAATCATCACAAAGGAAGCGACTGAGGCTTGAAGATGTTTAGTGATTTAGTCAGTCAAACAGGTAATATGTGCTTGGGTCATATGGGTGCAAGACAGGGTTCCTTGAATCCAAGTCAGTACTCTATCATTGACTGTTGGCAAGATTTGTTGTTTTGATATTTATCCTCATTTCTCTCCAAAGTTTATTCCTCAACACTGTGAACCTTTCTTGTTTCATTCCTCACTCTCTTAAATATAAATATATAAATATAAATAAATATAAAAAATAAATATTTTATTATATATATGCTTTTTCAATTAACTAAATAGCTCAATGTACAAATCTTTACTTTTTTGGAGGTGCAGGAAATCCTGAAATATGGTCATATGGTTGGGTGATATATAATGTCAAATGAAGGTAAAGCTTGTATTGAATCTTTCTTGTATACCCTTGATGATTGTCTCATATACATATTTAGCTTGTCATTTTGGGCAATTGGGCAAACATTCTCTTGGAAAATTTGACAATGTGTCTCAGGGGTCCTATTCCTTTAGACAGCGGTTCTCAACCTGTGGATTATGTTCAGTTTGTAACAATGAAAATACTTCTTGCATATCAGATAGATTCGTAACAGTAGCAAAATTACAGTTATGAAGTAGCAACGAAAATAATTTTATGGTTGGGGGTCACCACAACATGAGGAACTGTATTAAAGGGTCACAACATTAGGAAGATTGAGAACCACTGCTTTAGAAGTTGGGAGATGATAGGGTAGAGAAAACAAAGCACTGAATTTAGAGTCAGAAGATTTAAATTTGTGGCGTAGCTTTGCTGCTTACTAGCTGTGCGATCTTGGACAATTCAGTCAGCTGATTTCAACCTTAGTTTCCTCATCTGTAAAATGACTGGATTGGACTAGGTGACTCATCCCTACTTTGCTCCCTTCCAGCTTAATATCTACAATCCCATAATTGCCTATCAACTTGTATTTGGGACAAGACACACCCTCATCTATTTTAAACTATAAGATGGTACCAGAGATCTGCACAACTGATTTCTCTCTGCGTTTCTGTATCTTGCTTCATCAGACACTCAAAAAAGTCAAAAGAACTGCAACTTAAAAAAAAAAAAGATAAAGGATCACTTGGATGTTTCTAGTTATTCCCCTTCCAGAGCATAAATGGGACATGGAAGTAGCAATGTGGGAGGATTTATAAAACTAAGGTAAGGGTGATATTGAAAGTTGAGCTCTTTCTGACAGAGCTCACAGACTCAGACTTGGTCAGATCTTACTGCAACTGTCCCTTTCCTTTTAGTTATTCTCAGTCTTAAAGAACATTTTCCCTGCTCTGCTCTACCTTGCCTTTATCTCCAATCCTCCTCACGTGTCTAATTTTTCTTCTTGCTGCAGCAGTGGTGCTGAATGCTGATAGATTCAATCGCAGACAGTCATTTTTGTAACAACGTCTGTCTTGGAAAAACTGATCCTAACATTATAGAGCACAGGGAATCTTAAATTATTTTATTATCTGTGGGATGATTAGAGGGTGTCCCTTACAAAATTTCGGACCACTGAATGAAGCTGTTCAAATGTTACTGTGTCTATTCTTGGTTGGTTTGGGGGAGAAAAGACATATCAGTCACAGAATCATTTTGTGAATAAAATAACATTTTAATATTATAAAAATGGAAAGTGCTGTTTCAAAAATAGGGTAGTGAGAGTTCAAAGTCAATTTTTTCTGTGTCAGTATGTTACACATTGGATCTCTTTGTTTTGCTCAGCAAACATTACTCAGAGGTTTAAATAGTGAAGTCTTTAACTTCAGTTCCCTTTACAAGAAGGGATAACTTAGACTTGTTCTTGGTTTCCTACGTCTCTTTCTAATCCAATCACTTTTGTAAATTCTGAAAAAAAAATATCCAAAAATGTCATATTTCCTTTAAGTTATTTGGACATGTTACTACCAATGTCATTTTGAAAAATAAGACAAAGTTTATCCAATATTGAATTATATATTTTTCTTTATAGATGAATAAGAAAAGCATATTTGTTAAGATGAATTCTTATATTTTTGTGTTTGAAAAAGGTAGTCTTTCTGGAGGAGATCTTTATCATTTTTATGCACATTAGATAAGAAGAAAAATTGGAAAAATACTGAAGAAAGGGATGATATGCAGAGACATGATCCTTTAGTAATGAACAACAGAAGTGCATTCACTTTTAGCTTTTATGAATCAGTAGATCAACAAGCATTGATTAAGCACCTACTTTGTTCTAGGCATTGTACCTTTAAACACTGAGGTGAAGATCAAATTTCAACAGTCTCCACCCTCCTAACAAGGGGAGACAACTCGGACATATATAAATAGAGAGGTAATTAAAGAATAGGGAGCACTAGTAGCTGGGAGAGTAAGTCAGTGAGAATTACTGACCTTTTTTTTTTTTAGAAAGTAAAATTTTGTTTCTTTGAATGAATGAAGCATTTATTAAACATTTAACTACGTGCAAAGCATTGTAGTAAGCATTGGGGAAAAAAAGTAAGAAAATCCCTGACCTTAAGGAGCTCACATTCTGATGGGGGCAACAACTCATATGGAACCTTTCACCTTGCAAGTAAGTTAGAAAAACCCCATGATCTTTAGATGCAGCAACAGCAAATGAGATGTTAAGAACTCTTTTAAAATTTCATTTCCACTGAGACATCATATGAGTTTCTGATGTTAAACTATTTGACAATGCTAATGCCTTTGGTACCGAGAACATTTTTTCTGGGTCTTCAATAGATATGCCTATAGTACCTGCGGAAACAGTTACCAGCTTGAATCTCTGGAGGGGTTGTTTCCTCAGACGAGGGTTTCGGCCACTAAATTGGAAGCATTGCTATTCCTGAGATTCTTGGGTTCAGAAATGTCTCCTTCAGGTTATACTGGGGAGATGGCAGTGGTGCTTTGACTTGCTTGATATAGCCTGCTACCTGTCTTTCCCTTAGGAAGAGGCCTTGCTAATTCAGTTAGGCTGGATTGCTGCCTGGGGAGGGGCAATAGGATAGCAGTTGGTGGGGATGGCTGACTCCTTATTCACTGGAATTGCTTCCCTCAGTGATAACCAGGAAGGCTGGGTTAGATATGAAGTAATGGTGGTCTGGGGATGAGGTGGTGGTGGAGAGATATACTTCCACTCCCATGTATCCTTTGCTTATTTGCTTGTTGGTGGCACTTGATGGGCACTGGTTGCTGATGATGATAAGGGTGGCGCATTCTCTACAATGATTTCTTCTCTCAATGAAGGCTGAGGGCACTGGGCCCCATAAAGATAGGGACTAGGTCTCAAATAAATCTTGTATTTCACCCTTTCAGTTAATACAGTAGGTGTTAAACACCTGTACAGTAGGTGTTAAATTCAAATTTGTTGAAGTGAACTGAAATTTTTACCTATGTTAGCATGGAACTTTATTTAATTCTTATATCTGTCATCTCATCAAAAGATGACAGATACTTTAAACTGTAATCTGAGACAATTTAAAAATATCATTTTATAATTTTATAACCTATAGGATGTGAATTAATTCTAATTCCAATGATTAGTTCATATTTTCCCCTTTTCTTTGCCTACTTCTGCTCTGTCCTAATCCAAAGTGATTTTCTTCATAGTTCCATGTTGCTAGGCTAATAAGCTGATGCCTATGTTTTCATGGCGACTCCTCTATCACTTACAGAAGGTTTTCAAGATTCTCTATGGCCAACAAATCTATCACACTATAGTAAATCTGCTGATATATTTCTACATTGAGCTGGAATGGTCCTTACAGTTCATCAGCATGCCAATTTGAAATTTTTTACAATTTGGTAAAGCACTATATAACACTGACATGCCCTTTGCTAACTTAGGATCCTTCCAGTTGGTCTCACTATGCATCTTGAAAGGTTTCTTCCATTCCAGAGTCTGTTTTGGGGACTCCTTAGGCTATACCTATGACTATGACCCTGTGTGTTTCTTTTAAAGGTCTGTGTCCACATGGAATAACTAATGGAAAAGTAAATTATCAGGACTCATGTTAGTTTTAATCCAGGAGCAAGGAGCAGACAGAATGGTGATTTTCTCACTTTGGTCTCCAGAAATTTTAAATGCTTATAATTATCAACCACACAAAACTGACATTTTGACTCAAATCTGAGAGTACTCCAAGGATTATTTGAGGAGAGCTCCCATGTCGGCCAACTCTTCTTTTCTGTCCTGTATGTGTTCCTGAGATTTCTCTATCATGCAACATGAACTTTTCATTCTTCCAGATCACTTCAACCCTGGAATTCAAACTTATTCTCTACCTTTTGCCTCTGGGGCCTCTCTCTCTTTCTGTTTAGGGGTAAAAACCTCCTCTGAGACCCTCCACTTAAAGAGAGTGCACAGGGGAGTCTGAACTTCCTCATCATGTCCAGTGATGGATGTATACTTTTTAGCTTCATTTATTGTCTCTTTCCCTATTCGATTGTAAGCTCCTTTGAGGGCAGGGACCATCTTCTGTTTTCTTTGTATTCATACCACTTAGAACAGTGCCCAGTGTATAGTAGGCACCTAATAAGTGTTTATTAACTCTACACTTTATTGCCTTTGGCAAAATGATTATTGATTGACACCTCATTGCCTTCTATTTATCTGGGAAAAGAAAATGAAATGAAGTGACATGCCTATAATTTACTCTTTCCTAGTTCCAACCAGAATTATAGGAAGGATCTGATGGTTTGATAACTGGCTCTTTGAGAGAAAAAAAAATGCAAAGTAACACACCTTTTTTTTAATCTGCGTTATTATATTTTTTTCATTACTTTCTTAAGTCTAGACAACCAACAAAGTAATACATCAACTCCTGATATGTAGCATTTGCCAATTTTAGAAGTATAAATGCTCACATTGAAATTTTAGTAATCAGGCCTCATGAGGTGGTTTGAGTTGGCTCCAGCACATCTCTGATAATAGGTGATAGAAAATGTGGCAGTAATGGGTCATGGTGCTAAATTTCTTTCAGTAATAGGGCAGTGATCTCTTAGCTTAAATCTAAACCATCTCTTAAAAAAGAGAGTTGCCATGATTTGAATTTGGAGACCATGAGACTCTGTGTGTGTGTGTGTGCATGTGTGTATGTATACACACACATACACACATACATATATAACATGGACTAAAGAAGATCTAGTTTTACTATAGAGGGATTGCAGAGGAGATAAAACTCTGAATGTGGAATCAGGGATAACTATGTTCAAATTCTGATTTATGCTACCTATATGACTGAACAAATCATCTAACTCATTTGAGTCTCTGTTAAGTTACTATTAAGTGTCAAAATAGGGATTTGAACACTGTTATTCCTGACTTTAAATGAAACAGGAAGGATTGAAATGAGTCAGGATATCAGACTGGGTTACAGCCATAACTATTGCCTAAATAGACTCAAACAAGATCTTTTAATAAAAGAGGCCCTTCCAGGTGCATTGTGAAGCAAGGTAGGAGGACCTAGACCTATCAAAGGCTATAGAAGTGTTGTAAAAAGAGTTTACAAGTTGCAAAGGACTTAGAGAATTTTTTTTTATTTTGATGTAAGGATAAGAAGAATAATAGTCTCATGGGATTTCTATGAGAAAATCAAATAAGCTAATATATGTAAAGTGTATGGTAGACCTGAAATCACCATGAAAATGAGTTATTTCCATCTTTTAATCAATAGTCAACAAATATTTATTAGGTTTCCACTGTGTGCTAGGCACTGAGCTAAACTCTGGGGATATAAATAAGAAAAAGGAAGACAGTCCCTGCTCTCAAGGAGCTTACACTCAAATAGGGGAAGACCATACACAAAACTAAGCTGAAATTGATGTCTGGAGTCAGACCACGGTGAAGAAGTCAAGGAAATATGAAATAACTACTGCTAGAGAATTCAAAGAAATCTAAAATGAGTGGATCCAAGTGGGAAGTGATATGTCCAAGGAGATGTTTGTTCTGTCCTCTCCTCATGATCATGATTATCATTATGATTATTACTAATATTTCCATTTTCTTACACATATCCTTACTAGGTAGTAACAAGAAGAATGCAGGATGCAGCTTTTCTATGGCTCTATCAATCTGCCATAATTGTGACTGCGATTTGATCATTTATTCACATTTGCCTTCTTTAGAGACCTGGATGACAGGTCTTTCCTGACAGTTCTGGAGTCTTACAGCTATGTCTTTCTCTTGCTTTCTTTGCTGAATTGTAGTTAGTAATTTGGAAATCTCCTCTCCTCTTTCTCTATTCATTCATCCTTCTCTTTCTTGTTCTTGTTTTCCCCCTCTTCCTCCTTCTTCTCTTTTTCCTCCACCTCCTTCTCTTCCTCCATCTCCTCCTCCTCCATTTCTTCTTCTTCTTCTTCTTCTTCTTCTT
>CM053587.1:140917355-140951159 GCA_028646515.1 Pseudochirops corinnae | reverse complement strand
CTTCTTCCTCTTTACTCCTTTTTAAAATTCTTATGTTTGGTGTATGCAGTTTGTAACTTCATGCGTTAAGCCTCCAGCAGGGTCGAGATGAAGGACAGATTTGTAATTGAATTCCATTTCTTGACTGAAATTCATGTGTGTCTCTGTCTTTGGGGGTATTATTAAAAATGAAGACTAAATTCTTTATTTATAGTAGCCTGTTTGAGAGATTTACATAGTTGCAATAAACTAGAAAGTTTCTTGGAAGTCTACAAACGAACCTCTAAACTCTCTTTCCCCCATAGCATTTGTAGGAGTTTGGATCAGAAAAGGACACATTCCAGTTGTATAATATTGTGCATTTTTACCACTAGACAGAAAACTTCCTTCCTAGCTGCTATAATGAGGTGTTATTGCCCTATAAGTGAGCACTTCTTCGTCCTACATATTTTTAAATTCTAAAAATGGTGGTTTCCCATATGATTTTTAAAGCTTGACAAACCATTGTAAACAGTTTAAAAGATGAAAGGTGGGAATACCACATGTCACAGCATATCAAAGTAATGGGACATTTGGCAGATAAGCATCTCCAGGCTCAGAATCCCTTCTTCATAGTCACATTCATAGTAATTACATGTTTTTATAATAGAACATAGGTGATGAAAGGCATGTCGTTCCTTAGAAATGTGGGTCAATTCAAGGGAAACTATTTTCCCCTAAGAACAAGGTTCAAAAGAAACCTAATTAGCTCATATGATTATGTTCCTAAGGATTGCTGTTTGGTTTATTTGTATAAGGTACAGATGGGGGAAGGAAGAGGGAGGGGAATAAGCATTCATATAGAGCCTACTACATGCCAAGCACAATACAAAGCACCTTCCAACTGCAAAATCAAAATGTAGAAAACGAATATGAAATCTATGCAGGCAAGGAAACCACTTCTCTAAACAAGAAACCTAGATACTTTTTTGCATTATTTTGTGAAGACCTATAGCTTTTGATTACTTGGGTCTGTTTCTTTTTTCATATCAGCTCAGCAGATTTAATTTTATTGGTATGAGAAATATGAAGCTGGGGAATTTAATAATTGTTTCACGAGGTAAGGTATGAAGTAAATTCTATTGCCTTTCGTTTGATTACAATCTTCCCTGCTGGTTTAATTAAAAACATCCATGTGAGAATGAAGGAATACAGTGGAGGATCTAATTGTTTTATTGTATTGGATATAGGCTAGGAACAGTGCATCCTAAAGGTTGAGAGTTGTAAAACTTAAATGTTTCATGTAAATCAGAAATGCAGACACAGGTCAGCTCTAGACAGATGTCAGTAGGCTAGATGCAAAATGCACTGCAGGCAGAAAAGATGACATTTATCAGTCATTCATACATCAGTAACTAAAACAATTTTAGGGTTGTCTAGACAGGCATCTATTATTTCTAAAATTTAAAACCTTTAGTAGAAAGACAACAGCAAAAACTGTCTTTTTATTTCATTTCAATGAGATGATGAAAGAAAAAAGAAAAAAGGTTAGGAAGAATATGCTGATTTCCAAAACGCATGCAGAGATAGACATGTAAAGAGTTCTTTGTTGGTACATGTGAATGCAATTGAATTGTTTTATTGAGGATTACCTGAGTTAGCACCTTTGGTAAATTCTCTCTATTCCTGAACTTCAAATCAAACTAAAGCATTAAGTATACATATTTACTCTCTGAATTTAGTACTAGTTTGCAAAAAAAAAAAAGTAAGAATAAATGATTTTCTGCTACAATGTATGTATATATATATACATATATGTGTGCGTATACACATATATGTGCATATATACACATGCATACACACACATACAAACATGCATACATATGTGCATATGTGTATGTATATATGTATATATATATACATATATGTGTGTATATATATATATACATAATATCTTTTTTGGCTATTTTTTAAAGTGATTCTGGTTTCTAAGTATTATTTATGGACTTAGTTCATTCCTAAAGAAAATTTTGGCTTAGGCAATGCATGACATAGGCTCCTGCTTTCCAAAATATTTTCCTGAGGTTGTTATGACATCATAATTCATGGGTATCAAAGGACTGAGCAGAAGAACAATTAAAATGACTGAGATGCCTGAAGGGTTTCTTGAGCTGTAGATTCAACCTACTAAGTAAAATACATTGCATGTGTACATACAGCATAGAAAAGGATAATAAGAAAAAGATATAACCCACGTTAACCAAAGAAATGCCAAAGAAATCTAGATGACTCAGATTAAATTATTTGATCACTGAAATATGAATGAAATTTCTAAAACAATGTAATACTAATATTTTAGAAGCTGTCCCAATAATCATGTTGTAAAGCCTGTAAAAAACAACAGTGACAAAACCCCCAGTAAACCATGTCCCTGGGTGTAAGGATAAAGAATCACTTTCAACAGGGTTTCTGTTTCTAGCAGTTGTACTCTTCTATCCCTTTAACTAGAGATACCACTTCATAATTTTCATCTTTCACCCTCTTTATAGGAGATTCATCTTTTTCTTACCAAAAGATTTTTTCATGTGTTCAGTTTAGGCCATTTCAAAACATCTATGTGATGAAGCAAAATCATTCCCACTGAAGGAGACCTTAAGGTATTAGTAGATTAGATAATTCACACTAAACTTTCTATTTCTCAAATTGAAGCAATTCTATTTGTTATAGTCTCATTTTAACATCTTGCATAATTATCTACCTTTGGTGTTCACGTTCTTCTAGCAGTGACATTTTAAACATGTATATTTTTAAGCTGAGAAAACACGGCCCCTTTATGTTATCAGGTCTATGGCTCTCCAGGAAATGCATTTTTCACACAGACCCCCAAATATACTTCTGAGTGACGAACTTTATCATTTGCTAAATATATGACATGGTGCAGCTTACCTCAGTCCACAGCTAGCAGACCCTATACCAATAAATCACAGCTTTCAAATATTTATGGCATTCCTGGAACACTTAAGGGAGGAGGCCAGAATAAAATTTCTCATTTGCTTCCTGAGGTAAATGTGTTCATGAATGGGTAACAAACATAATTTCCTACTAAAAAAATAAACAAACAAACAAACCAAAAGAAATAATATCAAATCAAGCAAGTTAAGAGCTACACTATCTGATACCTAAGTACCCCTGGATTGTTCTTTCTCCTTATTTCTTCATTAGCATCAAAGTAACTGTTCAAAGACCACAAAGATATTTCAAATATTTCTTTTCCTTCATTCTTTATAAAAATGACAATTCCCTTTGCCCTCCAAAGATAATCATTAAGCTAAAAAATAACCAAAAACCAAAACCAATTCCTTTGGACAAAAATTTGGTATGTTAAGCCCATACAGATATAACCAAAATCAAATAAATCATTCCTCAACATTGTCTTGGAAAATCCATGTTTTCCCCTCCCAGAGCAAAGTGGAACACAAAGTTCAAAAGGATAAATATAATGTCTGTTACATACTGGTTGGGGAAAATCGAAGGTGAGGAAAATAGAGAAGCATTTTCACAAAAATGTATAGAGTAAATCCCTGATTAGATAGAAAGATGAGAATAAGGGCTCCCTAGCATTCTATAGCATCCCACAGGACACCACAAACTGATTTGGGGTTCATTTCCAAGCTCTACTACACCTAGGTCTGCTTCACTGATTTTCATTAGGTAGAGTGAAAGGCTTAGATTTGTATTTCTTTGAACACTTGCCTTTTCTGCAGTGTCCACTAGGTGGAGATATAACAATATTTTTCTTATGCTTATGAGCCCATCAACATTTATGAAGCCATTTCAAAGGCAATATTCATCTTAACAAGTTGAACATATACCTGCTAATTTCTATTTGATGAAGACTTTGAAGATCTGTTTTATGTATAATCTCTGTGTTACATTGACTTTAATCTTTTCTTTGGATCCTTTAACTTTTTATCACAAAATCTAAAAATGCAAACCACTGACTTTGGTCATTCTTTTCCCATATGTGTAGCCATAATTGAAGGAGTATCATGATCTCTAGAGTGTGGCTGAAAGTAATAGCAATCTTGAGCTTCAGAATATGTGTAAATGCAAACCCAATGTAGCTGTTGTATACAGATGACTGAACGTTAAATACACAACGCTGTTGGTGAAAATCTTGGGAGCTAGGGAGGTGTAGAAGTGAGAGCTTGAAGAGGATAAATAACAGATCTAAGACTCTGTAACGTAGGTCAACTATCTTTAGCAAGCCTTTATAACTTCCAAGAAGGAAACAGATGTAAAAGTAAATATGCCAGCTCAGAAATACCATGACAGGAGGGTAACATTCATCTAGAGCTGGCAAGGACCTCAGAGGCCATCTAGTCTTCTCCTATTTCACATGTGAGGAAACTGAGGCCTGAAGAGCTTATGTTAGTAGCCTAAAATCATATAAATAAGAAGCATCAGGGAGTGGGAAGGATTTGAAGCCTTGCCCTTTGATTCCAGAGTTTTTCTTCTTTCCATAGAAGCACATTGTCTGTGAGGGTAATTAAAAAAAAAAACCCACCAAAACAAACAAACAACACTAACAGAAGCATTTACTTGCTTTTATTAAAAATGAATGAAAAAAAAATTGAAGATTCTATTCTTCTGAAAAGAAACAAGACAGAATGATAGAGGTTGAGAGAGACTCTCAGGTCATTTGTATAGCTCCTATAAAGTTAGCTTTTCCTTTTGTAGTGAACACTAGAGATTGAACACCTGTAAAAGGAATTCTTAAGCATCTCATTTCCCTCTTTTTTCTTCCTTTTAATGGAGTTGACAGGATGCTTCTGGTGACCCTCAGGGCCTTTCTAGGGTTTAATAATTTTGTTGCCTCAAGCCCTTGGCCAGAAGTTGAGGCATTGATTCCACAAGGCAGCCTGGCAGACTCACAATTTTCCCTACTTCAGAGAGCACAGGCAAGAGCTCATTCAAAAGAACTTTATAATTAACTAATACATATCAGATCAATGACTGAGAGAGAGAGATTCTACTGCACTGGCATTCCTAGTTATTGTGTCCCATTCTCCACTCATCAGGAAAATTTGCATTCTTATGACATCTTGCTATCTCTTCCTTTGTTACAACTCTTAGCATCTTTTCCTATGGCTTTTAGCTCATGAATGGCTTTACCTATGAATAACCACCTCCGCCCTCTTCCTCCCCAACCTTTAGTCTCATCCTTGTTTAGGGGAACTATCATCATAATCAGAAAAACCAGGGGGCCACCTTCAATCTAGATGCATGATTAGAGAGTTTAATTATGTCGGAGGGGTTTGCCAAAATGCAGCAACTGCCACAAAGGCAGCATGTCTCCTTTGAGTCATTTTTCCCCCAAACCAACTAAGTAGTCTTGACAATGAATCAGCTCAGCTGAATTCTCTGGCAGATGCCTGGCTTAGTGCTCAATATTCACTTAAGCAATTGTTCTCCATTAAGAATGTAGATCACTTTGCCCAGAGATTTTGTTTTGTTTTGTTTTTGCATTAGCTTGAATTTATGACTGTAATAAGCCCTCCCCCTTTAGGCTAAGAAGCTTAGTTTTTAAACCCAGTAGCCAAGATTTGAGGGAAAGAGTATCTTTTTTCCTCGATGCTCTAAAGAGAGCTCAATTCCAATTATTACAGTACTAAAGAAATAACTTTGACCTATTGCCATATATTTTGTTTATGTGACTATAATACTTAATCCCATTGAAATAGAGTAGAACTTCTCAGTGGTCAGGTTTTGGTAGCAGGTAGAATCATAGAATTATTAAATCTCAGTTAAAAGGGAACTCAGAGGCTGTCTAGCCCAGTCCTGCAAAACAGAAGTGGTAATGCAGATCTTAGAAGAGGGGGCCTACACTATCAGGTGGGGCATTACAGTATGTTTTTTTTTTAATAACCCCAAGTCTTAATGGAATTTTATCTTATACCGAAACTAAGATTGCTTTGGCAGAAAGGTTGAAGTTAGATTACAGAGGAGGCCTTGCTCTAGTCAAGGAAACCAGTTAGACTATTTTAAAAGTCTGGTGTGAGAAAATAAGAGCCTGAACCAGGGTGGTGGTAGTGATAGACGAATGAACCACAAAGTTTCAAGACAAATTAAGGTGAAAGAATTAACATGAGTTGGAAACTGATTCTTCATGGGAATTCAAACCAGTAGATTCAACCAGTAGACTAGGTAGATTCAAACCAACAGAATGTAAACTTCTTGGGTAAAGACTATTTTGTGTTTGCCTTTAAATGAAAAGCGGCTCATATAATGCCTTTCATATGATAAGTAATTAATAATAAATGATTGTTGAAGCAAATTGAATTGAATTGAACGATGACTGAGTTTCAAGCCTGGGAGACTGGGAAGATGGTGATGTAATCAACAGAAATAGGGAAGTTGGCGAGGAACAAGAATTTACGTGAGGTTATAGAGTTCAGATTTGGACCTTAATTCAACAAACTTGGAGGATTTTGTAGTACATCTAGGTGGTAATGCCCCAAAGTCAGTAGGAAATGTGTGACTAGTTCGAGAGAAAGAATGGAGATACATATATATACATTTAGAAACCACTTAAGTACTGTGGAAGTGGATAAGATGTCCAAGTGAGACAAATGTTGAGTGATACAAGAAGAGGGCCTGGCTTATAGCAAAGCCTTATAGTATGCTATGGAGGGTTAAGAAAGAAGAGAAACTATTGAATATGCTTGAGAATCATAGGGTTTGTAAGGGAACTTAGTGGCCATCAAGTTCAACTGATACTGAAATAAGAATCTCCTGTCCAGCATACCTAAGAAGTAGTCAACCAGACTTTGTTTGAAGATGCCCAGTGATGGAGAATGCTTCCTAAGACAACTAATTTCAGTTATATAGCTATAATTATTAGGAAGTTTTCCTGTATATCAAGTCTCAAATTTTCTCTTTGCAATTGTCTCTCATTGCTCTTACTTCTGCCTTCTGTGGCCAAATAACAACAAATCTAATGTCTTCTCTCTATGATAGCATTTCTGGTACTTGGATCCAGGTATCACATCCTTCCCTATCTTCTCATCTTCCCACTTGGAAACTGCTCCAGACTAAACATCCTCAGTTCCTTCAGTCTATACTGACATAACTTTATCTTATGACCCTTCAACATCCCAATACACCCACCCTATCCACTTCCTCTGGGGGCACTACAGCTTTTCAATGTCCTAAAATTATTGTCCCCAGAGTCAGCTATAATATTTCAGATGTGGTCTTACCAGGCCAGGGCAGCTAGGTGGCACAGTTGATAGAACTTTGGGCTTGGAATCAGGAAGACTCATCTTCCTGAGTTCAAATCCAGCCTCAGATGCTTACTACCTGTGTGACCCTAGGCAAGTCACTTAGCCCTGTTTGCCTCAATTCCTCATCTATAAAATGAGGTGAAGAAAATACCAAACCACTCCAGTATCTTTACCAAGAAAACCCCAAAGTTGGGTCACAAAGAATTGTATATGACTGAAACACTTGACAATAACAATTTACCAGATTAGAGGATGACAGAATTACCACTTCCCTAAGCCTTGGCTCTAGGTTTCTTTTAATGCAGCCTGAGGTTATGCATACTTTTTTTGATGGTTGTATCCCATTATTAACTCATATTGAACTTTTAGTCTTTTAAAACTATTAGATTTTCTTTAGATGATAAAAAGTATCAGATAGTCAGGAAACAGGTATAGTGATGTCCTGGTAAATGTTTAACAACTTGCTCTTCCGAAATGCACAATATGCTTTCCAATTTAATTTGCATTATTAACATTTTTCCCATCACTTTCTTAAGATTAGACAACCAACAAGACAATAAATCAAGTTCTGAGTTTTAGCTTTTGCAGATTTCCAAAGTCTAAATGTTCACAATGAAACATTAACAATTTTCTCACAAGGGCTGGTATGAGCTCACTTCACCATGAGAAGCTGAATGTGTACTTGAACTTGCAGCTCACTAGCAGAGTATAAATAAGTTTCCAAATGAGATTTCAAAGTTCTTCCCACTGCGTCCTAATGCTACCTAATTTGGAGGTACAAACTCATCCCTCTACTCTACTGCATGCGTCTAGTAATGTCCCTTGCAGACTGTTAAGATAATTTTATCTATGTAAGTATTCATACACAAATAGAAAAGTGACTTCAGAATCCAGACAACTGTTATATTACCCCCTTGTCTAACTAACTTCAAAGAAAATCCTAACTCCTTCTCTACTTTCTTTTTTTCTTGTTCATATTAGGGATGAATTGATAATACCAGAAATCTTTCACTTCTCCTCATTCCTTTAAAATATTCTAGTTACAGCCACTACTGGCAGACTCCTTGGAGCAGCAGCTATACCTACTCCCTTCCCATGTGGGTCAGTTCTATTACTTTCCTTAATACAGATTCCTAAGAATGACAACAAATCAACTTTAAAAAATTAAAAATTCTTTAACTTCAAACCATTCTGTATAGGCTAAAATTTCTTAGAGAACTATTTTTCTCTTTCTTCCCTCATAAATATCATAATTATTCTGGGTAGGATTTTATGGTTCTATTATACATCAAGACAGATTAACAGTTTTTATGAGAATGTGCAAATTCCTAACACCTCCAAAATAGGTTGACATATAGATGTCACTCATCACTTTTAGACAAAAATGCTTTCCAGTTCTAATGGCATGAGTTTCTAAATAAGTCCTAGTTTATGAACATTTATGATTTCCCTGGTCTTTTTTTACCACTATATTTCATGTATGAAGGATTTGGTACCAAAGAATTGCAATCTTCAGGGTTTTTTTGACAATACATTTGTTAGTCATTATTACGTTTTTAATACATCTATTACATAGCAGGGAAAAACATGTTAAGACTCTTATTACACATTCAGCCCAATTTTCTGATCCACTGATAAGAAAAGAAATTGTCAAAACACACACATACACACACACACACACACACACACACAAGATGGGCTCTTTATTTTCCTTTGACAAGAGTAAAGGAAGAGGAGGGAGAGCCCTCATCACACAAGACCTATGAGTTATAGTAGGAGCAAAAAGAGTAACTGCCCCGTCATACTCTCCTCCAACAGTGCCTTGTGCTATGCTTAGAGAGCAGCAGGGAAGTATTGTACCTAGCAGCTATGCAGGCTGTTGGTTATGGAACAATGATTCTTTGCCAGAAAATATAAGAGAAGGCACAAAAGAGGAGAAGAAAATCTCTGCCAGGTTGGAAAGATTTGTTTTCATTACTATATCACCCTGTCTGCATGGCCAAAATTGAATAGGGTTGTCAACAAAGAGTCTTCAATAGATCAGAGCTTATATAGACATTAAATTCACTGGGTATTATAGCCTGAGCCACAATCGGCTAGGGGTCACAGTCTCCATTAGGCTTTATATTAATCCCAGCTCATTTTCCTAGGGCACAAGAAGTCAGAAAAAGCCACTGGCTTTCAAAGGAACTGGGTTCAAATCCTATTACTGCCACTGACTCCCTTTAGTCATAAGGTTTGCAAGTTGCTTAATCTTTCTAAGACTAAATGTCTCCATCTATAAAAGGAAGTAATTGGACTAGAAGACCTCTAAGGTCCCTTATCACTCTAAATCTGATTCCATACCCTTTGAGTCTGTTTAAGAAAAAATATAATGCAAGATCTTTGAAGATAAGGTCTTTTTACCTGCATCTAGCACCTTGCTTTGCACATAGCAGTTCAGGTTAGGGATTGGACCTATGATGTCAAACCCAACTCCTTCACCCAGGTCAGACCTTCTTTGCAGCAAAGTCAGTTTTCTATTCACTATTCCATGGCTGCCTTTCTTAGAATGCTGAAAATAATAATAAAAATGGCATTTATCTAGAACTCTTAAGGTTGTAAAACCCTATGCATGTGTTATCTCATTTTAATCACATAGCAATCCTATGAGGTAGGAGCCATTATTATCATCCAAATTTACAGATGAGGAAACAGGTTGAGAGAATGGCTTGCTGTGGTCACACAGCAAGTGAGTGCCTGAGTCAGCATTTGAAATCAGATTTCCAGTCTCTCTTTTATATTGTGAGTTACACAACAGCCTAGTGGGTATGTCATTATAATATAAAATGTTTTCATTTCTTATATTCCAACCTTAGCAGAGTGCCTGACTCATAATAGTCAATTAATAAATGCTCTTAGATTGATTGATTTTTCAGATAGCAAACAGGAGTTCTGCGATACGCATATTTTAGTCTTGAAAAAACTTAAATTGATCATAACAACATAAAAACAAACCAGAAAATTATTCAATAATCCAAATATTGTATAAACAATAAAATTACTAGAAGTACTAAGATAGCTATTATTTTACAAAGTGCTTCCTCAGTTATGATCTCATGCATATTCTTACAGCAGCCCTATGAGGAATGGCAAATATTGTCCTTAATTCATGAAGTAGAAAATTTAGGCTTAGGAAGATTAAATGTTTTGTCCAAAGTCCCACTAATTGATATAACCAGACTTCTGACATGTATTCCTGCCACTATATCATATCATATCATACCATATCATATCATATCGTATTGTATCGTATCGTATCGTATCGTATCATATCGTATGATATCATACCATATCATACCACACCATATCATATCATATCATATCATATCATATCACATCATATCATATCATATCATATCATATCATATCATATCATATCATATTCTCTGAAAGGCAGAAGAGCTAGATGAAAGGAGGGAAAAAAGGGTGATGTTGGACAGAGTATAATGAAGTAAGTGACAAATTAAGTAAAAAAGGACAGGAATTCAGATCTTGATAAAGAAATATCACCTCTTTGACTCAGGCAACAGAGCCCTAGACTCAAATATCTTAGTCAATTTTGTGCACTTATCTACATAGAATTACATTTTGGTGGGTTGACCTCCCTAAATGCTAAAACAACTTAGACAAAGGTCCTATCTCTACAACTTGCTCTGAGCCCAGGGAAAGAGACTGAGGTGCTAAGGTTAATGGTTTGGCATTTAAAGGTGCTTAAGGTTAATCACTATATTTACATAGCTAATAATTTCCTTGGCGAAGACCTATTCCAGTGAGGTCTACCACAGCTGCCAATCATTTCCAGACTCTAGAAAGCCAGGTAAAGGAACAGAATCCATAGGGAAAACACACTCAGATGATTTGTCTCCTTAAAATGGAGTTGAAAGATCTTTTTCAGATAAAAATGTTTTGGTTCATTCTAAGAGAACCTCAAATTCTACTGCTCTGATTGTTTCTTTGTTTTAAATATGCTTTTGTGCCCATTTCCAAAATATTTTTAAGCTTAGGCTGGTAGAATAACTCAAAGGCTGGAGAGTGGATGAAAAACTGAACCCACAAAATGACAGGGAGAAACAGATCTCCCATTGAAGGCTGCCTGGCAGGCCTACAAGAAGGGTCCATTGCAGCATGCTGGGAGCCAAGCCCAGCCACTTGTGAGCCCATGGTTTTAACCCTAGGGTGACCCTGACCAGCAGTGGCTAGAGCAGACTTTGGGAGAGTGGATCACCAGCAGCAGAGGCAGTTTCCAGAATTATCAACCCATAAATGCCACAATAAAATAAAAAGTCAGTGTGAAACTCTGTTGGAAATGGGTGGGGGAACAGAATGCGATTCAGCCCCTGCCCCTGGAGTGAGAAGTGGTGGAGGTGTGGTGGCCATGCAGCCACTGCTATGTGGCTGCTTCAGAGCTCCTGGACTGCAGATTGTAGGGGGACCAAGAACCATTAAGAAGATAATTGTTCTTGCTTTAACTTGCTTGGATGTGGGTTGCTATCTTGGGTGGAAATCCTGGGGTGTGTGAACAGTGAGCCAAAGCATGTCAGGGGCTTCAGAGAAGGCACCCAAATAATAGCTTGGGCATGTTTGAAAACCCCAGCGATTTGGGACAAATCTCTCCTCTCTGGAAGCAGAGTTCTACTGTGGCAAAAAGCTCAAAAGTCAAGTAATTGAATGACAACATGAGCAAGCAAAGGAAGCAAAGCAAGTACAGCTATCAAATCTTAGATTCCTATTTCGGGAAAAAAAAAAGAATCAAAGCATGGAATGAGAGGAAGACAAGAAGAGTCAGAACTCCTCCAACAAAAGCTACCAAGAAAAATATGAACTGCTTATAGGCCATGGAGGAGCTCAAGAAGGATTTTGAAAATCAAGTAAGAGAAGAGGAGGAAAAATTGGGAAGATAAATGAGAATGATGCAAGAAAATCATGAAAAGTGAGTCAACAACCTGACTGAAAAAAATAACACTTTAAAAAATAGGCTAACTCAAATGGCAAAAGAGGTCCAAAAAGCCAATGAGGGGAAGAATATCTTAAAAAGCCAAAGTTGATAGATGGAAACAGAATTTCAAAAGCTCACTGAAGGGGATAATTCCTTGAGAATTAGATTGGAGCAAATGGAAGCTAATGACTTTATGCGAAATCAAGATACTATAAAACATCCAAATAAATGAAAAAAAAAATAGAAGGTAATGTGAAATATCTCATTGGAAAAAAACACTGACCTGGAAAATAGATCCAGGAGAGATCATTTAAAAATTATTGGACTACCTGAAAGCCATGATCAAAACGAGAACCTAGAAATCATCCTTCAAGAAATTCTCAAGGAAGATTGCCCTGATATTCTGGAACCAGAGGGCAAAATAGAAATTGAAAGAATTCACCAGTCACCTCTTGAAAAAGATTCCAAAAAGAAAACTCCTAAGAATATTATAGCCAGGTTCCAGAGTTCCCAGGTCAAAGAGAAAATATTATAAGCCACCAAGAAGAACCAATTTGAATATTGTGGAAATGCAATCAGGATAACACAAGATCTAGCAGCTTCTACTTTAAGGGATCAAAGGGCTTGGAATATGATATTCCAGAGATCAAAGGAGGTAAGATTAAAACCAAGAATCACCTACCCAGCAAAACTGAGTATAATGTTTCAGGGAAAATATGGTCACTCAATGAGATGGAGGACTTTCAAGCATTCTTGATGAAAAAGCCAGAGTTGAATAGAAAATTTGACATTCAAAAACAAGAAGCAAGTGAAGCATGAGAAGGTAAACAGGGAAAAGAAATCATAAAGAACTTATCAAAGTTGAACTATTTACATTCCTACAGGGAAAAACAATAATTGTAACTTATGAAACTTGTGTATGTATGTATGTATTTATATTTACACACATATACACATATGTATATGTATATATGTATGTATATGTGTATATGTATGTGTGTATACATACATTTATATGTCTATATAGAAGGGTATATGTGCTTATGAATACATATGTGAGTGTGTGTATATATGTGTACAGGTATACATAGAGGGCACAGGATCAATTGAACAGAAAGGGATGATATTTAAAAATAAAATTAAGAGGGAGAGTAATATAATGAGAGGAGACAGGTAGAGACAGAACAGGGCAAATTATCTCATATAAAAGAGGCAAGGGAAAACTGTTAAAATGGAGGGGAAGAACAGGAAGGCAAAAGGGAACAGGTCTACCTTACTCTCATTTAATTTGCTTTAGGGAAGGAATAACTTACGCATTAAACTGGGTATCTTACCTACATGAAAGTAGGGGATAAGGGGATAAGAGGGTGGATGATAGAAGGGAGGGCAGATTGGGGGGGAGGGTAGTTAGAAGCACATACTTTTGAAAAGGGACAGGATCAAAGTAGAAAATAGAAAAAGTGGGGGGCAGGATAGGATGGAGGGAAATATAGTCAGTCTTTCATAATATATCCACTGTGGAAATGTTTTACGTAACTACACATGTACAACCTATATTGAATTGCTTATCTTCCCAGTAAGGGCAGGTGGTAAGGGAAGAAGTTGAAGAATCTGGAATTCAACGTTTTAAAATCAAATGCTTTTTGAAAAAAAATGTTATTTTTATTTTTTTACATGAAATAGGAAATACGATATACAGGCAATCGGGTATGGAAATTTATTTTGCCCTATCAGAAAGTCAAAGGGAGAATGGGGGAGGATATATGAGAGAACAGATTGGGGTATGGAGTATTCAGTGGTATCACTGTTTTTGGGGTGGTGGGGAAGGGGAAAGGCAGGGTAAAAATGTGTAACTTAAAACCTTGTGGAAATGAATGTTGTAAACTAAAAATAAACACAAATGAATGAATGAATGAATGAATGAGTGAATGAATGAATGAATGAGTGAATGAATGAATGAATGAATTAAGGAAAATAACCAGTTAGACATTGTAATTCCTGATATGTAGAATGAAAGGTTTTGCAAGTTTAGAGAAGAAGAGGGAATAATTAAAATTACATGGGAAGAGGATGAAGTATAATTATATGAACCCTACTGTCTTGTCTGCAGCTAGACTTATTTAGAAGATGTTTTTAGTGAGTCTATGGAAGATGAACTTCCATCCCATTATTTTATTTATTTGCAAAATGCAATTATATGATCCACTTGTACAGTAGTCTACAGAACATTAAATGTAAAAAGATTATGACAAAATTATGATTTATTCCATGATTGTTTCCATTGGAACATTGAAAAAGATGAAAAAAAAAACAAGAACAAAAAAGATGAAAAGAACAGTAACATCAATTACAAAAGCACTACCAGTCATGATACCAGTTTTAAGATTTTCTTTTCTAACAATAAAAGGAAACACAATGTATTTAGATAGTATCCAAGCAATAATCTATATAGTGTTAACTAAATACTAGGTCTATTACCCTAAGGTTGCTTTAGAAATAACAATTTCTTGTCAAAAACAAGTTTTCATATCACATGATAAACATATTCAAGGTTTATCAAAATAGTCCCAAGGTAGGAAAGAGATTCATATAGCAATAATAAATGCTGATAATAGGCACACAGCCGTGAAATTTTAGAATATAACCAATATTCTTTTGCTTCAGTATGAAATCCATGAAATGCAAAGTTCCAGTAACTGATCTGAAAGATGTTCCATAGGCATCTACATAACACATATGTTGAGAAAGACATCAAACAAATAGCTATAAAGTGACTTTCTTTATAAAAATTGGAGGATTAAAAATTGAGGGATTTACTATTAGTATACTATCCATTGCCACGAGAAATTTTGAGAAGGAACCTAACAATTACTGATTGATAAAGGTTTTATAAGGAAATAACAGAAATCATGCAAGGTAGCTATGCAGATTTTATGAATTTAATACCAATCAAATACATAGACACAAATTCTATACACTATAAAATCACTATTGCTCATAATCTAAAAGATGCTAAGTTCATTTAGTACAAATACAAAATATGAAATATCTTTGATAATTCAACATTTAAACCATACTGGAAAGAGACTATTATTACAGACAAAAGTATCTATAACAATTTCCCAATGATGACATTAATACATAAAAATTTTAAAACTTTAATAGATATTACTATGCTGGATACTCTTAACTTCCAAACATGTGAGATGAAAAGTTCTTAAAATCTAGAGAGTAAGAAGAAGAAATTTTTAAAAACCTATGAAAACAATATGAGATATATGTCATCCCTCTTGTCCGATTTGTTATTGGTATAGTGCTTTCAGTTATATGGAAAATGATCCCACTACCCAGTTATTTTTTTTAAATCACTCTATTCATCCACACAATAATATGCAGACCATTTAAGATGGAGACAGCCATGTGAGAGATGCCAGGTGTCTGGTTTTAGGAGAAGACATTTGTGTTGAGAGTGACTTTTTCTATTGCCTATGGGACCAGAACTATTTGTGTATTTAAAATCACCAGCCTGGCACAGTTCATTGTCTCTTTCCACTAATGTCCAAGGGGTGAGAATATTGTTTCTCTACAACTTGAATACCATGAATTATACTAAGTGGGGGGAAGGGCTTGTACCACCACATAGCCATGAGAATCACACTTGGGATTTTGCTCTGTTTCATTTGTCTTTTACAATTTTAGTACAAGAAAATGAAGTCCATGATTCATGAGAAACTTGGAGGCAATATTTCAGTCCAGATGTTGCTGCAATTGTAGTAGGGAACTCTGAAAAGCCAGGGACCTAAGACAAAAGCCCACGTGGTCTTTGGACTCATAACCTTGTGGACTTATGAAATACAGGAATTGTAGATTAGGAAATCAGAAGAAATGACAGTAATATAATGTAGGAATCATCATCCTAACACACTTTTGAGTAAGATAGAGCAGGCGCTGCCCGAAAACATAGCCTTGTGTCTCCTGTCATTAAACAACAGCCAAATAATAACACAGAAAATTTGTATGACCCTTCCATCTTTTCTAGCTATCACCCTTTATCTGTCCTTCCTTTCATAAACAAATTTTTAGAAAAATCTTCCTAGACATATTGCCTCTTTTCACTTTTCAACCCTAATAATTTTGCTCCTGAATTTCTCAGTCAACTAAAACTTTCTCCAAGATTACCAAACCTCCTATTTACCAATATCAATCAACTTTTCTCCTCATCCTTTTTTGCTTCTCTTGATAGAGATGGCACGTAGAAATTGTTATATAAAGCTGTTGTTTTAACTAAAAACAGCAACAATTATTATTAATGATAATAATAACAATTACTAATATTGTTGGTCATTCTCTATTCCTGTATATTCTGATCATTGCGTTGTGTAACATTGTTCTTTCCTGGTTATCTTCTTACCTGTTTGGTTTCTCCTTTTCAGTATCATTTGCTAGATTTTAATTCATGTTCTATTGACAAACTGTGGGTGTGTCTCAAAGTTCTGTCTTCAATCTTCTTCTTTCTCTTTCTACACCTTCTCTCTCAAAGATTTTGTCAGCTCCCCTGCATTCAATAATCATCTCTTCAGATGCCTCCCAGATCTATATATTCATCCCTGTTCTCCCACCTCAGGTCTAGTCCCATATTATCAAATGCTTATTACATATTTAGCTTGGAATTTGGAAAGATTGCTCAAATCAATGACAAGCAAAAATTACTTATATAAATATTTACTATGTGCCAGGAACAGTAGGAGAAACAGGGCATACAAAGACAAAACAAATAAATTCTTGGCCTCAAGAAGCTTATATTTTATTCTATTGATACACAAACACACACACACATATATATCTATATGAAAATATATTTTAAAATATATCTGAAAAATATGTACATAAATACAAGATAACTTGGGCAGGGGGCAATGCACTAGTAGTTGGGGAATCAAGAAAAGATTCAAATAGATAATGATTTGCAAAAGAAAATAAAAATTTATTTCTCCCCACCCACTCACACTCCAAATCTTCTCTTTTTACTTTTCCCGTTTCTGTAAAGGATGTCATCACTCTTCTAGTTACCTAGGTTCATAAATTCAATGTCATCCTAGACCAGCAGTTCTCAACTTGTGGGTCACGACCCCTTTGGGGGTAAAATGACCCTTTCACAGGGGTTGCCTAAGACCATCAGAACACACATATTTCTGATGGTCTTTGGAAGCAAGATATTGCTCCTCTATCTATCTCCAGGTGGGTCTGCCCACATGCAGATACACCCACATATGATTATTAAAGGGTCGAGCCATTAGGAAGGTTGAGAACCACTGTCCTAGACTCATTACTATTCCTTACCCATTTCCCTCATATTCTAATCAATAGCTGATTCTTCTTGATTCTACCTCAGTAACATCTCTCTTATCAATCCCTTTCTCTCCACTGAACTGCTATCCTAGTTCAGCTCCTTATCATCTATTTTCTCCACTATTGTAATGCTGTTCTTGTTATTCAATCATTTTTTAGTCATGTCTGACTCTTCACGACTACATTTGGGGTTTTCTTGGCAAAAATACTGGAATATTTTGCCACTTTCTTCTCTACCTCACTTCACAGATGTGGAAACTGAGGCAAATGGGGTTAAATGACTTACTCAGGGTCACATAGCTAGTAAGTATTTGAGGACAGATTTGAAGTTAGAGAGAAGAGTCTTCCTGACTCTAGCCCTTGCCCTTTATCCACTGGTCAACCTAGCTCCCTTACTGTTGCAATAGCCTCATAATTATTTTCCCTTACCCAAGTTCTCTCCTCTCAAACAGTTACCAAAGTTGTATTCCTAAGGCACAGATATGATCATATTGCTCACCTGTTCAAAGCTGTGTGGAAGTTTGTTGCTTCTATTATAGAAAGATGAATTCCTTCATCTGGAATTAAAGTCATTCAGAAATGACTTTAATCTGTCTTTCCACAGTTATTTATATGTTACTCCATTTTGCATAATCTGTTCCACCAAAATGCACCAATTGCTCTTCCTCAGATACAGCACTCCATCTCCTGTTGCCATATCTTTGCCAATCCTTGCTTCCACACTTAGAATAAACTCTCTCCCTGCCACCACTTCTTAAAATTCCTTGCCTCCTTCAAAGCCAAGATCAAGTACCAGTTGCCCCATAATTTCTAGTATCTCACTACATTGATTTATTTTAAGCTTTATCTCTTGTATTTATCAGTATATGTTTTCCATCTATTTGTGCCTATATATTTTCTCTCACAAGAATATATTCTGAGAACAGTGTCTGCTTTAAAAAAAAATCCCCAGGACTTGCCAAAGTGCCCAGAATATACTGGATCTTTAAGAAATGCTCCTCTTCCTCCTCTTCCTCCTTTTCCTCTTCCTTCTCCTCCTCCTCCTCCTCCTCCTCTTCTATTTCTTCCTCCTCCTCCTCCTCTTCCTCCTTCTTCTCCCTCATCATCTTCTTCTTCTTCATCATCATCACTAGCATTTAGATGAAGCTTTAAGATTTTCAAATGTTTAAAAAATATTATATTATTTAATCTTCATAACAACTATGGGAAATAAGCACTATTTTACCCCCATTTTTAACATGAGAAAACCGGGGCAGAGATGAAGGAACTTGTCTAAGGTCACTTAACTATTAAGTGTCTGAAGTGAGGTTTGAACTCTTCTTAACTCCAAGACCAGTGTTCTATTCATTATGCTACCTAGTTATTGATAGGGATTTAGGGTTCTAGAAATGCCTCTAAATTCTTTTAATTCTTCTTAACAAACATAAACAAGATCTGCTTCAATCTCTCCAATTAGTGGCAACATACAAACCTTTTCCAAAGACCCTCAGTGATGGAGAACCCTTCCTTAATAAATAGCCCACTCTAGGTATGAAGATCTCACACCATTAGGAAGTTTCTGATATTAAGCCTAATTCTTTATCTACACAACTTCTATCTCTTCCTTCCTGGGGGAACATGGGGTAAATATCATGAATCTAACATGTGAAAGTCCTGATATTTTAATGTAACTCTTAGAAGCCAACTGTGTCTTCTCTTCTTAAAACAATTTTCAACAGAGCCATTTGATCCTAAGAAAGTAATTTGTTGTATGAACTACCTTCTTCCTCCCTATTTTCCCAAAACGCTTTGTCACTTCACTTTTCAAAGGCTGTCTACCTTCTCCTATTGTCCAACAGAGTAAACCTAGTTCTCCAATCCTTTCCCTTTGAATTTGGTGACATTTGATATTCCATCTTTCTCTGCTGGGCCTTTCCTAAACTGTTTCCTATGGCTTCCTCTTTCCCTCTATTTCTTAGAATTTCTTGTATATTTCAAAGCTCAATTTAAGCACTTCCTCCCTTCTTTATCCTCCTAGCCACTAGGACCTTCCCCTGCCTGCCCCAAATTACCTTCTCTCTCTTGTGTATGTAATGGGTATATTTCTGCATGTGAGCATTTCATCTCTCTCAGAGAATGAAAGCTCCTTGACGACTCTTTTATTTTGGTTTTTGTATCATTACCTCTTGCATTAAATGTGAAACAGAAGAGATGAGTAATAAGTTATTGTGAATTGATTGACTCATTATGGGTCTCCTTTGATCGAATGTAAGATCCTTAAAGGCAGAGAATATTTAATTTTTTACTTTGTGTCCTCAGAGTCAAAGAACTTTAAATACTGCCCTAATACAAATCCTAAGAGTGTCAGAATATACAAAAAGAAGGGGTGAAACAATTTTCCAGACCAACACAACTTAAATTTAGCAGGAAAGGTCTGTCATACCAGGGTGAGAGTGGAACGCAGTCCAGTGCAGGACATGCCAGAGAAGACCGGGCCTTAGGAAACCAGAAGTAGGCATTGTAAATGAATGAATCAACAGGTGCAGCAGCTGCTCTGGAGCTCTCAGTCCACAGAAGACAAGGGGATTGGACAACTTATCAGGAGATTACAGGGATCTCTTTGCTGGCACTGGGGACAAGACTCTGTTGCTTTGCTCGTACTCAGATCAAGGTTGCTGTCCAGGGTGGCAGTCACAGGGTGAGTAGGAGCATCAGCACATCACAGCATGTGGCTGCAGTGGAGCAGGGACCATCATCACCATTCCATGGCAGAAAAGAGTGCTTTTGGCTGCGCATAGACCAGAATACAAGCCAGTAGCAAACACACCTTTCCTTAGGTCATATTACCTTGGTATAACTGAAAATTTACAGGTCTCTAGAAGTATCTCTGAAAACAGTTGCATAAAGCCCTTGAAGCTTGGGATAGTGGGCCCTCCCCCTTGAAAGTAGAGTCCCACTTTAGCAAATGATTAAACTTCAAGAAATAGTGTGGGAAAAACAGTAAACAACAGAAAAAAATTCTGACCATAGAAAGTTACTGTGGTGACAAACAAGAGCAAAGCACACACTCAGAAGATAGCAAAATCTAAATCCCTACATCCAAAGGGACCAAGAAAAATACGAATTTGTCTCAGGCCAAGAATGAGCTCAAAAAGGATTTTGAAAATCAAGTAATAGAGTTAGAGGAAAAATTTGGAAGAGAAATGAGGATGTAGCAAGAAAATCACAAAAAAAGAGCCAACAGCTTAGTAAGGGTGGCACACACACACACACACACACACACACACACACACACACACACAAACACTGAAGAAAATAACACCTTAAAAACAGAATAGGCTGAATGGGAAAAGAGGTACAAAAATCCAACGAGGAGAAGAATGCTTTGAAAAGCAGAACTGGCCAAATGGAAAAAAATGAGACACAAAAATTCAATGAAGAAAAAACTCACTGAACAATAGAATTGACCAAATAGAAGAAGAGGCACAAAACCATACTGGAGAAAATAATTCCTTAAAAATTAGAATGGAGTAAGTGGAAGCTAATGACTGTATGAGACATCAAGAAACAATAAAACAATATCAAAAGAATGAAAAATAAAAGACAATGTGAAATATTAGAAAAACAACTGACCTAGAAGGAAGATCTAAGGCGCATTTAATTAATTTAATTAAAATAGTATTGGACTTCCTGAAAGTCATACATAAAAAAGAGCCTAGACACCATCTTTGAGGAAATTATAAAGAGTGTCCTAATATTCTAGAACCAGAAGGTAAAATAGAAATTGAAAAAATCCAGTGATCATCTCCTGAAAGAGATCCCAAAATGAAAACACCCAGGAATATTGTAGTCAAATTCCAAAGCTCCCAGGTTAAGGAGACAATATTGTAAGCAGCCAGAAAGAAACAATTCAAGTATCATGGAGCCACAGCATAACACAAGATTTGGCAACTTTTACATTAAAGGGTTGGAGGGAGGAGAGTGAATCATAAGCAACTGCGGTGGTTTCCAGACTTCTCAATCCATAAATGCCAAAGACAAAGTAAAAGGTTAGTGTGGAACTCTGTTAGAATAAGAGTACAAAAGAACATAGTCCAGCCCCTGCCACTGGGGTGAGATGCGGCAGAGACAAGGACGCAGCTGTAGCTGCTTCTGGAGCTCCTGGCCTGCAGATTGTAGAGGGATGAAGCAACCATTCAGAGGGTAAGTACTCTTTCTTTAATCTGCTTGGATCTGGATCACAGTCTGGTGTGGTCCTGGAATACATGGCCAGTGTGCCAGAGCTTGTGGGGGCTCTAGAGAGGGCACTGTCCTAATACCTGTGGCAGCTGTGAAAACTACAGCATGTTGGGATAAAGCTCCATTCTGGAAGCAGAGTTCTACCACAACAAAGAGCTCAAAAGTCAAGTGATTGGCCAACAATACAAGTAAGCAAAGGAAGCATAAAGAGACGATGGAATCCTTTTGTGGGGACAAACAGGATCAAAGCATGGAATGGGAGGAAGACAACGAAGTCAGAACTCCTGCATCAAAAGCTTCCAAGAAAAATATGAACCGATCATGGGCCATGGAGGAGCTCAGGAAGGATTTTGAAAATCAAGAGAAGTGGAGGAAAAATTGGCAAGAGAGAGGAGAATGATGCAAGAAAATCATGAAAAGTGAGTCAACATCCTGCTAAAGGATACCCCCCAAAATACTGAGGAAAATAGCACCTTAAAAAATAAACTAATTCAAATGGCAAAAGAGGCCCAAGAAACCAATGAGGAGAAGAATGCCTTGAAAAGCCAAATTTGCCAGATGGAAATGGAATTTCAAAAACTCACTAAAGAGAATAATTCCTTGAAAATTAGATTGGAGCAATTGGAAGTTAATGACATTATGAGAAATTTAAATTAAATTTATTTAATTTAGAAATTAAAATACTATAAAACAGATCTAAAACAATGAAAAACTAGAAGGCAATGTGAAATATCTCATTGGAAAAGCCAGTGACCTAGAAAACAGATCCAAGAGAGATAATTTAAAAGTTATTGGAGTACCTGAAAGCCATCATCAAAAAAAGAGCCTAGACAACATCTTTCAAAAAATTAACAAGGAACATTGCCCTGATATTCTAGAACCAGAGGGCAAAAGAGAAATTGAAACAATTCACTGATCACCTCTTAAAAGAAATCCCAAAAAGAAAACTCTTAGGGATATTATAGCCAAATTCCAGAGTTCCCAGGTCAAAGAGAAAATACTGCAAGCAGTCAGGAAGAAACAATTTGAGAACCATGGAAACAGAACCAGGATAAAACAAGACCTAGTAGCTTCTATATTAAGGGATCAAAGGGCTTGGAATATGATGTTCTGGAGGTCAAAGGAGCTAGGATTAAAACCAAGCATCACCTACCTAGCAAAACTGAGTATAATGTTTCAGGAGAAAATATGGTCATTCAATGAAATAGAGGATTTTCAAGCATTCTTGATGAAAATACATAGCTGAACACAACATTTGACTTTCAACTGCAAGAAGCAAGAGAAGCATGATAAAGTAAACAGGGAAAAGAAATCATAAGTAAGTATTAAAGTTGAACTATTTACATTCCTACATGGAAAGATGATAATTGTAACTCATAAGATTTTTTTCAATATGAGGATAGTTGAAGGGAATATGTATGCATATATATATATATATACACATATATAATAATATACATATATATACACATATATAATAATTTATATACACATATGTACACACATCCATACACAAACATACATATATATGTATGTATAGGAGACTGTAGGTATATATAAATATATAGGTGAATGTGAGCATATTATTTGCATGAATACATAGACAGAGGACAGAGGATGAGTTGAATATGAAGAGATGATATCTAAAATATAAAATTAAGACATGAGAGAGGAATTTATTGGGAGAAGGAGAAAGGGAGAGATAGAATAGGGTAAATTATTTCATATAAAAGAGGCAAGAGAAAACTGTTATAATGGAGGGAAGAGCAAGAAGGTGAAAGAGAATGGGACAACTTTATTCTCATTGAATTTGGCTAATGGAGGGAATAACACACACACTCAATTGGGTATCTTACCCTACAGGAAAATAGGCAGGAAGGGGATAAGAGGGGGGATGATAGATGAAAAGCCAGATTGGGGGAAAGGGTAGTTAGAAGCAAACACTTTTGAAAAGGGATAGACTCAAAGGAGAAAATAGAATAAGTGGGGGGGGGCAGGATAGGATGCAGGGGAATGTAGTTAGTCTTTCACAATATAACTACTATGGAAATGTTTTGCATAACTACATATGTACAACCTATATTAAATTGCTTATCTTCTCTGTGGGTGTGGGTGAGCAGGAAGAAGGGAAAAAATCTGGAACTCAAAGTTTTAAAAACAAATGTTTAAAAAAATGTTTTTAAAGGCAACTGGGAAATAAGAAATACAGGCACTGGGGTATAGAAATCCATCTTGCCCTACTAGAAAGTTAGGGGAGGGGTTATGAAGGAGTAAATAAGAGAGGACAGATTTGGGGAAGGGGTATTCAATAGACTTGCTATTGTGGGGTGGGGGCAGTGGGAAGACAGGGAGAAAAATTTGTAACTCAAAATCTGGTGGAAATGAATGTTGAAAATTAAAATAAATAAATATTTTTCAAAAGGTTGGAGGGCTTCGAATATGACTTGATGGGGGCACAGGAGCTAAGATTACAACCAAGAATCACCTACCCAGAAAAACTGAACATAACCCTTTGGGGAAAAAATAGACTTTCATTGCAATAGAGGCCTTCTAAGCATTCCTGATGAAAGGACCAGAACTGAAGGAAAAAAATTGACTTCCAAATATAAGACTGATGCATAAAAAAGTAAATAGGAAAGGAAAATCATAAGGGACTTACTAAGGTTAAACTTTTTATATTCTTCTATGGGAAGAGGATACTTGTAACTCATAATTAAAATTAGGGCAGTTAGGAGTGTATATAGACAGATGGCTCAGGTGTGATTCCATTGTGATGGGATGATATATTTACAAACAAAATTAATAGATGAGAAGGAGGGATACACTGTGAGAAAGGGATAGAGAGAAGTAGAATGGGACTAATTATCTCACACAAAAGAGACCTGGAAGAGCTAATACAGTTGAGGGAAGATGGAGAAGGTGGCAGGAACACTTCAATTTTGCTCTCATTGGAATTGGCTCAAAGAGGAAATAACATACATACTCATTTGTGTACAGAATTCTATCTTACCCTATGGGAATGTTGTAGGGGAAGGGGATAAGAGAAGAGGGGGTGCTCAAAGAAGGGAAGGTGGACTGGGGGAGGCAAGAGTCAACAGCAAAACACTTTTGAGGAGGGGCAGGATGAGAGGAAAGAGAGAATAGAATAAACAGAGAGGAAATGGGTTGGAAGGAAATACAATCATAACTGAGAAAAAAGTTTTGAAACAAGTCTCTCTGACAAACGCCTGATCTCTTAAATATATAGAGAAATGAGTCAAATTTATTAAAGTAAGAACTATTGCCCAACTGACAAATGGTAAAAAAATATGAACAATAAGTTTTTAGATCAAAGCTGTAGATATTCATATGAAAAAATTCTCTAAATCACTTTTGGTTGGAGGAATGCAAATTAAACTATACTGAGGTACAGCTTCACACCTATTAGATTGGCTAATAAGACAGAAAAGAAGAATGATAAATGTTGGGGAGGATGCAGGAAAATTGAGAATAATGCACTGTTGGTGGCATTATAAACTGATTAGACCATTATTTAGAGCAATGTGGAACTATGCCCAAATATTTATAGCAGCTCTTTTATGGTGTCAAAGAATTGGAAACTGAGGGCATGCCCATCAGTTAGGGACTAGCTATACAATTTGGGATAGATGATTGTGATGAAATGCTATTGTGATGTAAGAAATGATGAGCTAGATGTTCTCAGAAAAATGTGGAGAGACATACATGAACTGATGAAAAGGGAAATGAGCAGAATCAGGAGAACATTGTACACAGTTACACCAACATTGTAAGATGATCAGCTGTGAATGACTTAGGTATTTTAAGCAATGCAATGATTCAAGACAACTCTGAAGGACTCATGATGAAAAATGCTATCATCATCTGAATACCGATTGAAGCATAATTTTATTTACTTGGGTTTTTATTTTAATCTATGCTTTCTTTTATAACATGGCTAAATATGGAAATATGTTTTGCATTATTATACATGTTTTAAATTTTATAACCTACATAAAATTTCTTGCTTTCTCAATGAAGGGGAGGTGGAGAAAAAGGGAGAAAATTTGGAACCAATTTTTAAAATGAATGTTGAAATTGTTTTTGCATGTAATTGGGGAAAAATAAAATATTAACTAAAAGAAAGAAAATAAAGGACAACCACCTTTAAGTATATTAGAATAAGAAACAGATAGTGGGTGACTCTATTGCTGTAGTCTGGGCCAAGGGCACTAGAAGTATAGAAAGATGAGAGAGTTGAAGTAAATCATGAAGCCTGATGTGGAGAATTATTTTTTGTACAGTAACCCATCGCCTTCCCATAGAGCAATATTCCTCAAGTTACAAAGTGATAAATATATCATTCTAATAGACTTTAGTTAAGGCATGTTAGTATAGCCATTCTGAGTATTTTTGTTTTGATATTTAGAGGAGTATCATATGAACAACTCAATTATGAACATCAGGAACAGGCTCATCAAAAAATCTAGTTAGTGGTTAAGGCCCCAAACTTCCTCCTTTCATTTTTCACACTTGCATTTACTAATAATTTCAAACTTCTCTCAAAATGGTTATCTAAATTTCCCTTGAAAGATTGAAAATATATCCGACCTTACTCAGTCATAGTCCAGAAGGAATTCAGTTATTTCAGGAAGTCTCATTACTCAAGATCCTACTATTGCCTCCTGTTATTTATCTTTCCAGACAATCACCTTTTACTATCCTTTTTTTTCTTAATTCAAATTAATAAAGTCATGTAGTGAATGATTCTTCAGTTTCTTTGAAATTCCTTTGAATGACTGAAAAGTCTTCAAAATTGCAATAAAAGGGTTGGTTGGTGGTGATGTTGGGGGAAGCCTTTTATTCTTTTCCTTAGAATTCAGTGCCATTATAAAGTTTCATATAATTTGCAGACTGCATCTCATAAAATACTGGCAAAATTTATTCAATTCAAATTAAATAGATGTAGCACAGCGTAATCTTTCTCTATTAAATATGTCACTTTTTGCAATTGTTTCTTAATATCCCTCACAGCTTCCATCTAAGATTAGCACTTTCTTTGCTGCCACAGTTTCACTAACCTACTGAATTATTCACTGAAGCATAACCTTCAGATATCAGGTTAGAAAGACCTTGATTATGGCAGGAAGTGAACTGTATAAACCATTTTTCTTTAAAAGAAAATTTCTCAGTATAGAAAAGTATGAAATGAGATAAGTATTAAATGTGTGTAAAAATTAAGTTCATAATTGATAGGAATTTAGCCAACTGTGACATTCCTGCATTTTGTTTATTATACTACATAATAACATTCTAAGTACCATAAAGCAGTGTAAAAACATGTGAATTTCTAGAGCTTCTTTAAACCTAAAACACACACACACACACAGACATATGAACAAACATATATGGTTTAGTTTCAGGATACAAAGATGTATTATGTAACTTATTCAACATTTCAGATCATCTCCAAATATTCAGAAAAATAAATAAGTTTGCTTCATATTATCCTCATTCCCCAATCATTCTCTTCTCCACCCCCTGTCATCACTTTCAAGAACCTTTTAATGTCTGATATCACAGTGAATAGGTAGACTTTCCTGCAACAAATTTCTATTAGTAGTGACCATTGAATTCCAACAGTGTGTTGAAACGTCATTTGGATATTTACAGAGAAGACACCACTCTAGGAATACCTCTTTCGCTAGTGATGAAATCTAGAAAGTCACCACTCATCAATCAGCTTCATCATGATTTGTCTGCATAGTAACTAAACAATTGAAATCCATCAGGAAGAAAAGCAGGCTAGATAATTTCCTACTTAGAGAAATGGACAAATACTTGCGAAAGAAAAAAGAAAACTAGTTTTATTTATTCTATTAGTCTAGAGTATTTTTTCCTTCTGAATTATTTGACCTACAAAGGATGAGATTAAAATGATTTTTGAATTTTAATAATATCATCAAGTCTTATTAATTTTGAATTAATCCAAAACTCTTGTTGCTTCCACAAAAGTCAGCAGAACTTAAGAATAGCCCTAGTAGGTGTAATGAATTATTGAAGAGCAGTGTACTGTTCAGATTTTCTACATAGATTTGTTAACCAATTTGGGGAACTGAATAGTGAAATATTTTGCATAAGGTTCAACCTCTGAGAAGTAGGAATCATAATGAAAAAAGTTTTATCAGTGTTCCAATTTCCTTCTACCCCCAACAAAATAGTTCTATTCTAAAACATCTAAAACTTATTTGTTTTCAAAATTTTCTTTAAAAAGTACTCAAGAAAGAACAAGATATGAACAATTAAATATATTTGTTGCAAAAAGTAACAAGAAGAATTTACAAGTTGTTCAAAATTAATAATAAATGGTGAGGTAGAGAGGAAATAGGCACACAAAATGAGATAGTAAAAAGATAATTGTAAAAATACTCATTCCCCAAGAAGCCATAGTTTAATGGAATTCTAATATGAGAAATGTCATGACAATTTGAGGGTTTTTGGCTAAAAACTGCAATTATTTTAAATGCTCAATAACACATTTGCTACCTGAGCAAAAAACAAAATATAAACTAAACAGTACTGAAATAGAAAAATCTGAAGTTCTAGTGTAAACAGAAGGTATATTGCTGCAAGAAAAGATCTTCTATACATGTTCTGTAATTATTCATAGTGGGGACTCCAGGGGTTATGTTGTAATTGTTGGCACAATCACAGAGGCAATGTTATTTAATTATGGGAACAAGAAGGCAGAAAGTTCTCTCTAAAGTCTTAGTGCACAAGGCTATCACTCTGAAGTTATTGTTGGAGGCAATATAAAGGTAGATGCATAGTCATGTAGTTTGGGATATTTTGTCTTTAATATGATTAATTTTATTAATTGTTTTCATAATATTGAATGATCCTTTCATAGTTGTTGAGACATGATGATTTACTTAGAAAATCCTAGAGTAGCAGCAAAGATATTAATAGCCTTAGCAAAGTTACAGATCACAAAATAAACTTACTAATCTACAACATTTCTACAAAAAAGAAATCTGAGGCAATAATGTAAGGTGAAATTCCTTGAAAAATCACACAAAATGCACAAACTATTTGGGAGTCAATGTAACAGTGCTTGTTACATTGATTTAAATACAAAATTCTCCTTAAAAAAAGAACAACTTAAAAATCCAAAGGAATATTAGTGCTCATGGTTGGGCCATGCTAAGATAAAAATGGCAATGAGCCCAAGGTTAATTTACAAATTTCATATTATGTCACTCAAGCTCCCAAAGGGATACCTTATAGAATTTGATAACTAATAATAAAATTCATTTGGAGAAGAAAAATATTTAATATCAAGGGAAATAATTTTACAAATAAAGAAATAAAGTGGAAATGGCACCGTTAGACCTCAAACTATATTATAAAGCAACAATCATCAAAACCATTTGTTACTAGTTAAAAAATAGAAAAATAAGTCAATGCAAGAGACTACACAAGGGAGAATCAGAAATAATGGAACTCAATAACCTAGTGCTTGATATACTCCAAAACATAAATTGCTTAGAAAAGAAATCTCTATTTGAAAAGAATGGCTGGGAAAGATGGAAAACAATCTAGTAGAAATTAGGCTTAGGGCAAAATCTTAAAATAATATTCTATGATAAATCAAAAAGCATATATGTCCTGAATGTTGAATCTTGTACCCTTAAAAAGTCAGAAAAAAAAGCAGATCATATGCTTTCTATAAAATAGGTAATGATTTTTATCCTGAAGTCGAAAAACTTCTACACAATCTAAATTAATGCATCTAGGATAAAAAGGAAGTAATCAATCAAAAAAATATTTGTCTCCAAATGCTCTGATAACAATGTGATATCCAAGAAATTAGACTATTAATAGATAAGAATGAAAGCTATTTCCCAGTAGAGAAATGGCAAAACAACATGAGCAAACAGTTCTAAAATGAACAATTTTAAATTATTGATAACTATAAGAAAGAAGGATCCAAATCACTAATAAGAAACATGTAAGTTAGAACATTCATGAGATTTGTCCCTGATATCCAGGGATTTGACAAAGATGACAAAGATTAGAAGTAATCAATGAATAAATGAGTGAAGAAAGATAGACAAAATAATACAGCCTTGGGATACTGTTAATTAGTAAACCCTTTCTTGGAAACAACTAGGAGTTATGAAAATAGAGTGGCTAAAATGCTAATCTCCTTTGTCTGAGAGATTCTAGTGCTATGCATAAGCTCTAAATAATTCATTGTCAAAGACAAAGGTTCTATGTACATAAAAAAACATTTGAGGAAGTACTTTTATGATAGCAATAAAGTGTAAGCAGTAGATGTTCATCAACTGAAGAACAGCTAAAAAAAATATAGTAAAAATACAATCAAATATTTTTTTTCCCTGTAAAAAAGTGGTTGGTTGGTGTAATGGTAATTAATCCAGGAAGTACTCCTGTGCAAGAGGCAGAGAGTGTGAACTCTATCTCCTGTCAGAACAGAGGGCATGAACTCTGTCTCCTGTTGCTGATGAGGCATGAGGGGGTTGGCTGAGACAGGAGGCCAGTGTGTGTATATAAGAAGGAGTTCTACAGACAGAGAATTAAAATCAAGAATCTTCATCCTGGTGGCTGCTGGTAGAGGAAGCAGAATTGTTCCAGGATCTGGGAGCTGGGCTGCTGGACTAAAGAACGGAGTTGGACTTTTCTTGAGAGACAGAGAGAGAAAGAGAATGAGAGAGAGAGTTTTTCTACCAGCATCTGGAAGCTGACTGAGAACTGATTTGGAGTTTTTTCTTGAGACCAGAATCTGGTGAAGGCTGAAGTTGCTGCCTGGAAGGCTGAGATTCCTCCTGGATCCTAGGGCCAGCTGAATTGCTGGAGGACTGAAGATGCATGGCTGCGATAAGCCTTTATTTTTTTGTGGCTTTGTTGATCCTTGAGTTCCTGGCAACAGAAGTTATGAAGAGTTTGAGATGTGCTTCACCTTGTGAACTTCAGTGTGTAACTAGAACTACCTGGAGGACTGGACAAGAACGTGGGAGCTGTCTGCTTCTGAATCCAGGTGGCTGTTTGGTAGATTCAGATAGGAGGTGGGACCATGGAAGGGGATCCAGGGAATCTGAGATACCACCCCGAGTCAAGATGAAGAAAAGGCCTCTTCTCTGATATAGAATGCCTGATGAAATTGAAATTTGCTGGAGACTAAGGGGTGGAGGGTTTGTGTAATTTTCTAATGATTGTATTTTGTGATTAATGATACTTAGTGACTGATTGCTAGATAAGTGATTTATTAATTTAATCTATGATTGTCCCATGAGTGGAAGATTGATTTTTGTATTGTGAGATGATTATTTGAATGATTAAGTAAGAAACGTTTTCCCCTTAGGGAAACCAGATGATTATTCTTTTGTTCTTTGCTCCAAGTACTGTGGCCATCGTAGTGAAAACTATGCGGCCATTCTAATGTTAAGCTGTTCTGAACACTATATTGTGATTTTCTTTGATAAGATGTGATGTTGTGAATATAATATTGTGATTTTTTGTGAATTTTTGCCTTGATTTATAATAGAATAAATGGAGTGTTCACTATACTGTGTAATCCAAACCTTAAAAACTGTTCACATTGGCATTCTTTTGGGAAGCTGCTTATGCATGGTGTTGCAGTTGGTTGCTGTCCATTCTCAAAAAGGACCAAAATGACATCATGTTTTAAAGTAAAATTACAGCGTGTCTGATTGTGACTGATGAGATAAATATGAACTTGGAATGTTCTACCACAGGCTGGGCACAAGTAGTCCATTATAAACATGACAGCTACAACAAAGAATGGAAAGACTTTTATGAACTGATTCAAAATGGAATAAGCAAAGACAATGACTATATCAATGTAAACGGAAAGAAAAAAGTCCATAATACAACCAAAATAGAAGCTGTGAAATTATGAAGAACAAATTTGACCCCAAAGTAGAACTATAAGAAAACAATTACCTCCTTGCTAATTTGCACAGGAGAAGCCAGGGCTTGAGAATATTGTGTATAGATAGCATCAGATTTTTAAAATTGATTTCTTTTGCTAATTACTACTTTTTTTTTCTTTCAAAATTCTTTATTTCAGTAATTACTCTCTGGGAGTTGTGATAGAGCTGCTATACAGAGACAAATCTAGGCAATGTAAAAATAAAGTCTATCAATTAAATCTATTAAAAATAAAAGCCCAAAGAGTTCTAAATTCAGAGCCTGTTTTTTAATACTCCATACTGTTATATTTTTTCCAGAAAACATATTTTCTTGAAAAGAGAGAGAATGAGAGTTTGGTAATATTCTTCATGAATCCACAGTATGGTATCCCTGGATTGATTTATCTGCATAAGAAATTGTGGGATATTTGCACATAGGTACGACAAAATTCTGAAAGTAAAGGTCAAAGAAGGAAGAAAGTTCCTTTTTTTTCAGTCTGTTTATGTACACACTTGTGCATTCTTTTCTAGTTTTAAGAATTATAAGTCTCTTAAACTCAAATCAGTTCATTTTTAATGGTCTCTATCTTGACATCAGGGAGTATCAAATTGGAAAAGAAAAGCTTGAAACTATTAATGTAATCATGGATGTTATGAATGTAAGCATATGATAGAATCACAGGATTCTGCTCAACTATCTGTCTTTTGACTTGAGTCCTCCTGAGGGAATGGGTTAGATTTCAGGTCTTCTAATGGTTCTAATTCATTGCAGGAGGGTTCTCAGTAATCAAGAACCTACCATTTGTACCCCTGCCTCTAGCAAAATAGAGCTATGCAATGGTCTAATATTCTAAATGTGGCTGCTTAAAAGAGTGGTCAGAAATGTTGACTTTGTCATAACAATCCCAGTTTCTATTTATCTAACTAGTAGGGTGAATTTTCCTTAGATTAGATTTTTTTCTTCCACAGTTACCTGCTGGAGAAGAATGGCTAATGAGGGAAGATAGAAGTCGACATAATATTGAAGACTAGAGGAAGTTAAAGCCATCAAATGTCTGATTATATGACTTTGGAGGTAGAAAAACTTTAGCAAAAAGGAAGGAAGATACTTGATGCTCTGCTCCCAGTTGGGAGAAATTGGCAGCAGCAACCACTGGATGCTGTTTGAATCAAACCTGACAAGGTCAAAAAATTCACTTGATAATCATCTTACGGAATCTTTTAATTGAGAAGAATCATAAATGTCATCAAGACTAACCTATAACCATACAGGAATTTTTTTCTGCAAGCCTCTCAATGTCTCTCCCCCCACCTTTGTTTGAAGGCTTGAGATAAAGGAAAACATGACATCACTCAAACTGGTCTATTACAGTTTGAAGTAATTGAAATTGTGAGCAAATCTTTCCATATATTAGGTTTAATTTTGTCTCTGTTAACTCCAACCCATTATTTCTTGTTCTGTCATCAGGCCATGAAGAAAAAACTCTAACTTCTCTTTTGTGTGATGGTTCCTTCAATACTTGATGACAGCCATTATGATTTTAAAAAATTTCTTCTTAATTCTTTAGTCATTCCTCATATGGCATTGTCTCCTGTCCCCTCACCAAAACGGTTTCCCGCCTCTTGGTGTTATACAGCTTGTCAATATTCTTTCTAAGACTTGGCATTCATAATTAAATACTAAGATCCAGAGCACACTAATAAGGTGAATTGGGAAACACAAAAATGATAACTTACACTTAAAATTTTTACATATTACTTTTTATGACAATGTCTAATTCTAAGAATTTTCACAAAATAGTGTGCATTTCCTGAATGATAGTAGCAAAAAGGAATGGAGTGAAAATAGAGTCCTGTGTTCAATAGAGGTAATGACTATGAGAAGGGAAAAAAGAGAAGTGCTGTGTTAGGGAGGGAACGGGAGGGTTTATAGGAGCACAGTAGGATGTAAGGAGTTTCCACATCAGAAAAGTAACTTTTATCTACAATATGCTTAACTGGAATATGAAATGATGGTCAAAGGACATTTTTTTTTAATTTTTTAAATTTTATTTTAGTTTAC
>CM053587.1:140894923-140916855 GCA_028646515.1 Pseudochirops corinnae | reverse complement strand
CCTCTCAGCCTTCCAGGCAAGCCCTCTCGGCCTTCCAGACAAGCCCTCTCAGCCTTCCAGGCAAGCCCTCACCAGATTCTTGTCTCAGGAAAACTCCAACTCAGTCTCTCTCTCTCTCTCTCTCTCTCTCTCTCTCTCTGTCTCTCTCTTTCTCTCTCTCTCTCTCTCTTTCTCAGCTGACTTCAGTCTCCAGGATTCTTCCTTCACCAGGGGCAGTGTTTCAATTCTGTCTGTCTGTCTCTGGAATTCTTGCTTATGTATACACCTCAGCCAATCCCCTTCTTCCACATCAACAGGGGATCAGCCAATCCCCTTCTTCCACATCAACAGGGAAGTTCATGCCTTCTTAACAGTGGGACAGAGTTTGCATCTTCCACACTTAGCACAAGTATCCTGCTAAACTTATTACTATTACACTCTTCCTGTCCTGATTGTTGCTTTTTTTTTAAACTGCAGAATATATAAAACTGGAATAGTAATGAAATTTGAATATCCCTTTGTATTGCCTATCTAACAGGTACTTAGCACTTAGTGGAGAGAGAGAGAGAGATGTATATATGTATATGTATACATGTATATATATCTCAAGCCTCTTTTAAAGAAACAGAAGATATGAACTCCTGTTGCTGATGTAATAGGAAGGGACTGAACAGGGAGGAACAATACTTTATATAAGGAAAAAGCACAGCTGGGAAAGTCAGAACTTCTTGGGGCATGCATCATGGAGGCAGTGCAGCTGCTCCCTGGGAGAGACAGAGAGAGAGAGAGAGAGAGAGAGAGAGAGAGAGAGAGAGAGAGAGAGAGAGAGAATGAGAGAATTTCTTTCAGTGGGCATCTGGAGGCAGGTTGCTACTGCTGGACTGAAGACTGAACTGAGAATTGAGAACAACTGAGAAGAGAAATGAGAAATGAGAAGTGACATAGAGCTTGGACTTGTGGTGGAAAGACTTCCAAGGACAGCTTGAGCTGTCAAAGACCGAAGAAGCATGACTGTGATTCCAATATTTTGTACAAATGTTGTTGTAGCTTTGTTAAGCCTTGTCTTCCCAGGAATAGAGACTGTGAAGGATTCGAGATGGACTGGTCACTGTGAGCTTCAATGTGGAGCAGAAACTGCATGGAGAGCTGGACAAGAAACTGGGAGCTGTCTGCCTTTGAACCCAGGTTACAGTTTGGGGAATTCAGGTAGGAGCTACCTGTTCCAAGTCAAGATGAAAAGACCTCTCTGTCGATACTGAGTAGTGACTGATGAAATTGTAGTTTACTTGTGACCTGGGGGTAGATAGCTTTTGTACTTTCCACTACCCCTAAAGAGGGTACTGAGTAGTGACTGTTGAAATTGTTACTTAATTTCACCCCATGGGTGGAGAACTTTGACTTTTGTACCTTGTGTCTCTTAAGGAGGTAAGCCTCCTTACGGATGATTGAATGACTGAGTTACTAATTGATTGTACTTTGTTGAAAACTATGTGACCACTTTGGTGAAAATTACGTGACCATTTTAGTGATAAATTGTTGAGTTGTGACATGGTGAATTTTGTATTTTGACTTTCTGTGATAAGTTGTAACATTGTGTTGCTGTACCTTGATTTTCTGTGAATCTTTTGCTCTGATTTGTTGTTGAATAGAGAGTTTGCTATACTATGTAATCAGAACCTTGAAAGCAGTTCACAGCAGTAGTCCTTTGGAAAGCTACTTAGGTGTGGCTTTACAAAAATATTTGAGAATTTACCTATAAAGAGCAAAATAGAAACAATATGGATTCAATAACAAAATAGTGTTTTTTAAATATTTGTTTTTTAAATGCTGAGTTCCAGATGCTCTCCTTTCTCCCCTCCACACCAACCCCCTACTGAGAAGACAAGCAATTCAACATGTCATACATGTGTAGTAATGCAAAGCATTTTCATAGTAGTCATACTGTGAAAGACTAACTATATTTCCTTCCATCCTATCCCATTGCTCTTTATTATATTTTGCCTTTTGATGCTGTCCCTTTCAAAAAGTGTTTGCTTCTAATTACATTCTCCCCCAATTTGCCCTCCCTTCTATCATCCCACCTCTTATGCTCTTCCCTCCTATTTATCTGTAGGGTAAGATACCCAATTGAGTATTTATATTATTCCCTCCTTAAGCCAAATCCAACTTGAGCAAGGTTGTCTGATTTGCTTTCACCTTTCTGCTCTTCCCCTCCATTGTAACAACCCTCTCCTGCGGCCTTTATTTGGGATAATCTGTCCCATTCTATCTCTCACCCTCTCCTTCTCCCAATGTATTTCTCACCTCTTAATTTTATTTTTTCATATCCATTCACATTCAACTCACCCTGTGTCCTCTGTCTATGTAAACATGTACACACCTATGCACACAAATAAATACATGCACACATACACCAATCACACATACATATATATGTATGTATACATTTATATACACATATAATTGCTTCAACTATCTTCATGTGGAGAAAAGTCTCATGAATTACAAATATTATCTTTCCATTTTGCAGTGTAAGTAGTTCAACTTTAATAAGTTCCTTGTGATTTCTCTTTACTGTTTACCCTTTCAAGCCTCTCTTGCTTCTTGTATTTGAAAGTCATTTTTTTTTGTTCAGCTCTGATTTTTCATCAAGAATGCTTGAAAATCATCTATTTCATTGAATGTCTATTTCTTTCTCTGAAGTACTATATTCAGTTTTGCTTGGTAGGTGATTCTTGGTTTTAATCATAGCTCCTTTGACCTCTAGAATATCATATTCCAAGCTCTTTGATCCCTTGATGTAGAAGCTACTAGATCCTCTCTTATCCTGATTGTGTTTCCACAATACTCAAATTGTTTCTTCCTAACAGCTTGTAATATTTTCTCCTTGACCTGGGAACTCTGGAATTTGGTTATAATATTCCTAGGAATTTTCTTTTGGGGATTTTTTCAAGAGGTGATTGGTGAATTCTTTCAATGTCTGTTTTGCCCTCTGGTTCTAGATTATCAGGGCAATTTTCCTTGGTAATTTCTTGAAAGATGATGTCTAAGCTCTTTTTTGATTATGACTTTCAGGTAGTTCAATAATTTTAAAATGATCTCTCCTGGATCTATTTTCCAGGTTAGCAATGAGATATTGCACATTGCCTTCTATTTTTTCATTTATTTGGATGTTTTATAGTATCTTGATTTCTTATAAAATCATTAGCTTCCATTTGCTTCAATATCATTATGAAGGAATTATTTTATTTGGTGAGCTTTTGAAATTCCTTTTCCATATGGTCAGTTCTGCTTTTTAAGGCATTCTCCTCCTCATTGGCTTTCTGGGCCCCTTTTGCCGTTTGAGTTGGTCTATTTTTAAAGTGTTATTTTCTTCTGTCAGACCTTTGACTAACTTTTCATGATTTTTCTTCCATCATTCTCATTTCTCTTACCAGTTTTTCCTCTACTTCTCTTATTTGATTTTCAAAATCCTTCTTGAGCTCCTCCATGGCCTAGGATCAGTTTATATTATTCTTGGAGGCTTTTGATGGAGGAGTTTTAATTTTGTTATCTTCTTCTGGTTCTATGTTTTGATCCTCTTTGTCTCCCAAAACAGATTCTGTAGTCTGATTGTGCTTCTTCTGTTTGCTCATCTTGCCAGCCAATTACTTGACTTTTGAGCTCTTTGCCATGGTAGAACTCTGCTTCCAGAGTGGAGAGTGCCGTGTCTCAGATACTTGGGGTTTTGTGCAGCTGTTGTCAGAGCTGTTGTCAAAGGTATGAGGAGGGCACCATTCACAGCTTCCCCAAACTCTGCCATACTAGTTCTCTTCACTTCAGGACCTCCACCCAAGACTTTGACCCAGATTCAAGCAGATAAAAGCAAGAGCTAATACCGTCTGTATGGTTGTTTGGTTCCCCCTGTGATCTGTAGGCCTGGAGCTCAGGAGGCAGCCAAGCCATAGTAGCCACCGCCACTGCCATCTCTGAAGCCCCACTGGCAGGGGCCAGATTATGCTCTTCTCTCACCTAGTTCCAACAGAGTTCCCCACTGACCTTTAACTTTCACTTTCATGTTTATTGGTTTAGAAGTCTAGAAACTGCCACAGCTGTCAGTGATTCACTCTCCTGAAGTCTCCTCCAGTGGGTCTGTGCCATGGGACTGTGCTGCCCCACATTTGGGCAAGCAGGGCTCATGCAGGACTGTGCTCTGCTCCCAGCTTTGTGTGATCGACACTTCCTGTTGGCCTGCCATATTGCTTTCACCAGGAAATTTGTTTCTCTCAGTTACTTTGTGGGTTCTGTAGCTCTAAAATTTGTATAGAGTAATTTTTTACAGTTATTGTAGGTGGTTGAAGCAGGAGCTCAAGCAAACTACTGCTTTTATTCTGTCATCTTGGCTCTGCCCCTGCTTTGTACTCTTTGGATGATGAAATAATATCAGCAGTTCTGAGTCTTTAGTCCTAAAGGTAATTAAGATAATTATAACTTTTATGCAAAAAGCAGCTGACCTTGCATGGGATAAGAGTTAGGATATGTACGAAAATTTATGTTTCAAGCACATTTATTTCAATCAATAGATGTCATCCTCAATTTTGTGAGTGAGTTCTTTCCATTCATATTCACAATTACTGTTATTTATGAAAATATGTGCTAACACATCTCATCAATTCTCCCCATTTTCCTCCTCGCTACCTCTTACAAAGAAAAAAAAATAGAGAAAGAAAACTTCTGAATCATAATTCAAGCCATCTTACTCTTATTCTTCACCTAATCCAAATCCCAAAGACACATTCTTACATTTCTTTCCTATAGCCCTCCTTTTATTATACACTCCCTGAAATTGTTTATTTCAATTGTGATTATACTTCCCATAAATCTAGCCTCTCCTACAGACATTATCTTTGCCCTTGCCTCTTTACTTATTTAATAAATATATTTTTATACCAACTTTTGTGTGTATTTGTCCAATCCTTCTTTGCCAAAATCAGCTGAATGTGTGATCAATAATATGACCTTTCTTCCTTCTACCTCCATATTATGTATATTCTTCTCATGGGCACAAACTATGAGAAATTATAAGCTCTTCTTTCTTCTTTCTTCCCCAGGGTAATGTATTTTCCCCTCTTTTCTTTCCCCTCTCAGAACCAACAAAAATGAACCAAAAATAGTTTGGTCATGTGTTTGTCTTTACTCTCTCAGTGACCTTTGAAGAGAGTGAGAACTCTAAAAGGACATTTGTCACTTTCCCCCCCTTTGACTTGTAAGCACTTCATCATTATTTAGTACCTTCCAATCTCCCATATGTATTTACCTTTCTAAGTTCCGTTTTCTGTTTGTGATTGGAAAAACTGAATTGTGAATATTAGAAACAAAGTCAGAGGAGTGTCCCTATAAGCTGGCAAATAGAGTGAATTAGGTTGAATCTCTGTTCTGCCACTTGTAATGTATATGACCTTGGGCAAGTCACTTAATTTCTCTTAGTCCCATGTTCCTCATCTACAAAATGAAGAGGGGGGAGGGGAGCTGTACTAGTTGACCTCTAAGGTCCCCGTCAGTTTGAAATCTATGATCCTATTTTTTCTGTTTTGAACATGTCATTTGTTGATGCTGGTTCCAAATAAATAGCTTTTCATCTTACACTAGATTCCTGGCTTAAGCTCATGTCCCCCATATTTGCATCCTGCGTTTTAGAGAGCTGTTCCTTAAAACAAGAAAGCCAGTACCTCTGAGGAAAAAAAAAAGATTTAATGGGTTAAAAACTGTGTAAATGTTACTCTAGTTAAATTACAGCTTGTTGTTCAGATGAATACTCTCCACTTCTCATATCGCTTTAAATTATGGACAAATGCTTGCAATTGTGAACTCCCTACATTGTGGCTGCCTGTTCCCAGGCTTCATCAACCCTGGCTGTCCAATGGGATTACTGTAAGCTTTCACGGCAGCCTGCCAGCCACTGATGAGAAATTCATATCCCTGGATGTGAGATTGCTCTCTTTATTCCATCCATGTGACGGCTGTGATTGCTGTCATGGTGTTAGGTTAGAAATTAGCATTTTGTGGCCCAAATTTTGCCATCCAGAACATAATCAGGGGGTGGAAATCAAAGTATAGTAATTTCATCTGTCAGAGAAGAAAATGCACTGTGACCATGATACAGATGTCTCCAAAACTCAGGTCAGGAGATGTTGTGGTATGTAGGGCCCTGTCTGGCCCATGCTTAGCCACTTGGTCCTTTTTTGGCATTATAGACCCCAGTCTTAAAATTGAAGGTTTTCTAATGGAAAAAATTGATGAGATGATAGTTGAGTTTTAGAAATTCTAAGATAAAAATGAAAAACATAAGTGGTAGAATCTCTAAAAGATCTTTGCAAGGACATGCTAAATTAACCACAGGGGAGTGGTTATCAGGAGATCAGAAAATGATTCCTTAGTATCATTTGGGAGTCATGGGGTAGCCTTTATGTGCTATATTGTTATAGTTCTTTTTTCACTTATTTGTTCTCCTCACAAAAAAACATGAATGTGTATTTTATAGAATTGTTGAAAGGAAATAGATTAGTAAATGTCAATAATTTTAATATATGCTTAAAGCACCATCTTTGACTAAATAATAAAAATTTGGCTTTCCTTCCTATTCTTCAACTATCAGTGATCCTTAGATATTTGATACATTTTGATATTTCTCTCTCTTGTATTTCCTTATACATGAGCTCATATTCAACAACTCAGTGGTAATCAGTGGTTTTCTCTGAGCCGGCACTCTCATCTAAATAAGGTCTTATTTATTAATCGGCTTCCCAATGCATTCACTAGGGTTTCACTGCCATCACATATTGAAAGCAGTGATTTAAATTTTGGACTGAAAATATTAGAGGACCTTAAAAGGTGCCTTCTGATTTCTTTCTAGGCTATCCATAGACATGCTAATTTTTTCTGTCATTAGCAATGAGCAAGCTGAAAGTCTCCTGACATGTGAGGTGCACAGATTCTGTTTGGAGCCCTGATTTTTATCCACCCAAGCTTATCCGTCATCTTTAATCATGCAAAAAAAGCAGGATTACTTAATCATTTCATTTTATTGAAAAGAAAAAGAAAGATTTACATTAAAATGATGACATGCAAGAAAAAATAAATTGAAAATGATTATGAAGAAAATGCAATGTGGAGCCTGAAGCTCCATTGGTTTTGTGATGCTCATTTAAGGCAATGATCGAGTAAAGGCAAGATATAAAAGTAATGATGATGGGAGCTGCTCAAGTATAACCAGCTTCTCTTTGCATTCTAACATGCACTGTGATGGCATGTTCTTAGCCAATTACATGGGCTTGCTAAGACAAAGACTAAAGGCTGACAGCTCATGAGTACTTTGGTCCAGAGCGGAATGATTCTCTAATTAGAGTAATGTGGAGATCCATAAGCACCACATTTAAAGGAAAAGATTTGTAGATGTGAATTTGCAACGTCTCCTTTGCAAATATTTATTTCTGATATTATGAAGAAACACTATTCATTAAGAAAAGGAATTCACAAGCTTTCTGGCCCATGATATCTAAGACATACACATAATTTGAAAATACTATTTTATATAGTATAAAGCTCCATTGGATCTCTTTCTACAATTAAACGTATATCCATTAAATGCCATTGCTGAGTTGGCTTAAACATTAAAAATGGTTTGTCTATTTGAACTATATTTATTTTTTCAAGGTCTTAAAATATTACTATCACGAGTAGGAACATAATAAGTAAATATCTTTCAGAACAAGAATGAAAGGGTTATTGGTTGCTGAAGTCATCCACTGGTAAGGAATGTGATTATTGCTTTTTCCAAGAAGATTCTTATTTTCTAGACTATTGAAAGCAGAGATGATTTTAAAAGCAGCACCAAGAGTAACCAACAAGTGTTGATTTCTTTTGGAGCATAGAATATACCATTTTGGTTCCCAAAGGACTTTTAATTGGTCTTATACTTATGTAAAATTGTGTTTGAAGTAACCAGTAAGTAACATATTAAATCAAATTAGGCATTAATTATCTATCCAGTTGCAGAAAACTGAGTAAAATACCGTTCTTTTTTTTTAAAGATTGTTCTAATTTCACATAGCAATTGTGTTTTCACTAAATTTGAAGCAATCTTAAAAATACCCATAATTATGTAGGTATTCTGTATCATTAAGTTAATACAAACTTTCGACAGATTGGAATTTATTTGTAGAACCCGTAGGAATTGTCTTGGGTTTGAGAAAGATGTAATTTTAGGTGATTTTTATGCATTTATAGTTTTTCTCATGAAACCTTACAAAAATCAACAAAAAAGTTAAATGTAATTGGATATAAAAGAAACCTGAAAGATGGAGTAACCTTGTAACTGTGATGATTACCTATGGTAAATGCAATTTTAAAAAGAATATATACTATATAATTAAGTTCCAGAAATATGCAGTTTGTGATTTCTTCCCTGAGGACTTAAGCATATTTTAAAAACTCAGCTAACTGTCTTCTACTTCACACTAGGTAATTATTGAACTGGGGAAAGTTATGAAATAAATTGTGATCTCCATTTATTTGACTCTATTGAATTCTTTAGTGTCACCACAAAACTGGGAAGCTCACAAAGATTAAAAGACAAAAATGTTCAAAGAAAATAGCACAACGTGTCCTCACATGTTTAAATGTTCTCACAATTCAGAGGAATATATTTACCTAAAATAGAAGATAGAATGATAAAGTTAAAAAAATATGATACTTAGTGTTGTGGGTATTTTAACATAGAAATATAATAAAAATTTCTTATCTACATTTATGAAGGTGATATATATTTGCATAGAAAGAAAGGTTCAGCATACTGGATAACAGTGGGATAAATGAACATTTCTAATATTCTTCAAAAATAATCAGACTCAATATTAGATTTGTTTGCATTTCTATATCAAATGCCTGTAATTAATCTATTGCCAACTATAACACTAGATGTACAAATGTACAAAAACACTAGATGTGAAAATGTACAAAAATAAAATACAAAAAACACGTGGTCCCATAAATGTTAGTCTATAAATGTGTGTGTTGTCTCCTCCAACTAAATGCAAGATTCTTTCAGGTAGGGAACAGTTCATTGTGGCCTTTATGCAGTCAATGTCTATACCAGGACTGGGCACACAATGGGTCTAATAAATTATTGCTCATTAATTGATTATATTCAAATGAATCAAAGAAGTTTGAGGTATATTAAATAGTGCTTTGATATAAATTTTAGCTATTGTTATGATTCCTATTTGAATTAAGAAATGCGGTTATAATGTTTATAAGGAAAACAGTTGAATTTCTCAAATAGTGTACTATGTAATGCATATAGTTGATAATTATTTTTAAAGAAATTTTTCCTAATTTAAATAATTTGGAACTTGAATTTAAAAGTAGATTCCTGCCATTTACATTTTAATGTAAAGCAGTTGTCCATTTTCTATTGTTTATTTCATGATAAAAACTCAGCCACATTCCCTTGAAAATAGAACCCACCTACAACTTAGTACATGCAAAGCTCTCTCATAATTTCTACTTTCCTCACATATGTAGCCTATATTATAATGTATTATTTTACTTTAAACATTTTATTAATGTTTTAGGTATGTAGCATTGGAACTTTAAGTAAAGTGATCAGAAAAGTTCAAAATATAGATCTTTCATGTTAGAGTACTGGAATTGTCACAAATCAGGTTGCTATAACTTTATAGCAATAGGTGGCAGTGTTACCTAAATACTCTTTCATTTGAATTAGGAGCAATGATATTACACTTGTCTTGTATGTAATTATACACACATACAAACACAAATTAATACAGGGACTGACACTTTAGTAAAACTCCAAGAAGTTTTAAAAATCGTGTTTACTAATAAAACCTGACACATGCTAAACACACAGATTCTTTACATTCACCAAGATTATATATCTATATTAATATTTAGATTTCCATATATAAATAGATAATATTATGGGTTGGTCATGATAAATTTGCAATAGTATAATTAATGCAAATATTCACTTTTTCATATTCAAAGTCTGAGGTCCCTGACTTCCTATCAGATAGGTGTTGAACTTAAAATGCAAGAACACATTTTCTGACCTGGACATTGTGTGCTTTTGTTTGATCCAAATATCCATATCTATGATGATGGTTCTTATTTTATTTAGCTTAGTTCATTTGGGAAGGAATATAATAATAAATGAACTAATAAATTTTTTTAAATGTCTCTATCACTTACAATTTTGGGCTGAACAATTTAACTGTTTATTTATTTGACCATAGCAAGTCACTTTACCTTTCTGAAATGGTTTCATTTCTGTAACCTATGAATATATCTTAAACTTATTCCATGGCCAGGTCACCTCACAAAAATTTCATGCAAATCACATTTGATCCTGGAAGCCTGAATCTAAGAGGATCATTTTCTCTTAGTGCCCCCACCCCATTTTATTTCTGGAAGATTTCCAAAATAAGTGCTATGTATAGCTCATGTCGACATTTCCCAAAGTATGAGCAATAGGATCACAAACTAACCCTGAGGAATTCCATGTCCTGAATGTATAACAGGTATGGGTTTTCTATCAAAAATGCAAAAAATTCAAAGGATGCATAGAAGTCCACAAATGAATGTTGATACATAAACATTATCATACGACCTAATAAACTGCATTTACCAAGGTAAACACAATTTGAGGACTTTCTCTTTCCCTTGGACTTGTACTTTTTAATTAATTTATAACAATAACAGAGAAAATTATAAGGTTTTTCTTCTCCAGTAACGAGGTAATACTCTGTTGCCAATAGTCTCTTCTTCTCCAAGATTCATTCCATTGAATCTTCTCTCTATAGTTAACCAGGACCAGAACATTTGACCTTAAGACTAACCATGACATAACAATCAAGCCTGGGACGTCTACTCTGATGAAGTGTCCTCCAAGCCCAATCTCAGGAGAGTTGAGATCTACCATAATAGACTTGCTTTAGGAAGGTCCCAGGAAACTCCCACGAAGTTCCTCCAGACACTCAAGTTTCAAAATGGAGATCCTGCCTGGGGGAAGTTACAGATGCTCCCTCTGGACTCCATCTGTTGGTATTTGCCTATGCCTGCCTGGCTGGGAGGGGTGGGGAAGTTCATGGTTCAGGCATCCCCCTTCAACTACTCAGACTCCATAGGAATCAACTGGTCAGCCAGACTCTTCCATACAACTGTCTAATACCCTGGAACTACTCTACTAGTGTGAATTTTTATTGTCATTGATAATCTACCTAAACTCATTCATAAATGACTAAGTTGCTTCCACTCTGACATATACTTCCCCATCCCATTGATGCTGAAACTCTACTGTCCTTATTCAAACTCCATTGACATTCTCTATTACTCATTCCCTTATTCTCATTTTCTCAACATAAGCCATTCAGTTGTCCCATTCTAAAACTACCCATTCCTTCCACTAGACTCTGGAATATGCCTGCTCCATAGATAACAAACTTGTTTTCATGTTAAGCCTTTTCTTTCACTTTTCAAACATCTTCATGCATTCACTGAGACCTGATTCCCTGATAACAAGGCATCCCTACCCTTTCTACACTGGTTTCATCTTCATTTGTACTCTACCTCCAACCAATTCACCCTAGTAGGGGAGTTGAAATAATCCTTGGTCTTATAGCCACTTCCAAGCTCTTTGTTTCCCTCTTCTCCTTTGAAATTCAAACAATCCATATTTGTCAATCAATCATGATTCTGGTAACTATTGTCTATAAACCTTCAGCTTATTGTCATACCTTCTTCAATGAATCCAGTGCCTCATTCACTGTATTTCTTTCCTCTGCAACTCCTACCCCAGTTCTAGGGAACTTCAACATACTTATCAATACTCTCTCTAATACCCTACCCTCCCACGTCCTCAGTTTATTTATATCCCATGACCTACTTTTCTACTGCACCTCAGCTACATGCAGAGATACTCACATTCTTGTCTTGCCATCACGCACAAAGGCAACATTGCTATGTTCATTAACTCAAAAATTCCTTTATCTCATCACAATTTGTTATCTTTGCAACTTCCCTCCACTTTGCGACTGTAAATCTATTCTCTATTTTCACTATGATCTCCAATCCTTCCTCCCCATGCTTCTTTCTCAGGCCATCATCCTTGCACTGATTACCCTCTGCTTCCTTTCCTGTCTTGACCACTTTGTGAACCTTTATTCTGTCCTTTTCTCTTTAATTCTTTGACATCATATCCCTTTAAAGGTCTTGTCCTGCCAAACCTTACTCTTGTTTTACTGCCATCATCTGCCACCTTACCCCAAAACATGGTGCTGAACAAAGTAAGAAAAAAAATCACAAAACTACATTGACTAGACACACTAAAATTTTGTCATACATAATATCAACTAGGTCTTCACTGTGGCAAGACAACCCTTCTACACACCATGACTCACTGTTCCAGTCACAACTGTTTATCTCTTCACTAATCCTCAAATCTCTATCACTTCTTCCCATCTTGATACTCAGTCAAAAAACTTACTTCATATTTCACAGAAAAAATTGAGACCATTAGCCAAGAACTCACTCTTCTCCCTTTTTCCTCACTAAATATAACTGAGATGTCTTCTGTTATTTTGTCCTTTCACCTGAAGAGGTGGCCCTTCTTGGCAAGGATAACCACACAACATATGAAAACAATCATATTCCATCCCATGTTCTTTAGCAGATTACTCCCTTTATCATCCACACTGTCATTTATATTCAGTCTCTCTTTGTCTACTGGCTGCTTCCCTAGTGCCCACAAACAGAAGTTTGTCTCTACCATCCACAAAAATTCTTTTATACATCCACCCCCACTAGCTATTATCTTACCTTTATTTTCCTTTTTCTAGCTAAATTTCTAGAGAAGGTTATCTACACTTAATGCCTTTACTTGCTTTCCTCTGACTCCTTAGTATTTGTTTGAGAAATTCTTAGACTGGCAACAGTTTATCTTCTAAAATATCCACTTAACTACCTATATGGTTAAGTGCCAAGGTAATATAATAGTGTAAGACCCTTTTTTATTTTTCATTGCTTCCATTTGAATATGGCTTATGTTGTTGTTCAGTCATTTTTTCAGTTGTGCCCAATTCTTTGTCAACCCATATGGCGTTTTCTGGGCAGAGATACTGAAATGGTTTGCTATTTCTTTCTCCAACTCATTTTACAGATGAGCAAACAGGGAAACAGGGTTAAGTGACTTGCCCAGGGTCACAAAGCTAATAAGTTTCTGAGGATCCATTTGAACTCAGGAAGATGAGTCTTTCTTGACTCCAGAACTGGCACTCTATCCACTATGCCACCTAGCTCCCCAAGCATGGTTTATTGTAAAGCAATATTGTCTCTGTTGTTTTGCTTTTCTTCATATTCTAAGGATTTATAATGTCTTGTGGAAAGGCAGTCTGAGAGATGGAAAGACCAAGGCTCTAGCCTTGCTTCTGTCACATGCCTTCTATGATATGATCTTTGGCAGTCACTTAAATTCCGAGTGTAACAGGCAACACTCTAAAAGTTGAAGCTCTGTCTACTTGCCTTTCTAGAGAAAATGGGACAAATAAAACTAAGCCTGATATATACACTTAGAACCCATTTTGAGATTAGATACAAATACAGTGAAATTGATTACAAAGTAGCAACATCTATGAGACAAGTTTGGCAAAAGGAGGCTGTCATAAATTGGGGTCAGTTGATCAAGAAAGAAAGAAATCTGTTTTAAAAATGTGCATTTTCTTTGCAGAATAGAATTAGTGGTGTAGTTTAAGAATCCCCTATAACTTTCACTTAAGTAAAAAACCATAATAAAAGAGAATGCCAAGATACCTGAATGATAGAGTTAGGTAAGAAATGAGCTATCTTATCTTCAAAATCTCTATCAAATTGTATAATTTCATCAGAGAAATGTTTCAATTTGTTTTTACTTTAAGGCCCATGATTTCAGAGTGTAAAAAATTGTGCACATCTATGACTTGCACAGAAACCTATTTTATCACTATGGAGAAGACATTTCTGAGGGGTATGAGGGTGATGTTAACCATAAGACTCGCTGTTTTGAGGGTGATTTGCACACACTTTGTATGTGGCCAGAACAAGGACAACCTTGGAAATATATTGCTTTAAATGTCAAGAAACCCAAAAGGACTCTATCATGTGTGTTATTAATATGTTGCACTATCAAAAGGAATATTCCATTATGTAGTAGGAATGTCACATTATCATAATTTTCTTATATCAAATGCATGCATTTAGCAAGTACATTATGATAGTGACTGGTCTAGAGGAAGGAAATTAGTTTTGCACTATGCTTCATGATGTACTAATGCTGAACTGTCCAATCTATTTTCCAAATGGATGGATATTTTAAAAATATTTTCTTCCTACCCTTGTTTATTATTTCATTACATTTGAATAACTTGGCTGTGACTACAGAATACAAAGTGAAAGAGAGATTAAACAATTTTCCTTTTTGTTGTCACAACCAAAGTAGTTGTCTCAGGATCCAAGGTAATTCTTGGGGGGATCTAAATTATTTGTTTTGCTTATCTATGTCAATAGAATTATAAAATTCCAGACTTGAGAGAAAAGGTAGAGATTCAGTAGTTTTTAAACCCCTTATCTTACCCATGAAGAAACTGAGGTCACAAAAGCATAAATGACTTTATAATAATCTCACAGCCTTGTTGGAAGAGTGAGAGCTAAAATCCAGGTTTTTTGTCACTCCTGCCCAAGTTACTGTTATGTGTCACATTCCATTTGCCTAGAAAGATGCTTAAATTAACACCATGAGAGACAGGGGGATGTAGCTGATAGAGAGCCATGTTTTAAGTTGGAGGACCTGTGTTCAAGTTCTATCTGTGTCACATACTGACTGTGTGACCCTGGATGAGTCTCAACCTCTCAGTTCCCTCAGGCAATACGGCAACTTTCAGAGCAACACTCCATCTGAATTTGTAGATTGGAGTTTTGTTACTAGTTTGGTAAAAATAAGTAAATCATGTCTGAATAATTTTGTGGAGTATTTTTGAGGAAGATAGAATCTCGGATAATATTGTATGCTTACAAGTAAAAAACAAATATGGATTTGTGGGAGAAAGTGAATTGTATCGTACACATTTAAACTACAATGGAGTCAATTTTCTTTGGTTTTTGATTCATGGTTTTTTTGATTTTCATTTGTGTAGACTTTCTGCATGTTGTTTTCCTTGACAGGAGTTCTATATGTCTTTCTATGTTTCTATGGATTCTCCACTGTCATTATTTCTTATTGTGTAGCACTGTAACTGTTGCCCTTAGGGCCTTGACTTGCCCTGGAAAGTCTTTGGCATGCAGATTGGGGGTGAATCAAAGACCCTATGCACAACGATTGAATAAGGAAACAATATCAGTGTCAATAAGGCTAAGACAAACATCGAGTCTGTTATAGATTCATCAGTTTTGGCAATATTGGTGAAATCATGGTCTCTTTCAATGATGAAAAGGCAGATGTGAGTAGAGGGAGAGACATAGACTTCATTGTCACCAGAAAAACTTGTATTTGGGTCCTGACACTTAATTGCAGCAAGCACAAGCTCCTGTTACAGCTGATGCCCAATAGTACTACCAATACCATCTGGTACGATGAAATGAACATTGGGTGGCACCACTTTGATTCTGACAACTTTGTATCTCTCTTCAAACATTGTCTCACTTTCAGCCCCATGTATGCCAAGATTAAGATCAATTACACCCAACTTTAAAAACACTCAGTCTTATAGACAAAAGTATACACTGAAGTAAGTAGAAGATTCATCTGTTCTATTAGAATTTTCTCAAGAAATAAGTAACATTTTATTTATGTTTTGGAATGCATAACAGTGGTGTAGTGGAACTAGGTCATACTAACTTGTAAGAGCATTTTGTTACATTTTCTGTTTAAAAATTCACACTATGGAAATTGGCAAATGTTACAAACTAGAGGTTGCTTTATTTGGTTGCTATTGGTTTTTTTTAAGCTTCAGACTTAAGAAAGTGTTGGGAAAATGTTAAGAATGAAGATTGAACTTAAAAGGATGCATGCATATAATTTTTTTTTCCACAGCTGATTGTTAAACATTTATCAGTTTGCCCCTGGTTATGAAGGACATGTGGATGGATTTATTTCCTTAGGGCACATCAATCATAGTACACAGCATATCTATCTATCATCTATCTCTCTGTCTCTGTCTCTGTTTTCGTAAAATGGGAGCTTCTTTTGATTATTTGGTAAATAATGAATTTACCAAATTCAGGCAGCTCAGTGACTCAGGAGATAGAGCACTAGACCTGGAGTTGGGAAGATCTGAGTTCAGGTCTGGTCTGAGACACTTACTAGCTGTGTGACCTTGTGCAAGTCACTTAATCTCTGTTTGCCTCAGTTCCTCATCTGTAAAAAGAGCTTGAGAAGGAAATGGTAAACCAATCCAGTATCTTTGTTAAGAAAACCCTACAGCCAGTATTGGCATGCCATATGTGGTCCATGAGTCACAAAGTTAGACACAGTGAATGACTGAACAACAACAAATAATGAATAAGGACTTGAGAAAATAAAAAAAACCCATTGCTGGGACATGAGGAAGCAAGGATGGCTACAGGGTAGCCAACATAGAAATTACATTCAAATGGGAAGAAGGCCAATAGTGAATGATAAGGAAGAGCAGGAAGAGGGAAGGAGGAAGAGGAGGAAAAGGTGAAGAGGAAGAGGAAGAAGTGAAATTACCAAAGATCTCATGATGTAGAAAACTCAATTTAAAATATTCACTATAAGCAGATAAACAACAGGGGAAAAATCAATAATGGAATATGGCTTCCACATCAGCCAAACGAGCTCAAATATCTATGAATGAGTATTATGATATGAAGGAAAATGAATCAGCATTTGATGAGAAAGAAAGGATGGAATCATAACAGGGTGCTCCTGGATGGATTAAAATAGAAATGACTGTTATGAAAGCAGGATTTATAGTCTACATGGCAGAATTAATTGACAGAATAGAATATTTTGCATCCTTGGTGATGAACATATTAAAGAAACAAAGGAGAATAACTAAGTGTGAATTCATATACATGAAATGGAAGGGCAATCTGGAAGGAAAGAAGGAGAAAGTCATGAGATAAAAAGAAAAGATGATCTTCATACAAAACAAACAAATTGATTTTAATTGACAGAATTTGTAGAGAAAACTTGAGTTGTCCTGGAGCAATGCGGAAAGTTAAAAAAAAATTCTTATAATCATTTAAGAAATAATACAAGAAAAAATTTCAGAATATTTGAACACAGGAAACAAATTACCAGTTGAAAGTATAAACAGATTTTGTCAAGGAAAAAATACTTCATGCTTGAAATACCATGGCATGCAGTGGTTACATTTATTGGGCCTCCAATAGCCCTTCTTTGTCCTTCACTTTTCCCCTCCATTATAATATACATATATATATACAAAATTTAAGAATATAGATATAATTTAAGAATATCACCTATCTTCTTAATCATTTTAATGCAAAAATTTGTCATATAATTCTTTCACTCAAAGTCATATTATCTATGAAATGAAAGCAATTCTCTGATGGGCATCTACATGTTTTCTGGTAGTTTCCTACAATTAAAAAAAATCTACTATAAATAATTTGATGAACTTTGTTCCTAGGTTTCCAGACTCTGATAGGTTATTTTTTTCCTTTTTTCTTTCCCAGAACAGTGAATCTTTTTTGAGCTAATGCCCAGACACATTTATACCACAGTGCCAAAATTGAGGCTTCTTCCTTTCTAGGTCCCATTTATGAGTTGTCTTCCATCATCAGAATATAAATTCTTTGATGGTAGGAACTGTCTTGCTTGTTTGTATTTGTATCCTAGCACTTAGTTTAGTACCTTGGATTTGGAAAAAATAAATGCTCTGATTTATCTCCTCACCAATTGATCTATCTATCTATCTGTCCATCTATGGCACTTCTTTCTATGTTTGACCTCGTGAGGTAAATGTTCAGCTTTAGCTATAGACATATGAGCAACAGTTTTAAGTGCACAATTCCTAATTGCTATCTAAAAAGTTTGAACCAAATTCATAGTTCAACCAATACCTTAATAGAATGTCTCTCCACAGCTCCTCCCAAATTAACTATTTCTATTTTTATCATCTTTTCCTATTTTTCTTGGTTTGAAATGAACAGAAGAGTTATCTTGATTTGGATTTCTCTTATTATTCATGACCTGATGTGATTATTCCCAGTTAATTACAATTTGCTATTCTTTTGAGAGCTAATTGTTAATTTTTGAGTGGAGCACATCCATTGGTAATGGCTTTTAGTTATGCATATTTGCGTTTATTACCCATATATCTTGAATATAGGACCTTGATTAGACATATTTGAATCAATTGGTTTTGCCCAATCATTGCAGTTTTCCTTCTAGACTTAGCTTCATTGATTTTATTCATGCAAAATGCTTTCAATTTCATGCAATTGAAATATATTTTTTTCTTTTTTGTAATTCCATTTCTGTCTGTTCAGTTATGTAATCATCTTCTAGTCATATCTTTGAGGGGTGTGTGACTTTGTTCTTTTGTAATTTTTTTAAATAAGGTGACATTTATATTTAGGTCATGAATTCTTTCCTTGTCATCTGTTTTATATTCATTTTAAAATCTTTGAACAATGTGTATTTTACAGCTTTCAATCTTACAGGAATACTGGTTGCATATTGACATTTAGCATGTGTGTCTTTGTCTACTTTTAGCTATATATTGTATGTTTTATTATATGATATTATTATATTAAAATGGTTCTATGTTTTTGCTTTGCAGAGTTTTAGTTCAAATACATACTATTCCTTGTCAAAGTTTTTTTTCCCCTTACATGATAATATGATTTTTGGTATCTTTTTGATCTTAATATAATGAATTATGTTAATTGTTTTCTCAGTTTTTCATCTAAATAGATCATAATCTAAAATGATCATATCTTTTGGATAGAGCTCTGTGTTTTGCTTTTTTTGGCTACAAATTTATCTAAAAATTTTCATCATTATTTTTTGGTTGATGTTGGTCTGAAACCTTTCTTTTTAAATTTTATCATTGGCACTTTATATATGAGATCTTCTCTGTCTTGTGAAATTAATTTAATCTGGTCCTTTCATTCTCATATTTTGTTGTAGTTATAAATTGATCTTTAATCATTTGATACGTTTAGCCTCTCTGCATGTATGGACCAGAATCTCCTCGCTCCTACTCTCATTTCTGTTGCTATTTTTAATAATTCCTCTATATCTTTTTTCTATTTGATTTCTCAGATTGGATTAATACATCTCTTTCATGTGCTGTTTATGTATCATGTTCTTATACATAATTTTTTTATTTCTTTTAAATTGCTTTGTTGTGCTTCTTTGCTGTAATTCTCCCTTGCCATCTCCCATTTTGATATTTTGATCTTCCACTCTTTTAAAATCACTTTAACTAAAAATTTATTTATCTTTTTAGCATTTGCAAAGAAACAGATTTTTTGCTTTGAATATTATTTCTGCAATTTTTTTTGTGATGATTGCATTAATGACACCCAAGGAATCGTGGAATGGTGAATTCTGGAATTTTCTCTTTTAGTATATTATGGTCTAGAAATAGTATATCTCACATGTCAACATTTTTATATTTATTTAGAATTTCTATGTGTGCTAGAACATATTCTATTGTAAAAGTACAATGTGGTAGAAATAAACATGTATTCTTTTATTTTCCCATTTAGATTAGACAATAAGCCTTTCAGATATAACATGTGTACATGTTTGTTCAGCTCTTAACATTCTTTTTTTTAAATTTAGATTTCTTTTAGATTTATCTATCTCTGAGAGAGGGACATGAAATGATGCTATAATTATTTTGTTATTATCATGTAAATGTTATTATTATGTAAATTTTTACAAAATTATTTTTGCTTATTGACTTTGCCACTTGGTACTTATATTTAATATTGGTAAAGGTTCCTTTTATTTCATTTCTTTAAGCAAAATAAAATTTTCTTGTAGAAGAATACATTTTTTTTTTTTGTCCAAGGACCTGGTTTCAAATCCTTTCCACTTCTGTAAACTTGGAAAAATCACTCAATCTATGTGATCTTCAATTTCCTCATAGGTAAAATTAGAGGGTTATACTTATTGAACTCTTAAGAGCTTCTCCAACTTTAAATATATAATCTCTTCAAATTTAAAAATTACTAATCATTGTTTTGTTTGGTTTCATGAGTACAACTAAGGCATCTAAGTGGCTCAATGGATAGTGTGCCAGTCTTGGAGCCAGGAAGACTCATCTTCTTGAGTTCAAATCTGGCCTTAAAAACTTATTATTTGTGTTACACCAGGTAAGTCAGTTAACGCTGTTTGTCTCAGTTCCTCATCAGTAAAATGAGCTAGAAAAGTAAATGGAAAACCAGTATCTTTAACAAGAAAACCAAAAAGTTAATCAAGAAGAGTCACAACTAAAAATATTTGAACAATGAAATTAGTAAAATTATTGGTTTTTTGTTGATTCTGAAATCACTTCATGGATAGTGAGGTTTTTCTTTGTCCTCTCATTTTGCTTCTGTCTTTATTTTTTTTTTTTATGTGTTTTTGGTTTACAGGACGTAGTTGTTTTCCATTTTAATACACTTCCTTTTATTATATCCTTTATTCACCTTTAAAATTCTAATTGTTGCAATTATATTTTCTCTTTTGATATATTTTGCAGTAATTTTGACCTTTCCTCTCTATTAAGTTAAGTACTTTGTCCCCACAGGCGTCATTCTTATGATTGTTAGTTAGATATTGCCCCTCCACTCTTTGAGGTGGTTGCCTTCAGGGATTTAAAGATCCATTCTTTTGGGTAGCTGATAGTGTTACAATCCTAATTTAAAAAAAAATTTTATCTTATTGTGAAATTCCTCATAGGTGAAAGTTATTGTAATATCAGGGTCTTACAAAAACATCTAACTTTTCCCATGAAACTATTTTTTAGCAGAACATTTTTCTTTCTCTTGTTGAGGTGAGTTTCTTCCTCTTTAACTTCCACTGTCTAGTCCCTTTTTACATTGCATTTATCTTCTTCTTTCATAGATGCCACTTTTATTTCGAAAATAAATGAAATTATCAGTTAACACTTCACAGTAAATATATGGTCTTTATAGGGGCACATCCCTGAGTCTCTTCTTTCATTTGCTTTATATTCACAAAATTACTCATTTTTATAATCTCTTTTACAAAGGACACTGATTCACTTATAGAACATGATAGTAAGTATTATTTAAATTTTTCTTTCTCCATTCTTCTTTATTCTTTTAGTTCTCTTAAATCTTTAGTTTGTTAAATTATTTGCGTCATTTGATGGTTCATCTTCATTCTGTTTCTCCTCAAATTAATCTCTCTTTAAAAAATGAAGTCTATTTGCCTTTCTTGTTCTTTTGTTTTATTTCAAATAACCTACTTACCTTTGAAATCATTATCGCTGATTTGCCGTAAAACTAAAAATTCTTTTATTTGTTTAAAACACATCTTTTTCCATTGATGCTTACTTAGGACAAGGCTTTTAAGATGTTATTTTGTTTTATACTTTGAGTGTATTTCAGTTTCTGTCATTTACTAATTCATTATATCCTTTGTTTCTTGACTATAGAATATTTCTGGATTATTAAAAAAAATACTACTTCATATCTGAAGGCCTTTCTTTTTTTTTTAAATAATTTTTAATTTTATTATAGTTTGCATCATTCATTTCCACAAGATTTTGAGTTACATATTTTCTCCCCCTCTTCCCCCCACCCACCGCCCCAAAACAGCCATCCCAGTGTGTCCCCCATCCCCCAGTCTATTCTCTCCTATGTCACTTCTCAGTAGGGCAGGATGGATCTCCCGACCACAGTGCCTGTGTATCTCA
>CM053587.1:140865117-140894423 GCA_028646515.1 Pseudochirops corinnae | reverse complement strand
AATACCTTCTTCTTGGTCTGGGGATTCCGGAAGCTGGCTTTAATATTTCTAGGAGTTTTCTTTTGGGAATCTTTTTCAAGAGGGGATTGGTGAATTCTTTCAAGTTCTATTTTGGCCTCTGGTTCTAGAATATCTGAGCAATTTTCCTTGAGAATTTCTTGAAGGATACTTTCTAATTTCTGTTTTTGATTATGGCTTTCTGGTAGTCCAATAATTTTTAAGGTGTCTCTCTTGGATCTGTTTTCCAGGTCAGTGGTTTTTTCAAGGAGATATTTCACATTGCCTTCTATTTTTTCATTTGTTTGGATCTTTTTGACAGTATCTTGATTTCTCATAAAGTCATTTGCTTCCATTTGCTCCACTCTAATTTTGATGGAATTATTCTCTTCAGAATGCTTTTGAGATTCTTTTTCCATCTGGCAAAGTCGACAAATTTATTTTTTCAATTCAGTTTAATCAACATACATTAATTCGTGAAGTCTTGTTTTCCAAAAATCTGAGCTCCCTCTACAGAATGAATTCACTCCCCTAAATTTTACCTTTAACATTTTCTTTTGAAATTTCAAGCATTAAGAGCTAGGTAATGCACATACATTGAGCAATCAATTAATACTGATCTATGATGGTTTTCAAAATACTCCACACTAGAAACATTAGACCTGTCCATCTCAAAAGTAAGGCTTTGGAAGGTTATGAGGTAAAACCGCAAATAATAAATCTTATATACTGTACAAGTCAGTATTTCTTCATCATTTCCTAGAATTCAATAACTATGGGTTTCCCCCTTAAACCTAGAAAAAGTTCAATATAAGACAAATGCAAATAAATCTACAGAAGGAAAAACAGAGAAGCCCATACCCAAAGAGTTGGTATTCAGTAGCAGCTCAAATACATAGAAGGAAGGATGGATAAATTCATGGATAATGATTTATTTGTGTATTGGTAATGGAATTTGGAGATGCCCCTGTATTGGCTTGGTTTTTGGGTTCAGTGTTAAAATCCAGAGCTTATGAATCCCACTTGTGGGATGGACTTGTTGACATGAAGAGAGAGGGCTGAACTGGGAGGATCTGTGAATTGGAAGAGAGGCCCAAGCCTAGAGAAGGCCAGAAGGACTTTGGGAGAGCAGTGTCCAGTATTGTGGAGCCTGAGTTGCTTAGAGAAAGACTGCTAAGAGCCCATTGGAGCTACCCATGACTTTTGAGAACTGCCACCCAGAGGTACCAGGAACTGAGGAGGCATGGCTCTGATGCCAGTATGTTGTCTGTCTGTTTTGATGTTGTTTGCCAGATTCACCTGAAGGTGAAGGACAGTGCTGCTGTTGTAGAGGTCCTGGAACCTGGCTATTGGTTCAGAAGCCCTGAAGGAGGATTTTCTTGTGGTACCTGCACAGAAATCCTGGAAGAGGGCCTTGCTGATGTTTTCAGGGGTTCTAGGACTGTTCTACAGACAGAGAGTTACTTGATGAGGACACTGGCTATGGCTTTGTTGAGCCTTGTCTCTCCAGGAACTGAGATTGCTGAGGGCTTGCCTCGAATGAAGATGAAAGAAGGCTCTTTCCTTGGGTATTCAATGTTGAGCTTAACCTTCTTGTAACTTAAAGGTGGATGGCCTTTTGTGTTCTCCTGCCCCTTTTGAGATTCAGGGGTGGGAAGCCTTTGAGTTTTTTTGTCCTGTGTCATTGACCAAATGAATGTACTTTGTTTATGGTTGGAGACTAATCTCCATTTGAGAAGAGACTTTTGACTGACTAAATGAATATACTGTCTAGGGGTGGAGTAGTACCTGGATTGACTTGAGAACTTACTTGCTAAAGGAACAAGTTACACTGTATTTTGTGAATGTTTACTGAATAAATGGTGTTTACTGTGCTGGTTATTGTCTTTGTTTGGCATTACACTAATTCAGTATTTAATTGGGAATTTTTAATTTGTTCTTTTTGTAGCTTTTTCAGTTGCATGCCCAATTTATGGACCTGCATTTTTTCTATTTTATTTATGTATGCATTGAGGGATATAAAACTTCCTCTAAGAACTGCTTTTGCTGTATTCCACAAGTTTTGGTATGTTGTCTCATTATTGTCATTCTCTTGAATGAAGTTACTGATTGTTTCTATAATTTGTTATTTCACCCACTCATTCTTTAGGATTAAGTTATTTCGTTTCAAATTAGTTTTTAGTCTGTCCTTCTATGGCCCTTTATTACATATAATTTTTTTGCATCATGATATGAAAAGGCTGCATTTAATACATCTCCCCTTCTGCACTAAATTGTGAGGTTTTTATGCCCTAGTACATGGATGATATTTGTGTATGTGCCATGTACTGCTGAGAAGAAGGTATATTCCTTTTTAACCCCATTCAATTTTCTCCACAGGTCTACCATATCTATCTTCTTTAAGATTCTATTTACCTCCTTCTTTCTTGTTTATTTTGAGGTTAGATTTATCAAGCTCAGAGAGGAGGAGATTGAAGTCCCCCATTAGCGTAGTTTTGTTATCTTTTTCTTCCTCTAACATCCTTAATTTCTCCTTTAGGAATGTGGATGCTGTGCCACTTAGTGCGTAAATGTTTAATAATGATATTGCTTCATTTTTAATGCTGCCTTTTAGCAGGATATAGTTTCCTCCCTTATCTCTTGTAAATAGACATATTCTTGCTTTTCCTTTGTCTGAGATAAGAATTGCTACCCCTGTTGTTGTTTTTTTTTTTTTTTTACTTTAGCTGAGGCATGATATATTTTAGTCCAGCCTTTTACCTTTACCCTGTGTGTATCTCCCTGTTTCAGATGTGTTTCTAGTAAACAGCATATTGTAGGATAATGGATTTTAATTCATTCTGATATTCACCTCCATTTTATGAGAGAGTTCATCCCATTCATATTCACAGTTATGATTACTATTTTTGTCTTTCCCTCCATCCTATTCTCTCCCTGTTTATGCTTTTATTTTCCCTTCTCCCTTCCCCTTCTTAAGAGTTTTCCTTTTGACTGCCGCCTCCCTCAGTGTTCACTTCTTATCAGCTCTTCTCCCTTTTCCTACCCTTTCCACTTATTACTTCTTCCTTCCATTCTAAACCCCCCTTCTCCTTTCTTGGACCTTACCCCCACCTACTGCCTGTAGAATATGATAGATTTTTATATTTAATGTAGTATGTTATTTCTTCCTCTAACCAACACTGATGAGAAAAGATCTCATGCAATGCTCCTCTCCCAGCCCTCTTTCCTTCTATTATAATAAGTTTTATGTCTCTTCTCAATAGAGTCCTATACTTAACTGATTGTGTTATTCCCTTCTTGCACCAGAACCAATGAGAGAAAAGCTCATATAATGCTCATCTCCTTCCCTTCTTTCCCTCTACTATAATGTTTTTATGCCTCTTTGTGTTACATAATTTACCCTTTTCTGCTTCATTCTTTCCTCTTCTTCCACTGCAGTCCGTTATATTTTTTATCATCATTTTGTGTAACTTATACCCACACCCTCTATTTACCTATATCCTTTTTAGATATTGCTGTAGGTATAGAATTCATAATATTAACAGGTATCAACTTCCCATATAGGGATGTAAACAGTGTGCTCTTATTAAATAACAAGTTATGTGTGTGTGTGTTTTTCCCTATTTAACTTTTTTATGTCTCTCATGAATCTTGTAATTGGAGATTGAATTTTTCCATTGAGCACTGGCTTTTTCATCAGGAAGGTCTGGAATTCTGTTATATCACTGAATGTCCATATCCTTGCCTTGTAGATTATACTCATTTTCACTGGATAGGTGATCCTTGGTTGTAACCCAAACTCTTTTGTCTTGTGAAAAATCATATTCCAATTCCTCTTATATTTCCATGTTGGAGCTACCAGATCCTGTGCAATCCTTACCGTGGTTCCATGACATCTGAATTGTTTCTTTCTGGCCACTTGTAGTATTTTCTCCTTTACCTGATAGTTCTGGAATTTGGCCACAACGTTTTGTAGACTTCAATTTGGGATCTCTTTCAGAAAGTGTGTGTTGGATTCTCTTGATTTCTAATTTACCCTCTGGTTTTCCTTGATGAGCTCTTGGAAGATATTGTCCAGACTTATTTTTTCATCATGATTTTCTGGTTGACCAATAATTCTCAGATGATCTCTCCTGGATCTGTTTTCCAGGTGAATTATTTTTCCGTTGAGATATTTTACCTCTTTTTCTAATTTTTCAGTCTTGATGTTTTGTTTGCCTGATTCTTGGTTCCTCATAGAATCATGAGCTTCAATTTGGTTGATTTTAATTTTTAGCGAATTATTTTCCTCAGTTTTTGAAGCTTCTTTTCCATATGTTCAGATTTCATTTTTAGTTCACACATTTTTCTTTTTAAGGAGTTATTTTCTTCATTGTAATGTTTTTCTAATTTTGCAACTTTGATTTTAGAATTTGATTTTAGATGAAGTGTTGATTTTATCTTCTACCTCTCTAATCTGGATTTCAAAGTTCTTTTTGAGCTCATCTAGGAATGCTCTCTGTGCCTGAGACCAATTCATGATCCCTGTTAAGGCTTCAGCTGGGGGTGTGGAGTCAATACTGTCTCCTTCTGAATTTGGCTCCTCTCTCTCACAGTAATAGGATTCCAGGGTCTTTGTCTTTGTAGCCTGCTTTTTTCCTCATTTTGAGGCAGGACCTTAGCCATGCCCTTCCTCTGGGGTTCCTAAGCCTTTACTATTTAAAATTTTTCTCTGGGGCAATAATTACTGTGTTTTCAGGTCGGGGGAATTGGAGCAGCCAGGGTTCACTCTGCTATCCTGGTCCCTGGAAGTTCAAATAGGGGCTTTTTAAATTTCCAGACTGTGGGTTGGTAGTCCCAGAGATAGCTGCTGCCCCTACCATGGGCCCTGCCTTTGTCTCTTACCCAGCTCCAGCCTGGGAATGTGCCTTGTGGTTGGTGGATCCACTTGCAGCCAGGTTGACCAGGCCTCATCTGGGCCTCTCGGTGCACCACCCCCATGTGGTTGTCCAGGCCTCTCAATTTTTGCTTTTTTTCCTAACCACAGAGATCCTAGGAATTTGTCAAAGAAGTATAATATACACAGTGAAAAAGATGATATCACTTGCAGGCAGTCTCCTTAAAGAGGAAGGAAATAGACTAGGCAAAAAAAAATACGTGACATATATTAATTTTATAATGAATGTTAAATTACACATTTAGGCTCTCCCCTCCAAGCAGTAAGTAGAGTGATTTCCCTAATGTGAAAGACTGGCCATCACACCCATCACACCCTGTCACTCCAGAGCATCCAGACATATACCTCAATAAACATGAGTGGCTCCCTATTACTTCTAGAATCAAATGGAAACTTAGTTTAGCTTTTAAGTTCACAACATGGCCCTTTCCTACTTTTCTAGCTTTTTAAAACATTAATTGTCTCCAAATCATCTATCTAAACATTAAATTTTATTTACAATTGCAGACAACTTAATATATTTCCTTCCTTTGTGCCTTTGTACTGACTGTCCCTCATGCCTTTGTCACCTCTACCTATTAAAATCAATCTTCTCTTTGAAACTCTTCTCTTGTGTTCACTTTGAGTATGTATATATGTATATGTACATATGTGTTTGTGTGCATATATGTATATGTGTGTGTTTGTATATATATCTATGTGAGGACCCCTAGATGGCAAGGGTAGATAGAGCACTGGGCTTAGAGTCAGGAAGACTACTCTTCCTTAATTCTAATCTAGCCTCAGAAAATTACTGGTGCTATGGCACTGGACAAGTCACTTATGCGTGGTTGCCTCAGTTTCATCTTCTGTAAAGCAAGCCACTGGAGGAAATGGAAAATTATTCCAGAATCTTTGCCAAGAATCCCTAAATGGAGTCATAAAGAGTAAGTTATGGCTGAAAAATAACTGAATGATATATTTTGTTTTTTATTTTATTTTATTTTTTTTCCAAACACATACATATCCACACATTACATGTATATGTAGGGTTTTGCACATATATACACATACATACATACATGTATGTGTATATCTATCTATCTATCAGCCTATCTATCTATGCAGATACACAATCTGTATATATAATATTCATAATGTTATATATATATACACACATACATTATATAATTTGTGTATATACATGCACATATATAAACAAAACAAATATGTATGTGGGTAGATCAGTGATTTTCCTCTAGAAGACTTTAAACTTTAAACATGGTCCTTGAGACCATGGCCAGTTTTCACTCATATAAGTTTTTATTTCCAGAGCTTAATGCAGTTTCTTGCACGCATTAAGATTTTAATATCAGAAATGCCAATTTATTGAATAATTGATTGTAAAGGGTTAAGAATAAATGATAGGTAAAAAGACCAAGTAAGAGAAGTTGTCACTTTTAATGTATATGAAGTGACATCAACAAAAATAAAATAAAGTTCTACCTCATTAAAGGACTACCTCCATAATGAAGTTGTCTCTCACAATGGAGCCTAATTCTGTCAGCATGCACATAGGACTAGAAAGGGCTACCAGATGTGCTTGTATGCATGTTATTTGTTGACTCTTGGAATAGTAATTTTTTTAGACTTTTCTACTCCAGAATAGAGTTGATCCTATTGTTAATGCTGTTACCCTCCTAAATTGACAAATAGAAGCACTTCTGCAGCCAAAACCCTGGTCAAGAACTGTTTACACTCAGAGCTAGAATCTTTCAAAGACTTGGTTGCATGACTCAGAAAACAAATAGGTATGTAAGGGGTTAGGTCAGAGTTGAAAAAGAAGTAATTTTTTTCCAGAATCTTGTTCCAAAGAAATCACTCCTGTACACTTCCAGAATACATGCTGAAAACTTTAGCTTTTAGGTTTCTCCCTAAAATACCAAATTTGTCATTTCATTTATTTGAGACTGATTCTTTTGCTTTTGTCTCAGAAGGTCTTTGTTGTTGATGTTGAAATTTGCTAGAATCCTTTATCAATATTTTTGATCATGACCATCAAGTAATATGATCTGATTCATCTGATTCATTCTTGTTGTCTTTGATTCATTCCTACAGATATTATACTGTTATATAGGACAGATTGCAGAGTAACAATTATTTTTTGCATTATTGTTATTCATCTGGTCTCTCAAATTGAAAACTTGAGTCAATTGTTCCCCTATCTCTAATGCTGCATCATTTTCAAGTTTTATCTATTTTGCCTTGGCAACACATATTCTATCTTTCCACTTTTCTCTTTTCCAAAACCCACTCTGCACCAACTACTACTATAGCATATGCCTTGGTTATCACCCTCTTAGACAATTACCTTTTCATAGGTTTTTAAATCAGTTCAACAGGCAGGTAAGTTTTTTCCTTGAAACTAAAGTTGCAGAGACAACAACAATATAGTGTCTGCCTTCATATCTGCTGGGTGCCAATAATGTATATACAGATAAGCAAATATGTACATACACAGTAGGAATTTATCTGCAAACATTCATACATGTACACAAACATAAACACACATACATACAAAAAATAAAGCAATTTTAGGGGAAATAACTGAAGGGATCAGATCGAGCTTTGGGAGGGAGGTAGAATGTGAATTGAACCTTGAAGGATGCTAAGGATTCCCTTTGCTCTTTCTTTCAATCAATATCTCTCTGCTAAAAATCATCCTCCTTAGGCATAGATCTAGTCATGTCCCATCACTCCTCAAAAGTCTTCAGAGTTTCTTCACTATTGCCTATTTTAGAAATTTCAAATTCTTCTGCCTAGAATTCAAGGATTTTATTCCAATTTACCTTTCCAATCTTATTTTACATTATTCTAGAAGTCTAACCTCTTTTTCCACATCAGAATTTTTGCTCACACTTTTCCACATATGTAAAGCATTCTCTCTCTCTCTCTCTCTCTCTCTCTCTCTCTCCCTCTCTCTTATTCTCTCTCTCAGATTCTTTCTAGTCTCTAAAGACTGTCTTCAATGTTACTTTCTCTTTTATGATGCTTCCCTTGACCCCTTTTCAATAATGACCTTCACTGTCAGACTTCATACAGAATTTTATTTTGTAACCCACTAATGCACTTTTTATGTGATTTCATATATAATAGTTGTCAGTATTTGTGTTCTGTCCTCTTACTAGACTATATGATATAAAATGTGGGCACCATGCCTTAGCTAAACTTGTCTTTATCCCCAGCATAGCATTCTGTATGAGTCAAATCAATAGCATTTATTAAATCCTTATTGTGTTCTAGGAACCGTGCTAGGTTCCATAGACACTGCAAAAAGTGTGTAATTAGTGCATGTGGAATTACTGAATATTTGCTATTATTATTATTGCCACCAATGATAATAGTACTCAGAACTTTTGAGAGCCAGGAGCACAGCAATTGCATAGCATTTGTCCTGGTATGTTTTGTTGGCACCTCAAACTCAAGTTTTTAAAAACTGAAATGTAATTTTATTTCCTGATTTCCCTATTTCTATTCAGGGTACCACCATTCTCCTAACTACTTAGGCTGGACCAGTTGGTAACACTTTGAACTCATTACTGTCTCTCTTCCCAGATCCACTCAGTTGCAACATCTTGTGGGTTTTTACTTCATAAGAAGTCTCATAATCACCATTCCCACTACTTTTACTACTTAGTTAACAAACACCTATTAAGCCCTTATTATATGTCAGGCACTAAACTAAACAATGGGAACTCATTGCAGCAAGTTTTTGTCTAGTCTTCCTCTAGTCTTCTTCCCATTCCTATTTCTTCTCCAGAGACATAAGATTGATAAGCTTAAAGCATTGCTCTCTGTTGTTGCTACCCTCCTCAGAAACTTCCTTTGATTTCCTGTTGTTTACTGAATAAAGTCTAATTCATCATCCTGAAATTTTAAAATATCGTTCACAATTTGGTCTAAATCTACCTTTCTAACCTTTTCTCTCCTACTTCCTCTTCTACTTCAGCCAGATTTATCTGTTTATTCTCTGTTTTTCCAAGACTTCTTTCTGTTATTTTTAACCCCTCCTTCTCCTTTTAGACCCTGTAACTGTGCTCATCTCCCATCACTTGCATCTTCAGCCAGTCCTTTTCTACTGGCTCCTTTACTGGAGCATAAATAAAAACTTGAGATTCTTCAGTACTTTTTTTAAAAATTAAAACTTTCCATGAATCCCAAGTTAACCTAATCCTTTGAGTAGAGTTATCATCTCCTTATTTTATTTTACCTCTTCATTTTTAAGAGAAATTAACATCTACTTCCTTTGTTTCCTCACCAGGTTCACGTTAAATGCCTTATAATCCAACTTCTGGCCTCAGCATGTCACCAAAACTACTTTTCTAAATCTCCAATGGCATCCCTAATTACAAGATTCAAATAGTCTCAGATCACATCCTTCTTGAATTATTTTCAGCATTTGACACTTTCAAGATACTCTCCTGCTTTGGATTCTATAGAGCTGCCCTTAGTGACAGAGACTGTTTGACCATTGTATATGTGTTTACACAATAGTTTACACAAAACTCATAATATGTTTACATTTTTAATAAAAGACCTGATAGATTGTTTTTCCCTACCTCCTTATACATTTGCTTTGTCTCCTTCAAAGATACCTCTTTGAGACCTTCAAAGTGTAGCACTCCCTCAAATGTCTATCCAAGGTTCAATTATATTTTCCCTATATATCCTTCATCAGTTATCTCCTCTACTCTCATATCTTCAACATGTATCTTATGTTAGTGACTCCCTAACATACATGTTTAACTTCAAACTCTGTTCCAAGTTATAAACCAACATTTCCAATTGTCTATGCTACATTTCTACCAATATATTCTAAAAGTATCTCAAACTTATATTTCCCAAACTGACACGACCTTCAATATATTGCCACCATGTTCCCCATACCAGCAAAAGAGATCCACTTGAAAATCTCATTCATTCCTTCATAAAGTATTTATTAAGTGTCTACTACACAAGGGTAATTATGATTAGAACTGGGGAATCAGAGACAAAATTAAACAATTCTTTCCCTCAAAAAACTTACATTCTATTGTGGGAAGCAATATGTACCCATAGAAAGAAACGCTATATACAGCCACAAAGTAATTTCAAGTAACAACTAAAGTAGAAGGCAGGAGCATTGGAGGTAGACTTCTCCACTGGCTCCCCAAACTTAACAAGCCCAAAGTTGAACACAGTTTGAATACCTTGTTGCCCACTGAAATGCATTTGGTAGAAAGTTAAGCAAGAATTCTGTAACTCACTACATTCATGTAGCCCTTGAGAAAGCATAGATTCAAAGGACTTTAGACAGATCAGTAGAGCCAGAGTACTGATTTCACTGGTGATTTCCTCTCCTTCTTTTTCCTGCTAAATGATTTTCATACTGTTTAGCTAAATATAAAGTTCCTTCTCTGTCCACATGAACTCCAGAATTCCTTTGTTTTAAAAATCAGTAAAGAGACTTTCAAAGTGAATTGACAAAGTTACATAACTTATTAGTGACAGAACCAAAATCAGATTCTAGACTATGGGACCTACAAGAGAACTTTTCCACTATACCAAGTTGCTTCTCTATTTTCAGTTACTTAAGCCCTATAATGTCTAAAAAAACACATCTCTATGATATTGGGTAACGTGTGGAATATAGGAAAGTCAACATTGCTAAGACTGTGGATAGAATATGTCAGTGGATCTACAGATGGGGTGCCAATCAGAAACTGTTGAAGTGAACCTTGAAAATAAAATTGTCTACTAAAGCTCCAGTCTCTTGTAAAATAAGAAGGAATCAAGAATGAACTTTGTTCATCTCTGCCATGTTCTGAGATCCTCTCGGGGGTTAAGATGTCCACCAGGAGTATCAGAACCAAAATTATATAAATGTTCTCAAGGCTTGTTGAACTACATAGGTCTTACAAGCAATGAACCTTTAGCTGTAGTTCTCATCAATGTTCTAGTTCTGCGTCTATTAATGCTCTTTTAGAACATTGCTTACACTGATACATTGCTTACAATGAAAGAATGGTTCAAAAATATCTAAATCTTCATGATAATTAGCAATAGGTGGATATATGGGGTCTCCCTTGGTGTTGTATGGGTGCTGCCTTCTTTAATATACTTGGTAGCATAAAACACTGATGGCTCCAAGGTGATGGAGACTTGCCTGTCTGTTCACACTTGTTTCTATCCTATTCAGAGAAGCCTGTGCAGGAATAGCTTGGTGTTTTTCGTGAATGTTTAGAGTCTGATGAGATGAAAGAGATTTCCTGGAATATAGGAGCTATGACTCTGTAAATTTGAGCAAAATAGCTTCTAAATAGCTTCTAAAACCCAGTATTATTTCAGTGCCCTCTTCCTCGCTGCAATGCTAGCAAAAAGTTAATAAAGTGCTCTATAATTGACTTCATTTACATAGCCCATATCACAAAAGAATTTGAAACCTTTGCACTCACCAGTAAAGCAACAGTGTTGGTCTAGATCATGGTTTTCTCTACTCTCCTCCTGACAAGTGTTTTTAAAATTCATCAGCTCAAACCCCTTCTATGTTGATAGGAACTTCATCATTCCAGGTTGGCTTTCAATTTGTCCTCTAGTTTGCCTGTAATTAAATAGCTTAATAACTTAATCACCTGCTCTGGCCTGATATGTGTTTCATCTGCCTTCCCCGAGATATGCAAATGTATGTCTGTTTGCCGATATCTTTTCTCTATCCTCTTTTCTGAAAACTGATGCAAAGAAGTCATTAAAATTGATAGCAATATCTACTTTTCAGTGAATAAATTACACTTCCCATTTCATAGAAGTCCTATTATCTCCCTCACTGACCTCTTCTTACCTTTGTACTTGAAAGAATTCTGATTTATCTCAAACTCTTGGCCAATCTTCCTTTCATTTTCAACCCTTAATTTTCTTATCATTTTTTTACACTTTTTACTTCATTCTGTAATCTTGCCAGTGCTTCTCTCTACCTCATGTTTTATACTGTACATTTCCTTCTTCCTCAGCTTTGATTAGTTCTGGGACTTTTCTGCTCATTCACATTGACTTTTTTTTACTCCTACTACAGCATATTTATTTCTAGATGACATGCATAACCCTTGAATTGCCATTAATTTACCTTTCAGCACATTTCATTTACCCTTTCTCAGTCTTTCTACTTTTCCCCCTTCCTTTTCCATTTGCTGTTTGTCCCTCCCTCTTTCTTTCTCTGTTTTTTTCTTTCCTCCCTCCTCCCTCCTGCTTCTCCTCCATTTAAGTATACGGAAGACTTAAATCAAAGTCTAAATTTATCACTCTCATATTTTTATCTGTCATGTTTTTTATCTATATGAATATCCTCTATTTCTTAAACTACTTTTGGATTTACAATGAAACCCCATTTTCTTGCTTCTTTGGAAACTGATGGAAAAAAAATTCTGCTAGGAGAAGGGAAATAAATGTAAGAAGTTTAGGCCTGGTGAAATCTTTGTTGGAACTTTCAACATTGAACTTCATATGCAAGAAACCATTAAGTACTCAGATAATGGATCCAGTTTCACTGTACTTCCTTTGCTTTGCTATCATCATGGTTGATCTGTCCCTATAGAATTAAGGAGTGTAGTACCATTTAGAAATTACTTAATCTATTGCTCTGGTACCCAACAGTCACACAATTGTCTGAGTTCAACAACCTATATAGTTCTTTCTATCTTTAACTGTTACTATATATTTGTAAACTATTGCAAATGCCAATGTGCTAAAACATTTTGGTGATGGGGAAAATAGCATGTTCAGAGAAAAAATGTAGAAAAGTCAACCACAGGATCCTTAAAATATCAAAGAAAGTCATCTAAAGTAATATCTGATCAGAAGGTCCCGGAAATAATCACAACATTTTATACTGAAGACATGATGTATGCTGTAGCTTGCTAAAATATCATATTTATTAGAGCCAGATGACAATAATTAGCACACGACTAGATGTTCCTCCCGTTATGAAAAATATTCTTTTAGATAGGAAAAGTAGTTCCTGTTTCAATGACATCTGGTGACAGCTTCTATTTACTGGAAGACAGCACTATCTCATGTGTTTTCTTGTATTGAAACTTACTACCACTTAAATGATAACATTCATTTCCAAAGACAAAATTCACTTACATTGAGTTACATATCCCATTTCAGTCAGACAATAAACATTTATTATGCATCTCCTTTGTGCCATGCTCTGTGTTAAGTTCTGGGGATACAAAAACAAAAGGCAGTACCCATCTTGAAAAGTTCACAATCTAATAATTATCTAGTAATAATTACAAAAATGAAATGTATTTATTTTATTTGCATGATCATTAACATAGTGTACTTCATTTCCTTTGATCATCAAAAGAATGCAAGAAGACCAGAAAGTTGGTGTTACTTTGGTGCATCTTTGACCCCATTTGGCAGATTAGGAAGCTGTTGTTCAGATATAGAAAGTGACTTGTGCAAGGTTATATATCCAGCATGTAGGAAAGTGGGAATTCAGATTTGAGTCATGAATCCAAATTCAACAGGTATTTCATTTTAGTCACTTAGTAATGTCATTTTAGTGGGTTTTTTTTAAATAAAAAATTCTATGTTTCAAGCATAAATTGGGAGAGATATGGCTAGATAGATGTTCATCTGAAAAAGTTCATAAGCTTTCATTGCTCTGCAAACCAATGTATGAAGAGTGGGATAGTGCAGCCAAAGGAAGTCAAATCAATCTTCTGACTCCTTATTGGAAGAAGTGTTCAGGTCTGGGGAAGTGACAACCCACATTGATCACATGGGAAACGTGTTTAATTCTAGGCATATCGGTTTAAAAGAACATTGAAAAGTTAAAGCATCTCTGAAAAAGGGCAGGGAGGACAATAAAGGGTCTTAAACTGGGGCGGCTAGGTGGCGCAGTGAATAGAGCACTAGTACAGGAGTCAGGAGGATCTGAGTTCAAATCTTGCCTCAGACACTTAACGCTTACTACCCATGTGACTTTGGGAAAGTCACTTAACCCCAATTGCCCAGCCTTTCCCCCCTCCAATGAAAAAGCAAAAAAAAAAAAAAAAAAAAAAAAAAGGATTCTTAAACTCAGTATGTATCAGTTGTGAAGGAATTGATACTTACTTTGGAGGATAGAACATATAAAGGAATATATACTATTAAGCTGCAAGTATTTGAAGGATTGTGACATGGAATTAGATGTTTTCTTTAAAGTACTTCATAAGTAAAGGTTTTTTTTTTTTTAATCTTTTAGGCTGAAATTTTACTACTTGTGATGGAAAGGTATTGGACCTTTAGGCTTTAGAGAGCTAGATCCGATACTTAGCTGTAATACTTTTTAATTGTGTGACCAAAAACAAATGACTAAATCACTCTGAACCTCAGCATTCTCTTCTGTCCCTGGCAGCTAGGTGGTGCAACAAATAAGTGTTGGGCGTGGAGTCAAGCAAACTTGAGTTTAAATTTTGCCTCAGATATTTACTAGGATTGTTACCCTGGGCAAGTCCCTTAACCTTTTTGCCTCAGAAATGGAAATAGCTAGAACCCACCACCCAGGATTGTTGTGAGAATAAAATGAAATAATACAGTTTCTGGCATATAGTTGTTATTTTGCCCCTTATTTCAAAGAGGATCAATGACATCAATGGGTGATGTCTTGACTTGTGCAGGAATTGGATTTGTGAGACCAAATTGCTTGAAGTAAACAGCCTCATTTTCTCTTCTAGCATCACTGAAGTCCAGCAGGAGAAAAATCAAGATAACTCATGATGGCCCAGGATGCAATTGATGACTTTGGTATCTTTGATGTTGGATCAAGTTCTAAGTATTCCGCAGCACCTGTTTCAGCTGCCTTCATGGCCACTGGGAAAAATTTGTTTTCCTTCAGACATTTCACTGGAGAAAGTCTTCCCATGTTTATGATTGACATTCCCTCTCCCAACTCACCTATGTGTTTGAGACCTGTTGCTAAATATTATAAATGTTGTTAATCATCATTATTGTTACTATTATTCTAAGAATAATCAATATGCCTAATTCACAGGGTTGTGGGAAGAGTCTTTTTTTTGTTTTTATTTTAAGTTTTATTTTTTTTGTAAAGCTTAAAGAGCTAAGTGATTGTTGTCCTTTGTTCTCAAAAAGAACCAAAACAACATCACTACACCAAAGTTAAGTTTCAATGTGTCAGACTGTGACTGATTGGACCAATATGAGCTCAGAATGCTCTACCACATTTCGGGCATGAATAGTTCATATGAGCATTTGGGGTAGAATCTCCAAATTTGCATATCCTGCCTTTCCTTTGAGCTGCTTTAATCCTGCTTTTCTCATAGACCACAGCACTTTCTCTGATGTGGGCATGCCATGCTAAGCAATCCTGAGCCAGTGTCTCCCATGTCATACAATCAATTCCAAAGTTCTTGAGAGAGACCTTAAGTGTGTCCTTGTATTGCTTTTTCTGACCACCATGTGAATATTTGACCTGTGTGAGTTATCCATAAAATAATATTTTGGCAAGTGCATGTTTTGCATTCAAACAACATGGTTAGCCCATCAGAGTTGCACTCTCTGAAGCAGAATTTGAATGCTTGGCTGTTTAGTTTGAATAAGAACTTCAGTGTCTGGTACCTCATTCTCCCAGGTGATCTTCAAAATCTTCCCAAGACAATTTAAAAGAAAATGATTCAGTTTGCTGGCATGGTGCTGGTAGACTCTCCAAGTTTCACAGGCATACAACAATATATATCAGCTAACAAAGGAAACCAATTATATTGAAATAAAATTATCAAAATTAAAACAAGAATAAAAATTTTAGTACCTGTCTTGATTGTAACTGAACCCATCAATTTAGTTAAGATTCTATTTCAAACTCATTATAATGGAATACATAGTTGATGATGGGTCTGAGACCTAGTGAAGAATTTGAACTTGATAAGAAGATGAATTCCCCTTATGGATACAAATTATGTTAAGAGATATTACATTTCTAAGTTTTAACCACCACAATTAAGTTAAAAATTAAATATTACATCACATATATATGCATACATTTGTGTGTATATATGTACACACACATATAATTATATATAATTGATTTAATAGCCATTTAAAATCTATTATTTGGAAAAAATGTGTAAGGTACTAGGAGGAATGCAAATTAAGAAGGCACCCATTGAACTTAAAAAAATAGCAAAGTACAGGGATATTATACTTATAAATTTGCAAGATCATATAATTAACACATAATAAATATTACCTAAAATTGGTTCATGATATAATTTGAGAAGATTCCAAATTGTACCAAATGTTCCATGAGGTTGAAGAACATTATTTGATTCCCACAGAATCCAATGATACAAAAATATTGTAAGTCATTGTTTCCATTTTGTAGATGAAGAGAAGCTGTGATTTACCCAAGGCGATTAAATTCAGTAATAGGGCTGACATTTGAGCTCAGGTTTTCTTTATGGAGTTCAATGTCCTTTTGGTTACCCCATAGTATAGCAGATGTATATCAGCAAATAAATTAATTAACTCTTACAATTACTACATAAGACCCCTCCCCCCCAAAAAAAATTGAATTATGGAAGATCACAAATTCAGTGCTGACTGAGGCCTTAAATGTTATTTATTCCAACCAATTCACTTTACATATCAGGAAACTGAGGTTAAATGACGTCTCAAATCTCACAGATAAGAAACAGCAAAGGCAAGACTGGAAACCAGTTCCTTTGAATGTACAGCCACAGTCCATGCTACTGTACCTTATTCACATGTAACTTAGTCTTCTATTTGGTAAACTAAATGGAATCAATTGATATGTTTGTACCTAGTATAAGAAACATTACAAAAATCTTTGTTCCAAAACATAAACTAGCATGTAACTCTGTCAGAATCACTAAAGCAAATGGACTGAGAATAATAAAAATAGATCCCATTATTTTGCAACTAGGCAATTAAGATAATGTCACATGCACACAATGGACAAATATAAAAGGAAGGTAGGAGGTGCAGGATGGGGTGAATTAAAAATGATGATCAATAAAACACAAAACAATAAATTCTCTTTACTGTAATGGACAGGAGGTAGGGGTGGTGACTTATGTGAGAATCATTTCTGAATCAGCTATCTGCATGTAATCAGGACAAAGTATTATTAGAGAAAATGTAAAAATCAACGCCAAAGTAGAAAATAGTGTAAAAGTGAGATGATATGTCCTACAATTGCAGCAATTCCAATATGACCAATTTGAATAGCCTATTGGCATCAAAAAATTGGTATGAAACATTACTACAAATTATCACCATTTCATAAGGAGTTTTTCTTAAACAATTTGTCTTTTTATACTTACTTTTAATTTACAGCATTCATTTCCACAATATCTTAAGTTTCAAATTTCATCCCCTCTCTCCTTCCACTACCCTCCTCATAGTGGCACGTAATCAAATATAGGTTCTAAAAGTATCTTCATACTGAACATTAGTCATGTTGTAAAGGATTATAACCATGGGCTGAACAATGAAAAAGAAGGGATAAAACAAAACAAAACAAAACACAAACAAGAGAGAGAAAATAGTTTACTTCAATCTTTAGACTCTGTAGTTCTTTCTCTGGTTGTGGTTATCCCTGTCCATCATGAGTCTTTTGTAATTGTCTTCTAACCTTGTATTGCTATAAGGAATCCAGTCTGTCAAAGTTAGTCATCACACATACGTTGTGTTTGTCATTGTGTACAAAATTCTCCTGGTTCTGCTCTCCTCACTCAGCATCAGTTTATATAAGTCTCTCCAAGTTATTATCAAGTCCATCTGCTCTTCATTTCTTATAGCACAGTAGTATTCCATTATACTCATATACCATAACTTGTTTAGCTATTCCCCAATTGATGGGCATCCTCTTGACTTCCAATTCTTTGCCCCTACAAAAAGAGCTGCTATATTTTTGTACATATGTTTTAATGTATACAAATCAATTGCCCCACCAGAGCAGCAAAAAAGAGCCCAGAAACCATTTCAGTTAACAAACATAAACATGTTGCCAAAGAAAGGGATATAAAAGCTAAGAAAAACACTTGTGTAGGATATAGAAAAAGAAGGAAGATAATTCTGGGACAATTGTGAAGTGAGTAGTAACCTAGGACACAGCTACCTACTCTCTACTACCTTTAATAAGCAAGAAAAATAATGAAAATGAAGCAAAACACACATGAATTAAATATCCTAGGAGAAAGTCATTCTTGAAGTAATAATAAATGAACTCCAGTTCACAAGCACATCACTTCAGACACTTCTTAATAACAAAACAACAAATTTCATACCTTGCATGTCTGAGAGACATTGAGAAGGAAAGTGGCAATGAAATAAGACTCAGGGACCGTGAGACTTAAAGGGAATAATCAGAAGGAGAATAGGAGAAAGAAGTAAATCAATATGTCAAGTTAAAAAAATTCCATTCTTTAATTAGTAAATCAATGGTTATATAATAAAGAGGAATTCCTTTAGGAAGCTGAGAAATACAGTGTGGAACAGTTGGCCCCAGTAATATACTGCTCAGAACTCAAGAGGAAGATTGAAAAGCATTCTTCCAATTTCTTTCTAAGTCTTTTGGGATCACAGAAAATTAGAAGATTGGAGGTTGGGGGATGGACAGATCACACAGAAATGAATGGAAGATGGGTGTTACCATCAAAAAGAATAATCTGGCAACAACTTGAAACAGCTCTATAGAGGCTAGAAAGGGAGAAAATAGGTCTTTACAATAAACTTCACTGGTAGTGGGGAAGTGAACAATTTGGTAGAACAGCTTCTCTAAAACCAAGTTATATTTTTCAGTACTAGCTTCCATTAGGAGTCTGGAAGTGATTGGGATTCCAAGGAATGGTGGTTCAGAAGTGGTTGAAGATGGTAGCATGGCACCTGCAATTAGATGATGGAATATTTTTCATAGTCATTTGCTTCCTCTATCCAGAATTAAAATGCTTATGAACATATTCTGGAGTAACCTATAAGGGAAAAAGGATAAGAAATAGAATGAGAGAAAAAAAATATCAGAAAGAGACATTAGGAATTATTGACACTGTAATTAAGAGAATAGATTATAGGATGGAGAGCAAGGTGAAACAGACACTACACTTTTATATAAGATGGATAAAGGAGGTAGTAAAGCAAACAACATAGAGATAATGATGAGAAAAAATTTCAGGAAATTGGGAGTAAGCAGGGTATCAGGAGGGGTGGGGATTTGAGAGGATGTAACAAGGATCAGATGGGAAAAAGGAAAACAAACTACAAAGATTTATGCATACATAATATCTACTCAATGAGCAATGTATACTGCACACACGTGCGCACGCGTGTGCACACACACACACAATGTAATGCAGGCAAATGAACACTTAGCCCGTTTTTTCTGTTATTTAATTATTTAGCACCTTGTTTCAGTTCAAGTGTCTTTGAGTCTTGCCCTGATTATATCAAGGCTTTGTTAAGAAACAGAAGCTGTGAAGCCCACGGGGGAGGGACTTGCCAAAGACCAGAACAGGAAGGACATAAGAGGTGGGTAGAACAGAGAGGAGCTAATGACAGACAAAAACCTGGAGCACAGCTGGGACTATGCAGAACAGAAAAGGAGAACACTTGTGGTGTCCAGCACTCTGTTTGTCTGTTCTGTCTTTGTTGATTTGTGTTTGTGATACTTTGTACAGAAACCCCAGGCACTTTATTGATGGTTCAGAAGCCAGAGGATTTTCTTGTCTGTTTATGGAAGTCCTGGAGGAGGTTTTCAGAGGTCCTAGAACTATACTAATGATTTGTGTTGATTTCTCAGACCTTGTTTTTGGGTCTGTATTGATTTCACAGGCAGATAGTGAATTGATGATTATGCTGGCAATGTGTATTAATGTTGTTTTGGCTCTGTTAACCTTTGTCTTCCCAGAAACAGAAACTGTGAAGGATTGGAGGTGGATTGGACACTGTGAGTTTCAATAAGGAATGGGAGCTGGATAAAGAGCTCAGAGCTGCCTGCCTGTGAATCCAGGTAACAGTTGCATGAATTCAGGCAAGAGCTGGACCCATGGAAGAGGAACCATAGCATTTGGGAGCCAGCCTTGAACCAAGAGGAAAAGACTTCTCCTTGGGTACTTAGTTCTAAGTGACAAGATCATGATTTACTGTGACCTAGAGGTGAGAAATTTTGTATTTTGTACCTTGTACCCCTTAAGGATGATTGAGTTAAGGATGATTGAAAGCTAATCTCCAGTCAAGAAGAAAGAAGACTTTCTGACTGATGAGATTGGAGCAATGTGACCTGGGGGGTGGGGGTGGGGTGGGACATTTGTACTTAGTATCCCTCAAGGAGAATTGTTCCTTAAGGATGATTGAGTTAAGGACTTACTGAATGATATCTTTTGTTAGAAACTATGTGGCCACCTTAGTGATACCTTTTTATGTTTTATCATTGTGAATGGTGTACTATCGTTTCTGTGAATGTTTTGTTTTAGTTTACTGCTGAATAAACAGTTCACTATACTATGCGATCAGAACCTTAAAGCTATTCACAACAGCAGTCTTCCAGAAAGCTGTGCATGCTTGGCTTTACACATATATACACTTATAGGTAAATATATAAAACATATTTAATGGAAGAAATATAAACTTAAAAAAATATAACCCTAAATGTGAATGGATTAAATTGCTGTGTCTAAGTTTATGACCTTGATCTCACATAATTACAAATTATTTTATAGAGTGGCTGGAACAATCTTCTGTCCACCAATAGTTCTTGGTTTATCTAGACAGAACAATATGGTCCCTTTCCATCTCTTATTATTTATGCTAGTGTTATAGATGCAAAATAAACAAGTCAAGAGATCAGGGTTCAAGTTCTTTTTCTGACAAATATTAGCTGTGTGATCCTAGGCAAGTCATTTAATCTCTCAGTATCCTAGGCTATTCTCTAAAAGTTTGATTTCATACAATTCACTGAAACACATTGGTAGAGAATTTACCTCTTCTTGGAGTTCCCTCTACCAATGGAATTATTTCCAGTTTCTATCCTTATCTTCATGTGTTATGTTATTCATATTTTATTTGAAATGAACCTTGGGGAATTCATACCCTAAGGAATCTGGAAGAAAAAGAAGAGGAATAAATATGAAAATGCTGAAGAATAATTTAAAAAAATAGAATGGAAATAAGAACATATTACCTTTGAAACCAAGGGAAGAGAGAAATATAGTGTGCTCAGTAGCATTAAAACTATTGAGAACTCAAAAAGAGTAAATATTGGAAAAAAAAAGTATATGTAATTGGCAATTGCAGGGGGGGAGGAGAGAGAGGAGAGGGAGAGAGAGGGGAGGTGGGAGAGAGAGAGGGTGAGAGAGAGAGTGAGAGGGTGAGAGAGAGAGAGTGAGAGAGAGAGAGAGAGAGAGAGAGAGGAGAGGGTGAGAGAGAGAGAGAGGGTGAGAGAGAGAGAGTGAGAGGGTGAGAGAGAGAGAGTGAGAGAGAGAGAGTGAGAGAGAGAGTGAGAGAGAGAGTGAAAGAGAGAGAGTGAGAGAGAGAGATTGAGAGTCAGCAGTTTCAGTATATTTTGAGGCATAAAAGATCTGGTCAATAATCAATAAATATTTGTTAAACACATAGTACGTGCCGGGTGCTGTACTAAGTCCTGGGGATATAAATTCAAAGAAAAGAGTCCTTGTCCTCAAGTAACTTGCCACATGTTGGAGGAAGAAAAGGAATAAAAGAAAGTTGAAAAGGATTTGTTGTGGTGGTGGTGGTGGTGGTGAAGAGAAGGTGTCAAGTGTTGGGAAGTGGTGGAGGAATTTTAAAAAATCCAAAATGAGTGCTGCCAGAGCTTTTCGACAGGTCCAAAATGGGTGTAGCAGGTGGGAAATTTGATGCCCAAGAGGTAATATTTTAAAGAATTATCATGAAAATGGATGGTGATAAAATTAAAGTTTCAGGCTTGGCAGCTTTATGAATAGGCGGTGCATTTAGAATGTGTTGGAACACCGTAGCTGAAGTGACATTTTCCTTGTCACTGGCCTTAGTGCCTATAAACCACTTTCTAAGAAGAAACTGCAGAGCAATTCTTGATCTGTCTTGATAGAGAAAGGATTCTACACTAGGAAGAAATTCTATGCATGGATCCAAATAAAGTATAATTATATTCATTAAAGGCATGAGAGGTGGAATGGCAGTTAGATGAAGTAAGAGGTTCAAAGGAAGACTGAACTGCAGAGAACTGAGGGGATATTTAGTCAGTAAGAAGGAATCAAGGTAATGCAACAAACTGAAGTTAAATGAGGAAGAAGCAGTGGTATTATAGCTCCAACTAGATTCTGGGAGAGTTCAAGGCCAATGGGATCTAGAATGCGGGTAAAGAATAAGGAAATGCTACATGGATAGTTAGAAAGTAGGAATACTTTATATACTGAGATAACAAGAATGCGGAATTTTTAAGGTGTGAGCTAAGGAAGTCATGTTAGATGGCCTGTATTCTTTCTGAAATCAGAAGCAAATCCACCTGCTTTAGGAGTTTGTGAATAGACAGGGTGGATATGATAAATGGGCAGAGTGGGGTATATCAAATGAGAACTAAAGCTTTGGAAAAGTACATTTTTGTAGTGAGACAGAGATTCCATTGGAATAGAGTATAAGAATGACAGAGAAACAGTATGCACCAAGAAGAGTTTACAGGCCAAAAACATGTAGCATAGTCTGACCATAGAAATAGTAGCAATGAGTCTGAGAAATTGGCAACAGTATATTAAGATCTGATCTCAAAAATCTACAGACGTAGACAAAATCTCTGGCTAACTTTTTGTGTGAATTTCAACCTTTTCATAGTAACATTCTTCACTTTATTCAGGCTTTTTTAATGGTAGTTTTTATTTCAAAATAAAAGAAAATTCTAAAGTTTGGGTTTGATATTTACTTGTAAAAGTGCTTTGATATATCAATAAAGTACATTGCAGGAGGTTAATTCACACTGTCTCAGCCATAGCATAAAGGGACATCATACAGATGAAGAGGTAACTATTACTTTGGCTCATTTCTAATTTAACTCTTAGGTTCCTCTGTTTTTATTTTCTGACCAATTGGAGGAAAAGATATAACAATTACTTAACATCCCTGGTATGATTTTTTTTTCTCCACCTGAGAGAAATGGTAAGTATTCAGCAACCAGGACATAATCTTGCAGCACAGCATGAGCAGATGAACCCATACTGAAGAGGACGATCCCAAGAAAATGACATCTGAAGCTCTACCGTTGGAAATTGGACCCAAGAACTATAGAGCCAGAAACAAAGCTATATGAAGCGGGAGAAACTAAATGAAACCCTGTAGTGCTACTCAGCACAAATTGGAAAGAGAGGATGAATAAGAAGGAACGAAAAGCTATTCATCGAAACTCAGCACCTCAAGGGACAAATGATTCTTATGCTTGAAGTAGATTTAAGTCTCCCCAAACGGCAATCTCACTCTTACACAGGAAATGAAAATAAAAGTAACCAACCAACCAGGCAGGAGCAAGTCACCACCTTCTGAGTCCAGCCACTTGAGAACTGGGAAAATGTGGAATTCTGTAGGTTGCATGCAATTATAAAAACATCTGAATGGATAGGTTGCTGATCTATATGTCTGTTGCTTTTTGGAAATATCCTTTTTGAACTTCATTATTTTTATCATATTTATTTTTTCTGACTCTAAATAAGTCATAGCTCAAATGTTGCAGGATTGGTTTTCAGCAGTGGATTTTGTACTGAACATACTTTTATGATGTATACATTGAAAGGTTTCACTAAACTTCACTGACCTGTAGAACTACAAAGATCATCATTTAGGTGACCTGACAATCTGTAGCCAAAATTGTTAGAATTTAAAAGTCCCCTAAATTCAGAATTTCAGAAGTATTATTTTTATAGCCTTTTGCTCATGCTTCATAGATGTGTTTTAATTATATGTATTACTTCCCTAAGGGTTACAGTCTTTTGGAAACATTTACCAAATTCTAGTATGATTTGTACTGCAACAGTAATATTATGTAGTACATATTATGGTTTGAAATCAAATTTCTGTCAGGTGTGTTGGTCTACATCTGAGGTCCCAGTTCCTAAGGAGGCTGAGGCTGATGGATTGTTTGTGTTGCAGGGCTATGAGCTTCAGTCGGGCTAAAGCTAGTCAGCTACACTGATGCAAGAACCAGTAGCATAAGTCCTCAGGTGTGGAGGACAAGGGAACTAGGCTACCTAAAGGAGAACAAACTAGTTGGAAAATCAGCAGATTGAAGCTGCCATATTCACTGGAAGTAGGAGCAGGTTTCTGAATTGTGACTATGCTTAAAGACTGGGTAAGATAAGAAGACTCAGTTGCAATAAAATAAAATAATTTAAAATAAAACAGGAAAGAAGGAAGAAGGAAAGAGAAAAAAAGAAGGAAAAAAAGAAGGGAGAAAAAAAGGAAGGAAGAGAAATAAGAGAAAAAGTCACTTGAGTAGGCATTATAGCACCCTTGCTACCTCCATCAATTTTCTGATGAATTATTCTACAGTTTTAACAGATATGAAGTTCATATTATTTTGTGTTTAGGCTTCAATAAGTTTCTGAAGAATTTTCAGAATTCCTGTTTTCAACAGCATTAATTCTTGTTCTCATTTATAGGGAATAATTTTCTTTCTTCATTCTTATTTGATCATTTTGTCTCCTTAAAAGACCTCTAATTTAATAAGCATGGAGACATCCTCTATGAATGCAGCACCCAGCACATCTATATGGTTTCAGGAATTGTGATGGCTAAAGTGGTTCTTTAGCTCACTAAATGGTATCCAGAATTCTGTAAATTCTTATCCTATCTGGATTTACCTTATGTTAATTTTGTAGAACATATACATAGTCCTTTTCCAGTTAGGTCTGTACCTAAAGCTTTTCTGGAATTGTAGGACCTATGAGAGCTTATAAGTTATAGTTATCTATCTTCATACCCTATGTCTTCTATGAAGGAATGAACACATAAGCAAATATTAAACACCAACTATGTGCTGTGCACTGTGCTAGGTCCTGGATATAAAACTAGAAAAGTAAGATAGTCCTTGTCTTCCCGGTACTTATTTTATAATATGCAGACATGACATTAATAAGGGAATGAGAGTCAAGGAAGATAGTTTTGATCTGAATTGCATCAACTACTGTGAATGGAGTCACAGGGAAGTAGATTGCCATGCCCTTTCTGGTAGCAATGATATTGATTTCATTACTTTTCCAAAGCAAGAGAAAGGTATGTCCCTTAGTGATGGGGGGAAAGGATATAAATACTTGCAATAGTAGGGAAGGTAGCCAGAGACCTACACCGGGTAGGGCTTAGTATGTTGGTGAGTGCCAGGAATGGATGTATGAAACCTAGTCTGGGACCAGTCAGATATAGTTGGTTAAGTAATTTTTCACTCACTCATCCATCAATAATGATATCTCAGACCCAGAATGGAGTGTCAGGCTAAGTTGGATATACTACCCCAGGGTACATATGGGTATGTAGGGAAGAGGGGTGCTTATCTCTGAAGGCTAAGGTCTATTGATGTTTCCATTGGAGGAAAGGGGGGAACAGGAGAAAATATGGCAAAATGCCTGTGGTATGCAGTTCCTGATTTCCTGATGGGGAGTTACATGGGGAAACCCCCCCCCACTATATTATAGGTTGAGAGAGGGGACTATGTTACCATTTTTTTTTCCTCATGAATAATTCGAGCACTTTTATTTCAGTACTTTCAGGTTCTATGATTTCATTGGTTGATTTCATTGGTTTGCTTACATTGTATACAGATGCAGATTTAAAACCCTTCCATTCCTTAGCAAACAGTCTTTGTGAAGTGTTGTGATTGAAAAATTTGACCCAGTGATAAAGCTGTAGTAATGGGGTTCTTTGACCTTAGGCTAGTGTTCAAAAGACAGATATATTATCAACTGCTAGACAAACTTGAAAACTTCCTATCGTGGTGTGGTGGAGGGAAGAGAACCTGACAATAAATTCTAGCTCTGCTATTTAATGACTGTGTGACCTTAGGAAATTCACTTAATTTCTTTGGACTTCACCTTCTTCATCTGTAAAATAAAATGGTTGAACTAGGTGATCTTCAAGGGTCTTTCTAGCAGCAAATCTCAGATCCTTTGCTGACTTATCAAGCAGTCAATAAATCAATAGAGCAAACATTTCTTAAGCACCTACTATGTAAGGCACTGTGTCTACAGCAGTTATTGAAGGAAAAAATGAAACTACCCATGTATCCAAGAAGCTTACATTCTATTGGAGGTAGAGATGTGTAAACATGTAAGTGCAATTTTTTAAAGTCTGGAGCTATGATTTTATTGGACCTAATGATAATGCTGATTGTAAACTGTTTCGCACCTTATATAGCCTTAAACAGTGACTTGTGGACCTTATAGGTTAAGTTTCTTGCCCAAGATTATATAGTAAATTCCCATTAGAGTTTAAACTTAATCTCAAATCTCCCTGATTCTGGATTCCCTATCCAGTATACCACATTGGTTTATGCACATACACACAGAGATTGTGTACCAAAGTAAGCACAAAATGTTTGGGACTGTGGAACACTAGCAGCTGAGGGATTTAGAAAGGGTTTCATTTTAAAGAGGTATTTGAATTGAACTTGATAGAAAGTTGAAATAGCCTATTGAACATGAGCTTTAAGAACTGAAGCTACCACCAAGCAATCATAAAATATTAGATTGATTTCAGTGACCAGTTTATCATTTTTTTTAGATGATACATTTCCCTTCCTAATTCTTGGTATAAATTCTTCAGTACACTTGAAAATAGAATTTTATTTATATTAACTCTGACAAGTAATTTATAGATAGATTAACATATATAAATGAGACAACAACTTTTTTTAGCATCACAAAAAGGCATTTTTCCACAAGGGAATGAGATCTTCATTTCAATATATTAGCAGTCACCCTCTCTTTGTAGTTAAATGTTGTAAATCAATAGTCAGTTCTTCCATGATTTCTTTTATTAGAAACTTTGGACAACCATTTTATCTTGTCAGTGATGCTTTCCCAAGTTCTGCAGCTGTGCTTGAAACCTTACTGAGAAATGGTATTGAGTGCCTGTCAGTGTCAAACAAAAAGATTGTCTTCTCAAACATTCATTATAGATCTCACTTCCAGAGCAGATCTAAGCAATAATTACAGAGGCTTGATATTGTGATATAAGAATTTTAAAAATCTACTTTTTTCTTTTCTTTTCTAGATGGCTAAGTTGGCTCAGTTCTTATGTTCTATATATAATGACTTCCTTAATAAAGATTAATTGAATTTGAATATATTAAAATATTCTGTGGAAGGAGTTTCCACATCAAGTTTTCCAAACCAATTTGCACCAAAGAATAAATAACTGGTAATTTTCTTTTTATTTACAATCCTACAGTCCTGAAAGCATAAAAAGCTCATTTTTACTTCCAGATATTGTAAAATAGAAACAACTCAGATAAATAAATGGGTTATGTCAAGCAAAGGATAAAAAGGAGGGCAGCAGAGTCAAGATGGTGGTGTAAAATCAGGAGAACTCCATGGCTCCCCCCATAACCACCTCAAATACCTGTAAAATATGACTCTAAACAAATTTTAGAGCTCCAGAACCCACAAAATGACAAGAGTAACAAAGCTCCCACTGAAGGCAGCCCAGCAGGCAGACAGAAAGGGTTGATCGCAGCACCCTGGGAGCAGAGCCCGGCCCCATGTGGTTTTAGCCCCATGCCATCCAGGAGAAGCCCCGGCTGGAGCTCTCAAGAAAGTGGATCACCGGCAGCTGTGGTAGTTTCCAGAATTATCAACCCATAAAAGCCAAGGACAAAGGGAAAAGGTCAGTGGAACTAGGTTAAATTTGGGGGAGAGGGTCCAGCCAACTGCCTCCAGAGCTAGAAGCAGTCTGAAGAGGCGGCCCTGCAACTGCCTCCACATGGCTGCTTCAGAGCTCCCAGCCTGTAGATTTCAGGGGGGCGGGGGTAAGCAATCATTCATAGACTAAGTGCTCTTGTCTTGATCTGCCTGGATCAGGATTGCAGTCTTGGGGAGATGGTCCTGAGGTGTGTGACCAGGCTGCAGAGATGGCAACCTCCCAATAGCTCTGGAGGCTGCAAAAACCCCAGAAATTTGGGACAGAGCTCTTCCCACTGAAAGCAGAGTTCTACTGAGCCCAAAAGTCAAGCAACTGACTGGCAACAGGAGCAGGCAAAAGAAGCAAAACAAGCTCAGCAATCCAACTTTAGATTAATTTTTTTGGGACAAAAAGGATCAAAGCATGGAATGGGAGCAAGACAACACAGTCAGAACTCCTGCACCAAAAGCTTCCAAGAAAAATGTAAACTGAATATAGGCCATAGAGGAGCTTAAGAAGCATTTCGAGAAACAAAATAAGAGAAGTGGGGGAAAAATGGGCAGAGAAATGAGAATGATGCAAAAAAATCATGAAAAAGAGACAATGACCTAACTGAAGAAAATAACACTTTAAAAAATAGATTAACTCAAATGGCAAAAGAGGCCCAAAAAGCCAATGAGGAGAAGAATGTCTTAAAATATCAAATTTACCAGATGGAAAAAGAATCTCAAAAGCTTACAGAAGAGAACAATTCCTTGAGAATTAGAGTGGAGCAAATGGAAGCAAATGACTTTATGAGAAATCAAGATAGTATTGAACAGATCTAAACAAATGAAAAAATAAAAGGTAATGTGAAATATCTCCTTGAAAAAAACCACTGACCTGGAAAATAGATGCAGATATAATTTAAAAATCATTGGACTACCTAAAAGCCATGATCAAAAAAAGAACCTAGAAATCATCCTTCAAGAAATTATCAAGGAAAACTGCCCTGATATTTTAGACCCTGAGAGCAAAATAGAACTTGAAAGAATTCACCAATCACCTCTTGAAAAAGATCCCTAAAAGAAAACTCCTAGGAATATTATATCCAGGTTCCAGAATTCCCAGATCAAGGAGAAAATATTAGAAGCTTCCAAGAAGAAACAATTTGAATACTGTGGAAATACAATTAGGATAACACATGATCTAGCAGCTTCTACATTAAGGGTTGGAAGGCCTGGAATATGATATTCCAGAGATCAAGGGAACTAGGATTAAAACCAAGAATCACCTACCCAGCAAAACTGAGTATAATGTTTCAGGGGAAAATATGGTCATTCAAGGAGGTGGAGGACTTTCAAGCATTCTTGAGGAAAAAACCAGAACTGAATAGAAAATTTGACATTCAAGCACAAGAAGCATAAGAAGGTGAACATGGAAAAGAAATCATAAGGAACTTATCAAAGTTGAACTATTTACATGC
>CM053587.1:140839946-140864617 GCA_028646515.1 Pseudochirops corinnae | reverse complement strand
GAGGACTTTCAAGCATTCTTGAGGAAAAAACCAGAACTGAATAGAAAATTTGACATTCAAGCACAAGAAGCATAAGAAGGTGAACATGGAAAAGAAATCATAAGGAACTTATCAAAGTTGAACTATTTACATGCCAACATGGAAAAATGATAATTGTAACTTATGAAACTTTTCTCAGTATGAGGATAGGTGAAGGGAATATAAATGTATATCTATCTATCTATCTATCTATCTATCTATCTATCTATCTATATGTATACATACACATATGTCTATATAGGAAGGTATGTATGCATATGAATACATATATGAATGTCTGTATATATGTGTACAGGTAGACATAGACAGAGGGCACAGAATTAATTGAATAGGAAGGATGATATTTTAAAAGGTAAAATTGAGAGGTGGGAGAGGAATAGAATGAGGGGAGCAGGGAGAGAGTGAATGGGGTTTATCATCAAATATAGAAGAGGCAAGGGATAACTGTTACAATGAAGGGGAAGAATAGGGAGGCAAAAGGGAATGGGTCACCCTTACTCTCATTGAATTTAGCTTAGGGAGGGAATGACATACACTCTAAATTGGGTATCTTTCCCTACAGGAGAGTAGGGGCCAAGGGGATTAAAGGAGGGATGATGGAGGGGAGGGCAGGTTGTGGAGGAGAGTTGTTAGAAGCACACGCTGCTGTAAAGGGACAGGGACAAAGTAGAAAATAGAACAATTGGAGGGCAGGATAGGAAGGAGGGAAATATAATCAGTCTTTCACAATATGTCCATTGTAGAGATGTTCTGTGTAACTACACATGTATGGCCTGTAGTGAATTGCTTGTCTTTGCAATGGGGATGGATGATAAGGGAGGAAGGGAAAGAATCTAGAATTTAAAATTCTAAAATCAAAGGTTAAAAAAGAAATATATATATGTGTGTGTATATGTATATAAAATTATTATTATTATTTTTTACATGCAACTGGGAAAGAAGATATACAGACACTTGGATAGGGAGATCCATCATGCACTACTAGAAAGTCAGAAGAGTGATGGGAGAGGATATAGGAGAGAGAATATTGGGGGAGGGGATAAACAGTGGGATGGCTGTTTTGGGGTAGTGGGTAGGGGAAAGACAGGAAGAAAATTTGCAACTCAAAATCTCGTGGAAATGAATGATGCAAACTAAAAATAAACAAAAACTAATTTTTTAAAAAAGGATGAAAAGGAAAGGTAACTGAATGAAGGTATGAACACAGACAAGGAAGTGGTGGCCAGTTTCTCCCTCCTCATCTTATTATGTAGAATGCAGAGGGTCCTGAGTTGATTGCAAAAAAGCTGCTAAGGGGAGAAGGCACATGTCTCTCCTTCCCCAGTAGGTAGCACCAGGTTCCACCTGGGTGGTTTACAGGACAATGGAGTCTGAAAGACAAACTGGGTAGAAAGATGGTCATGGAGTTCAGCCAAATGTGGAACAAATACCCAGGCTTCCCTGCAGGCAGAGATGTGGTTCTGCAATAGGGTAGAGTGGAAAGAGTATTGGATTCAGAGGAACTTGGTTCAAATACTGCCTCTGCTACTTACTAGATGTGTGACCTATGATAAATTATTTAGGCTAGGTTCTGTGGACTTCACTTTCCATATCTATAAAATAGTAAGTGGACTAGATGGGTTTCTATGTCTACATTATGATTTGATAAAGTTCCTACTGGTTCTCATAGCTTATCCCTATCCACAAGCAATATGATTACCAAAGAAGAAATCCAGGATAAGGTACTCATAGATGTCAGGAAACTATCCATCTTTGTATCTGTTAGTACAGGTGAGGTCCAGGTCTGATTTTTCAGGGCAGAATAATATGTCAAAATGCTTTGTCATCATCTTCATATGGATGGAATCATTGGGCTGCCAATCAACATTTTTATTAGTGACTAAGGTGAAGTTATAGACAGTAACCATATACTACTGATACAAAGGCAGCTGATATAAAACTCCAAAGGATAGCTAATTAGCAGGCACCTTCTCTGTGCCAATTAATATTTTAGGTATTGTGAGTAAAATACAAAGAATGAAACAATCTCTATTCTCTAGGATCTGACGATCCACTAATGGGAGACAGTAACTACATATATAAGACTAGGCAAAATAGAAATGAAGATAAATGGAAATAAATATATGGTTGACAAATACAATGAAATTAAACTTAGGTAGTTTGGGAAGGAGCATATTTGTAGTAAAGAGAATGAGTAAGGGCTTCATTTAGAAGGTATTGGCAGGTGGTGTCATAGATGCTAAGTCGGGGAGAGCCTGAAATCAGGAAGACGTGTTAAAATCCATCCCCAGACACTTAGTAACTGTTTGACCCTGGCCAAGTCATTTAACTTCCGTCTCCCTCAGAATACTCATCTGTAAAATGGGGCTAATAATAGCACCTTCCTCCCAAGATCATTTTGAGGATCAAGTGAGATAGTACTTGAAAAGTACTTCAAACAATGACTGGAACATAATAAGTACTATCTAGTTAGCTATCATCATCATCACTAACATTGGCTAATCTGGAAGGGAGTGATGGATTCAATGATGTAGAGGTGAGAGAGAGTTCATTCCAAATATGGGGGACAGCCATTGTAAAGACATTAAGTTGAAAGATGGATTGTTGTGTATGAGTTACAAAAAGAAGGGTAATTGGGCAGAATCAAAGAGTGTAGGAGGAATGAGTAATGCCTCATGATGCAAGAAAGATAATTTGGGGCAAGGCTGTGAAAGGTTTTTAAAGTTAAATAGAGGAATTTATATTTCATCCTAGAAGTGATAGAGAGTCATAGGTTGAAAATGTCAGATCCATGTGTAAAGAAAAACACTTTGGTGGCACCCTAGCATCTGGAGTGGAATGGGAGAGACTCAAGGCAGGGAGACCAATTAAAATGTCATTGCAAAGTCACTGGGTTAGAAGGGATGAGAGTCTGGCCTAAGAAAATGGCTATGTTAGTGGAGAGAAGTAATCAGATCTCAGAGATACTTATTAGGTAGACATGGCAAAATTTGTAATTGCTTGGTTATGTAGCATGCATTAATTGTAATATGGTAGTCAGGAATCAAGATGTCAATAGGACCAAATCTAGTGTGATGGAAATTAATGGGGATAAATGTCAGATCTATCAAATTTTAGGAAGGATGATTGATAAACTGGAGAATGGGAAAAGTGGGTGGTTACAGAGCTAGAGACCATGCTTTATAAATATTGGTTGATAGAATTGTGAATGTTTAACCTGGAGAAGGCTTATTGAAGATAGCTGTCTTCAAGCTACAATATAGAAGATGGATTAAGCTTGAGTAATTTTCCCCAGAGGGAAAAACTAGGTGCAATCAGTAGAAGTTCAAGTCATTTTTCTGTTACTAACTATCTATGTGACCTTGGGCAAGATACTTACTTTTTTTAGGGCATCAGCTTCCTGATATATAAAAAAAAGGAATAGGAATAGATGACCTTGAGTGGCCCTTCAGTCAATTCTATTCCAGACCAGGCCTTACTCAGGTCAGTGTACTGATTCAGGATCAGTATGAAATACAATGAAACAATAAGTCACAAAGTAAAGTAAGAAGAACTTTATCTACCAAAAGATTTAAAAGGATACAGTTCCTATTTCCTAATTCATATAAAGATGCATTCTCCTGCATCTCTGCATTTCCAAAGAATGGCAAGGCTGGATCAGAAAGTATTCCCCTCGCCGCCTGCCCCCCCCCCCCCCCCGCCGGACAACGGACATTCATCTAAACCTCCTGTATTTTGGCTCCACATAAGATGAAGATTTCATATCCCTACTCCTATTTACCAATCAAATCCTGCCTCCTTGCCTCTTTAGAGACACAGCATATGAACCTCTGTAAAATAAATACTGATCTTAGCGAAAAGCTCTAACTTTATGACCCCACAATGCCAGATTATACAGCAAGAAAGTTGGGTTTTGCATTCAGGCAAACTTCATAATACATACAGCTATACAAAAATGAAATAGTATTCTTCAGCAGGTATTAGATTCCTTGCTAAAAAGAATTTAAAACTGAAAGTCTATTAGGGAGTTGCTGAAGATTTTTATAGACTGGATTCTATTCAGGTTTGAATAAAAAAACTCTCTGAGATCAACAGAAACCTCAATTTCTGTGACTTCCTGTGACTCATATTTAGTTCATTAGGGTCCTTGGCATTATTTTTAAAAAATTGTGATTTTAATTGGAAATTTTTATTAAATTACTTATTTTTGATTTTCAATATTCACTTTCATAAGTTTTAAATTTTCTCCCCCTCTCTCTCCCCTGCCTTCCCAAGAGGGTTTACAATCTGATATGGGCTCTACATGTACAATCTTATTAAACCCATTTCCACATTAGTCATGTTGCATAGAAGAATTATAATGAGTGGGGAAAACCATGAGTAAGAAAACAAAACAAAATAAAACAAAAAAGAAAATCTGCTTTGTTCTGTGTTCCTGCTCCATAGTTCTTTCTCTGGATATGGCTGGCATTTTCTATCATGTGTCTTTTGCAATTGTTTTAAGTCCTTGCCTTGCTGAGAAGGGCATAATCTATCAGAATCAGTCCCTTCACATTGTGGCTGTTACTGTGTACAATGTTTTCTTGATTCTGCTTTCCTCACACAGCATCAGTTCATATAAAGCTTTCCAGGTTTCTCTGAAGTTCATCTGTTCATAATTTCTTACAACACAATAGTATTCCATTATATTCATATACCACAACTTGTTCAGCTATTCCCCAGTTGATGAGAATCTCGTCAATTTCCAGTTCTTGGTCACCACTAAAAGAACTGCTATAAATATTCTGGTATATGTGGGTCCTTTTCCCATATTCATTATCTCTTTGGGATACAGCCTTAGAAGTGGTATTGTTGCGTCAAAGGGTGTGCACATTTTTATAGCCCTTGGGGGATAGTTCCAAATTGCACTTTAGAATGGTTGGATGAGCTCACAGTTCCACCAACAATGAATTAGTGTTTCAACTTTCCCACATCTTCTCCAATATTTATCATTTTCCGTTTTTGCCATGTTAATCATTCTGATAGGTGTGATACGGTATTTCAGAGTTGTTTTTATTTGTAGTTTTCTAATCAATAAAGATTTGGAGCATTTTTAAAAATATAACTATAGTTAGTTTTCATTTCTTCCTCTGAAAACTGGCTGTTCCTATCCATTGACCATTTATCAATTGGCGAATGACTTGTATTGTTGTAAATTTGACTCAGTTCTCTATATATTTTAGAAATGAAGTTTTGTCAGAGACATTTTTTATAAAAATTCCTTCCCAGTTTTCAGGTTCCTTCCTAATCTTGGTTGCACTGGCTTTGTTTGTGCAAAAAACTTTTCAATTTAATGTAATCAAAATTATCCATTTTGCATTTCATAATGTTCTCTTATCTCTTGTTTGTTCCTAAATTCCGCCATTCTCCATACATCCAAGAGATAAACTATTCCTTGCTCCATCAATTTGTTTATAGTATCAGTCTTTATTGCTAGATTATGTACCCATTTGGAATTTATTCTGGCATACTGTGTTAGATGTTGGTCTATGCACAGTTTTTGAAATAATATTTTCCAATTTTCCCAACAGTTTCTGCCAAACAGTGAGTTCTTATCCCAGAAGCTGGGGTCTTTGGGTTCATCAACCAGTAGACTGCCATAATCACTGACTACTGTGTTTTGTGTACCTGATATATTCTTGCCTACTGATCTACCCCTCTATTTCTTAACCAGCACTAAGAGGTTTTGATTATTGTTGCTTTATAATGCAATTTAAGATCTGGTATGGCTAGGCCATCTTCCCTAGCAGTTCTTTTCATTAATTTTCCTGATATTCAGGACCTTTTGTTCTTCTACATGAATTGTTACTATTTTTTTAAGCTCTAAAAATAATTTTGGTAGTTTGATTGGTATAGTAATGAATAAGTAAATTAATTTAGGTAGAATTGCAATTTTTATTATATTAGCTTGGTCTACCTATGAGCAACTAATGTTTTTGCAATTATTTAGGTCTACTTCCTTCATGTGGAGAATGTTTTGTAATTGTGTTCAATTGTGTGCATATGGTCCCTGGGTTTGTTTTGGCAGTTAGACTCCCAAATACTTTATAATGTCTACAGTAACTTTAAATGGAATTTTCTTTCTATTTTTTGCTGTTGGGTTTTGTTAGTAATGTATAAAAATTGAGTTGGCTTATGTGGGTTTATTTTATATCCTGCATCTTGGTTAAAATTGTTCATTATTTCAAGTAGTTTTTTACTCAATTCTCTCAGATTCTCTTAGTATATCATATCATCTGCAAAGAATTATAGTGTATTTTCTTTTTTGCCTATTCTAATTCCTTCAATTTCCTTTTCTCCTCTTATTGCTAAAGTTAGCATTTCTATTATCATATAGAATAACCCTTGACATTATTTTTAAAACATTGTATCATTCTTTTGTATTAGAACTGCAAAAATGTTCCTTTACTATTCGTGATCTTCTTGCCCCTAAAAGAATGAAACAAACAACCCAAAAGAAAAAAAATACAAACTTATCATTCATTACTAAGCCTTTATGTTCCTGAAATCCTTACCTGAAGACCTACTCTTTTCATGTTAACAATTCATTACCATCAATTAATTTTCCACTCTTCTACCATTTGTATACACTTCACATTCAAAAACTTAAATTTTGACATGATCTCATTGATTTGGGAATTTCTGCCAGCAATGCAAATTACAAGCAAAATGAACCTACTTATCCCCAGCAACTCTCACTCATTTTTTTCCCAAAAGTTTGCCACAGCATGCCCACTCAGCCTATTAGAAGCTCTGTGCACATTCCACCAACATTTCAAGGGTATCAGTTTAGCAGGTGGCTTCCTGTTGCCCGCTGTGTAATACTCATATTTATTATGGCTCTTTTAAAAATATGAGTTGATTGGCCTCTTTAAATGACTACACTCTTGTCCTTCCTAATTAGAATAATCAGAATTGTATTCTTAGGAGCATGCATTCCTCTCTCCATGTACAATAAACTCTCAATTATCTCAAAATTGGAAATCCTGACTGCTTCTCTCCTACTTATCTCTTGATTTCCATTAAACTGTTTCATGACTTATTATAACCTTTATCACATAAGAGGGAGAATAGCTAAAAAAAAAAATCCAAACTATGGATTGTTCATTTAAAAAATTCATTTTTATATTTTCTCTCTTTTAAAGCTTTAAAAAAAAAACTATGCTTCTAAAATTATAGGTAAAATAACCATGAAACATCAAAAAGAAAAGGGAAGTGAACTTGGATGAAAAACCTTCTAATATGATAGAACAACCCAGAAATTTCCAATAGTGCCCAAGGAAAGACATTGCCTAAAATGATAGTTCTTTACCTGAGAAACATCGCAATTTCAGAAATTTCAACCTAGAAAGTAAACTTAGCTTTGTTTGGTAAGAACCATCTTTTTTTCAAAAGCTAAGTATTAAGGCAATCAACACAGAACATTTTTTGTACCCACTAAACACAGAGTTTGTACAGAGGACTGCATTAGAATCTGTTGGAAATAAGTGTTTAGATCTTGCAAATGTCTTGCTTTTAAGTAGATTAAAATCTAGTAGAAAGGTATAACAAACATACCATACATATAATGCAAAATAATAAATGATATGCAAACAAGAGAAGTATATATTAACTGGTGATGTCACAAAGAGAAAATGTGTATTTCTGACTTCGTAGTTTCTGTGGCTTTTTGATAGTTTTTTATAGATGATGCAGGAATTCAGTAGGAGGAAGAAGACCATTTAGGAATTAAAATAGCATGAGCTAAAACATGAGGCAAAAAAGTACGTAACATATGGCGGAGGGTGAGGAATGCAGACTGGCTAAAAGAGGGAACGTTAAGGGGAAAAGCATGAAATAAGCCAGAAGATAAAGTGGTGCTAGATTATGGAAGGTTAGGCTATGGAGATAGAACCCTATGGCTATACCATAGGGAGATGTTGAAAGATTTTGAGCAGGGGAGCAAAATGAACTTATCTGTGGATTGGAAAGGAAGAGCAGAAGTGGAAAATCAACTGAGAGACTATTGAAATAATCCTAGTTGGTGACAATATGAACCTATAGTAGGATGATGGCATTGGCAGTAGAATATGTAAAAGGGACATATAAGGGACCTGTTCTTTGTCCCTTGTTTTCAAAGAAGCCCAGAGGTCAAAGGAGCTAGGATTAAAACCAAGAGTCACCTACCCAGCAACACTGAATATAATATTTCAGGGGAAAATATTTCACTCAATGAAATAAAGGACTTTCAAGCATTCTTGATGAAAAATCCAGAAATGAACAGAAAAGTTGACTTTCAAATACAAGAAGCAAGAGAAGCATGAGAAGACTAGATTCATCTGGAATCTACATCCGTGAGTGTTTTGTAAAGTCAGGGGTATGAGTTGTTCAGCTTTTGGGAGTCACCTCCATTCCAGGTTTTATGAACAGCCCAGGATTTATATCCAAGGAATGAACTCCAGGGATGAGTCTAGCAGGAGCTGTGACAGAACTCATCTTTCAGGAAAGTTGTATTTGGATGTTAATTTGGTAGAAACATTGCTCAGTAGAAACTGCATTGCCCGAGGCCATTCATCACAAAGGTCAAGGTTATACAGGAAAATTTTTGTACTTCTGTTTTTGCTGTATCTTTGAAACAAATATACTGTTGCATAAAAAAAAAAAGAATTCACTTACTTTCTTGAAGAAATTTTTATGCCTGATTCATTTGACTAATGGATAAGTGTGAAGCCATTTAGTATATCTATATCCATATCCACATTAATATCTAGATCTTTAACTATAACATCTATCTATCTATCTATCTGTCTGTCTGTCTGTCTGTCTGTCTGTATGTCTGTCTGTCTATCTGGAAACAGGACCAATAACCTGGGGAGAAATATATTTCTAGGTTTTTTGGACCATGGGTGCCAGTAACTGTAGTTGGTAGGCCCCATCAAAGCTTGTTACCCTAAATAATGAGTGTGAGGAAGAAAGTAGCACTATCAAACATATTGCAAATGGACATTTTCTAGAAAGGGGGCAGACCAACACAGAAAAAAAAATGCAGTTGATTCTCCTTTACTGACACTACCTCCCATCTTGCCAGTATTGTGCTGGGTACTCCCCTATTCCCAAGAAGGGAGTTTAACAGACATAAGATAAATGGAATCTTTCCAGATAGACTTCATTTCTGAAACAAGACCCCCAAAAAGGACATGAGGGGAAATGGGATGGAATTTACCTGAAGGTCCAGTAGGAGAGTTTCTTCAGTGAAAAAAAAAAAGTAAGTCAGAGTTGGATAAGGGGTAGACAAGTAATAGATAAAGGAAACATAACAGGTACTCAACAGTAGAAATTTTCTTTCATAGTTAATACTCAGTCATATTTTTTCCCACTAATCCTGAATACTCTGCTACTTAACAATTTTTAAGGGTGGGAATTTTTTTTCCCTACAGACCTAGAGCTCAGAGCCATTAAAATGTTCTGGGATAGAAATATCAAAGTTATTGACTCTTGTTCCCTTCCCCATTGTGCTCAGTTCCAATTCTACTGTTTGATACATTTGGTGTACAAGTTGACTTCACAACTATAAGTGTACATCAAGTTTAGGAGTGAATGTAAGAAATCATGATTTTTCTTATTGGTTTATAGTACAAAAATGACTGCAATAGGAAAAAAAATACATAATCAGCAGTCTGGAATGATTCTGTAGAGCCTGATGCTTTGCATTCTTATAAATTAGGAAAATGAGAGGTCGTATTCTTCAAATTGCCATTCAGAGAACAATTTTAAGAAAATTATAATACATTTGTTTCAATTATAGCTTGGGACATTAAAAAAAAAAAAAACAACCTTTGGACTATTAGAGCAAGTCCTGTAAAAGGAATGGGAATCTTTGTTGTACATGACAATACTGACAGAATTAAGAATCATCAGAATTGCAGGCATCATCTACTTTTAATGAATTCATCATCTGTTCTTATTGCTTAAAGCTGCAAGTACACATGCATTTTAATTTCATTGTGAATGGACTCATTTGCATAGCCCTGACAGCAGAGAGAGAAAGTCTGTGCTGTCAGGGACAGAAACCACAATGACTGCTGCTGAGTGTGCAGCAGCCCATTTTATATGAGGAGGCCAGAATTTTCCTGGACCGTCAGGTTCCACATAGAGTGGGTTCACAATAATTAGTATCCTGCGCAACTCAAGAGATGGTTGTAGACACAGCTGTTGTTGTTTAAGGTAGCAGACACATCAATGGTAAGGCAGTGGGTATTGATTTGCTCAGTGACATCCTTCTAGCGATGTCATCTGAGTGAAAGAAGCCCCAAATTAACCAATAATAAAGTGTTAGAAGTTGTAGTAGCTGCCTCGTGGGACTTGTTCCAGGGGAGAAGAGGTGCTCCTCCCCCACCATAGCCATCAATCCTCTTGAAGGACTCCTTGTGGCACTAAATTGGCCAAAAAGACATTGTCAGGACCACAAGAATGTAGCATGTCATCTATTAACTTTTCTTTACTTCTGGATAGAACCTTACCCTGGTAGTAAATATTATCAATGTAGAAATAAAACATGCAGAAGAGTAATTGTCAACCATACTGACACCTTTTATTAACACACATGGCATCATGTTTATATTTATTTGAAAGCAAGCTCCAAAGTGTAGTGTTAGTAGCAAATGTGAGATATTATTAGATTTAATTTAATTTTTACTTACTTTTCTGATTGTGTATTCCCTTTTTAACTAAGGCCATGGGCTATATAGTGCAAAAGGTGAGGATATGTAACAATAGTGACAGAATAAAAGCTTTAAAGTGAGAGTATCAAGGCTAGTGACCATAATACAAATCCATGTTTTTCTTATCATCATAATAATTTATATTAATAAAATGCAATGAATAGCATATTTATGGTATGCTTTATGGTTTACGAAACACTTTCCTTATAGCAAATCTGTGAGGTGGGGATTATCAACAGCCAATACTAGCCCAGCTTCATAGATGGAGAAAAGAAAGCTAGGGAAAACTGTGACTCACTTATTGTAACAAGATATATTAGTGACAGAGGCAAGATTAGATGCCAGAATCTTCTGACTCCAAATCCAAATGTTCTGGCTATACCACAATGTAATATTTATTCTAAATAATAAACTGAATGATATAGTTTTCTTATTATATTGGTAAAAAATCACTGTGGGTTCTCTTTCCTTTGGTGCAAAACACAAACCCTCCCTGTTCCTTCTCATCCGGTGTGATGCATGTCCTTCCAAAACTGTTTTATATAAAATATATTTGCCATGTTGGATAGTACCCTTAGGATATTATGATCTTGATAGTGTATTCCTTGCAGTGTCCATTTCTGTCTCATTTTTTAATATTTGAACTCCTACCCTTCTCTTTCTGGCATAAATGTCTTCTATGATAAAATAAGCAATCAACTATATTTATTAAAAATTAACTATTTGTCAAGCACAGTATTAGGCCTGGAGATACAAAGATAAGACCAAAACATTCCTCATGCTAAAAGTGATAATATTATAGAATTTTTGATAATATAATCTATCCAAGGTGTTATGAAACTCAAATGAGATAATGGGTATGAAGCATTCTGAAAAATTTAACACTATGTAAATATCTCGTATCATCAATCATCATCATCATTATTTTTCTCCAATTATGAAGCTTCAGTCTTATGATGACTGCTTTCCCTGAATCTTCTCCTGCTCTCCTACTGAGCTCAAGTGGTGTTTATAGGGTTAAATGAGAATATGATGATAAATTTTTAAGGGGAGGAAATGTATGCACATGCACTTTTAAGCTTAATCTTCTTTATTAACCATTTCTGAGATCTATACAATCAGCAGAACAATAATGCCCTGATTGTAACACTTAGTGATTTCTCTAATTGTTCACAATTATAGATTATATTTATATTCACAATTATAATTCTATCATTCTTCTCACAGGAAACAATGAGCTCACACAAGGAGGTTAGAGCTGACCTCAGTATACTCTTGGGTGGAGCATATCTAGGTGTATAATTTGACTTTCTGTTGCCCCTTACCAGGGCTGTGCCTCAAAACTTTGTCTTGGGTCTTCTCTTTTCTCTTCAAACTGTCATGCTATTAGTGATCTCATTATTTCTCATGGATAAGATTTTTTTTTTTAATGTAAATGACTGTCTTTCATTCTCCTGAGTTCCAGTATCACATGGCCCTGCCTTTTGGGCATTTCAAGATAAACATCCCAGAAACATATCAAACTCATTGTGTCCAAAGTAGAGCTCCTTTATACATTCCCTCCCAAATGTTCCCCCTAATGAACTTCACTTCTTTTTCTGTTGAAGTATCCTGTTCTTTCATTCTTGTAGCTTTACAAGCTTAGCATTGCTCTCAAATCTCCATTATTTCTCACCTTACATATTCAAGCACTTGACAAATCTTTCCACTTCTATCTCTAAAACTTCTTTCACAATGAATTAATTCTTTTTCCTCACAAATTTTGGCCTTCATCACTTCTATTTTAGCCTTTCCCAATATCCTCCAAATTATTCTGCATACCTCAGATCTCATCTCCCTTCCCACACAGCATACCCTCTACATATCTGCCAATGTGATTTTACTTAAGTGCCCTATTCAACAAACTCTAATGACTGTTTTTTGCCTGTATAATAAAATACATAGGCCTGTTTAGCTTTTAAAGCCCTTCACAGCCTGGCCCCAACCCATTCTCTTTGGAAATTATCTCCCTTTTCTTATAATGTGATCCAGCCAAAGTCTCTCTTTTTCTATTTCTTATGCAAAACACTCTATTCTCTGTTTCTGGGACTTTGTGCTAATTGTTCCCCATATCTGGAATGCACTCTCTCCTCCCCTCTACCTATGAAAATCCTTCATTTTCCTCAAGACTCAGTTCAAAACAAATTTTTGTGTTCCACAGCAATGGTATCAAAATCAGATAGAAACAAGGACGTAAAAACATATGAGAATTCCTATAAGCACATAAGAGAAAACCACATATTAACATTATTTATAGTTTATTGTATTACATTTTGTTAACTATTTCTTGATTACATTTTAATCTGGTTGGGCAACCCTGGAAAGTGTCATGGGTCACACGCAGCCCCAAGGTGTTATGTCACCTCTGTCCATACCTGATCTTTCCCAACCCTTCTTAGTGAGGTAGGATCCTCCCTCCCCACTCTTTGTATTTAATGCCTTTAACAAAAAAAAATTGCAGTTGTGCATGTGCATGTATACACACATATACATATGCATGCATATGTGTAACCTCCTCCCCTAGGAAGCTCTCTATCAGAAAGGATTATTTATTTTCTTTCATTTTCTTTTTTTGATATTTGTATCTCCAGAACTTAGCATGGTTGTTGGCATATAGTAGGTTTGTTAATTAATTGCCCCTGGGAGAATATTAAATCTTTCCTTAGATGGTGGTATCATATGGAAAACAGTGATATATCATCACTAGGAGAATAATTTATGTCAAAGAGACATGATTTTCTGTCCACAAGTGTTTTAGTAACATTAACAACACTACATTTTCTGAAATGTAACCAATATAGGCCAGTCTCAACTATCCCTCCTCAATTCTGGGACTACCTGAAGAGCTACCAAAGAAATGTGGACAGAAAATGTACTGTTTTTAAAACCTGTTTCCTTCATGCCATTCTCCTCCTGCTAGAGAGAAGACAAAGTTAAAATACAAAAAAGAGGAATATAAATTTAGATTTGACCAATGTCAGATTTTTTTCTGCCAGACTATACTTATAAGTATTGAAAGTTTTAGCTTATTACAGTATATGGTAATATTTTTTTAAAATCTGTTTCCTATAATTTAATTCTAAATTATTTCAAGAGTACTTAAAACTGATCACTTGATCCTTACTCAAACTATGGCAAATATGGACACAGGAAGGAGCTAAAATGTTGTTGTTGTTGTTTCGATGAGTAAAATGATCACTATTTCCACACCTGTTTAGACTCATGTTCCTCCATCCAGTCTCTCATTCTGAGTCATAGTTGGGTATAGTTTATAGAAAGGCATGGTTGCCTTCCATGCTCCCAAATTCTAAAATTAAACCCTTACCTCAAACATTCCAATTTTCTCCATATAATTTTGATATACACTAAAAAAGAGGATATAAAAAATTTTAAACTCACTTTGGCAAATATTAATCAAGCACATTATATACATAAATGGAATTAGGAATACCAGAATGACAAATAGACCAGACCTTTTCTGCTACTTGATTTCAATCTAATAAATTAATTGAGTCTATTTACAATCTGGATGACTTTAAAAAAAACTGGAGCTTCACTCCTAGCCTTTTAAGGAGTATATAAGGGCAAAATGATTGTCAAAATAATATTAATATGCTCTTTGCCTATTAAAGTCTCTTCCCTTTTGTCACTGAGTAAATAAACATGTATTAAATGTCTACCATGTTCCAGGCACTCTACAAAGTACAGGTGATAGTATTTTCTTCCATTGATTATTTGACTGTTATATAGATGATTATTTCCCATTTGTCGTGTATATAGCATGTATATGCATAATTTTCATTTACTTGTTGTCTCCTTCATGAGACCATGAAGTCTTTGTGAGCAGGAGCTGTCTTGGTTTTCTTCACATCACTACCACTTAACACACTGCTTGGCACATTAAGGACATTTAAAAAGTGTTTATTTCTGACTGCCACTAAATAGTCATTTGCCCTTGCATCAGTAATTTAAATATTCACCTAGAAAAAAATTGAGCAATTGGACTGGTGGATCTCTAAGTTTCCTTCCTATTCTAAATTTTAGAATTTAATCTATGGTTGTTTAGTCATTTTTCAGTTGTTTCCAACTCTTCATGAACGCTTTTGGTGTTTGCTTGGCAAAGATACTTTGCATTTCCTTCTCTAGCTCATTTAAGCAATGAGGAACTTGAGGCAAACAGGGTTATGTGACTTGTCCAGAGTCACACAGCTAGTAAATGTTTGAGGCTGGATTTGAACTCAGAGATGACTCTTCCTGTCTCCAGTCTTGGTGCTCTATTCCCTATACTGCCTGACTCCTGGGTGCTCAGAGTTTCAACCAGCATGTAGTACAAGTTCTAGGAGCTACAACTAAGCTGGGAAAACTTCCAAGTTTAGTACCAGGTACATACAATATGTCTGTGAGACCAACCTCATCTGGAGTCATATATTCCATTTTGCACATAAGTTTAAGAAGGACATTGATTAACTGAAGGGCATCCAGAGGAAGGCAACAAGGATGGCAACAGCCCTTGAGTCATTTTATATAAAATTTTGTTGAATAGAAGAAACGTGTTTAACCTAAAAGGAGAAAACTCAGAAGGAACATGCTTGATGCCTTCAAGATTTGAGAAACTGTCAAGACAGAGAAGGAATTAGACTTTTCCTATTCTTGTTGAGAGGCAGGAACAGGACCAATGAAGGACAAGTTATAAAGGGGATAATTTAGGATGGACCTTTACAGACACTTCTTATAAGAAGTTGTCTGTGTGTGTTTATTCACAACCATATTGGCATTTGATAGAACACTGGACTTGAAGTCAGTAAAGCCCTCAATCTCAGTCAGTCTACCAGCATTTATTAAATGCCACTATTTTCCATGCCTTGTACTAAGTTCTGGGATTCAAAGAAAGAAAGAAAAAGTCCCTGCCCTCAAGGATTTGATAGTTTAATGGGGGAGAAAACATGAAAAAAACTATGTAAAGAAAATATACTTTGGAGAAATTGGGAATAATCTCAGAAAGAAGACATTAACATTAAATAGCAAGGGAAATGATTTCTTAAAGAAAGTGGGAAGTCAGGAAAAAGAGATGAGGAGGCGTGGGAAACAATGAAAATATTTTGAATAAAAACACAAATGGTGTTGTGTGTGAGGAACAGAAAAGAGGCCAGTGGGTACTGTATGATAGTGCCTATGGAGAAGTGTGAGGTTTAAGAAGACTGGAAAATTAGGAAGATGCTAGGTTATGAAGGGCTTTAAAAGAAAAATATGCATTTTCCTTTCATCCGAGAGGTAATAGGGAGATGCTACAGTTATTAAATACAGGTGGGGGGAGGTTGTGATATGATCAGATCTGTGTTTGAGCAAGATGAATTTGATAAGGGAGTGGAGGTTGTATTGGAGCAATTCCATGTGCTATGAGTGAAGTAAGAGTAATGGGAATTCTACATCTTATATCATTGCTTCACTTGTAATTTCATCCATGTGAGTACTCCATCCAATGAAGCAGATCCCAATCCCTCCATCATGAGTTTCTGTGACTAATATTATCTTTAATAGCTAGTTTTCTGATAATAAGCCCCTTGGAACTTAGATAAGTCTATCCTTGGGTCACACAAGAGCTGAGGTTTTTCCATCTTGGAAAGATTTGTCAGAACTTGTATCCCATGGACATAGGCTTATGTCCCAAAAATAATTTTTTCTGCTACAAGGAAGCAATAATTAACATTGGTGTGCCATCTCAAAATATTTCTATTTTGTGCAGTTTGAATATGATGAACCAGTTTTATGCAAATTTACTACTTCTGTTGTGATTCAAAATATTCCTATCTTTGATTAGTCTACTTGCTGAAAACCTAAATCTCACTTTGACAGAAATGATTCAGACTATGGATGAAGGATTATATCAAGGATCATTAATAAGTGGAGTATGGAATAGCCAGGATCTAGATTACATCTTAATTGTCTGGAATAGTAGCAGTGACTGGTGATTATTTTTGAGATGGGATAGGACATATAACCCCTAAAGGCTTACTGTGTCAATACCACTCACCCATTGGAATTTCCCACCCATCTTGGACATTTTCAAGTAAATTCCTGAGGATATATTAGAGCACCAAGGCATGTTACTATGGCATTGAGGATGATACCACATGGACATTCATATGAACGTACTAATAGCACTACAATGTAGATATTCAGTGTAATTGCCATAATTACATTTTCTTCACTGGAATCAAAATCATGGAAAACAAGGATCTAAGATAGACTTATCTATCTCATTGTAATTCCTTAAAAAGCTTTGGGGTACAGCTTACAAGAATGATTCTCTCCAACTTTTGACCTCCAGAAGTCTAGGCTCCTAGGGGCAATCCCTGCTTGGTATAAGCACTAGGAGCACAAAGGCACACAGCACATTAAATAATAAAAGTGATTGTAAAACACTTTGTAAACATGAAGTGCCATATAGACGCTTATTAATAACCAATTCTAGTTCCATTTACATTTATTTCCATTCAAAGATGCCTCTTTAAGAATGCATTATGGCTTATTTTGTATAATGCCCTTGATACAAATTGTATTCAGAACATTTTATGAAGTTAAAGACAAGGCCATATGTGGCATAAATTATAGAAGGACACTTTGGATGGTAAATGAATTAGTGCATTCAGTCATAAGGCCAGAAAAAGTGGGTTGTGTAAGCATCTGGTTTGAAGTATCTAGACTCCCTGGAACCAACACTTTAAATCCCAGTAGGAATGGCTCATGTCTTCATCCTTTGGAGATCGGGGTTTCGTTCAGTTTACTAGTTTACTATCTGCTGGTCTTTTGAATGATTCCCTGAAACAGTGGTCATGTCTGTTTTGTGTGAACATGCCATAAAGTCAGAACAAAAGAAAATAATGGCATGCAGAAAAATTTAAGCTGATGTAGCCTTGAGGCACCAGCAAAATGTGAGCAATTTTATGATGGTGTAAGTTGGGTGTGCCCAGTCTATAGTGCGAGTCTATGCTATAGCCTGACGAGGGAATTTGAGGTCTGATTGAAATGGAACAAAATTAACCCTTAGTACACATTTCTCTTTGAAGCTGTTGACCCCTAAGGCTGACTTCAAGTACAAGGAAAATTTACTTAAGTACATTTGCAGACTTTATAATAGTATTAAGTAAGAATACATTATACATATGACATCTCAAATTTATCAGGATTTTTATTAACTAATAATCAGAAACCATCTAAGGAAATATTTTTAACCCTTGTGAAAACTTAGTATTCAAAGTTCAGCGTGTGAGATACAGAAGAGCAAGGTCATATCATTGACTAGGGAATAATGTGAAATGATTTTAATTATGGTTATATTAGTATTTCATATGGGGCTTCTGTGTGTCATTTTCCAGGCTCCTTAGCTTTTCAAAGTTACAAGGATTGCCAAATATTAAGTTTAAGAGAAAGTGAAACAAGAGGAAATTATGACAGAAATCTCCGGATTTTCTTTATATGGAACTCTTTTGATTTACTGAGATCAACACTATTAGTAGGTAGGGTTTGTCAAATAAGTGGTTCGGGATGATGCTTTTAGTACAGATCAGAGATGGGGAAGGGACAGGTAGTTATCTAGCTCTGCGCTTTCTTGAAGCTCACCTCTGCACTGCATTTCTCCTGAGTCCTTTTACCAAAAAATTACATAATCAATTATCAAATAAGTTAGTGTCAAAATTGTGATTTCAGCAGACCAACATCATCCCTCCAGGACTATACTTGGCCAAAAGAATAGAGAGAAAATGTATGGTTGAGGTATGTAGTGCAAAACCACACTTAGTGTGTCTTGCCTGAAAAGAATGGAAGCACACTTACTTTTCAAGGCAAACTTCTGTGATGGACTGCTCTGTTAAAAGGTTATGTATTTACATAAAATCATCTTCAGAGGAGGAAGCCTGGTTCAGTTAAATGGGTAATGTCTATGATATGAGAAAACTGGCATTCAAAGCAGGCCACTGACACTTATTAACTACTTGACTTAGGGAATGACTCTTGACCTTCTTGGGCCCTAGTATCTTTATTGAGAAATTGAATAGATTAAATGAGATGTCCTTAGAGATCTTCAACTTCAGTTTCATGGGCCTATGTATATCCTATTATAGAAATGGCAGAATCTGAATCAGCACTAAGATCTTGCATACTTAGTTCTTCTGAATAATGTAATTCTACTCATACTTCGTGACCTTCTAACTTTATGGAACAGGGTAATTAAAGAAAAAAAAAATCCCTCCCTCCTCTAGCTTGTACCATGACAATACCTCTCTGAAAGGGAAATAGAAATGGGTCATGTGAGGCAAATTTTAGGAGACAATTTTTTTTTTATTTTTAAACCAGGCTTGACTCTTATGTCTCTATACTTTTCTGTGTACAGATATACCTTGCTTTATTGTGGTTTGTTTTATTGTGATTAGCAGATATTGCACGTTTTATAAATTGAAGGTTTTCAACAAGTCTATTTTTTTTTTAATTTTGTTAAAATCTTTTTTGTTTTTTTTTGCTTTTTGGAGGGTAAATGGGGTTAAGTGACTTGCCCAAGGTCACACAGCTTGTAAGTATTAAGTGTCTGAGACTCCATTTGAACTCATGTCCTCCTGACCTCAGGGCTGGTGCTGTGTTTACTGTGCCACCTAGCCATCCCCAGGAAATCTATTGTTGTGGTTTTTCCAACAGCACATGCTCATTTTGTGTCTCTGTACCATACATTGGTAATTCTTGTAGTATTTCATACTTTATTATTATTATTTTTATATTTGATATGGTGATCTATGAACAGAGATCTTAAATCTTACTATTGTAATTGTTTTGGGGCACCTTGATTCATGCCCATATAAGATGACAAATGTAATCAATAAATCTTGTGTACCTTCTGAGTGCTCCACCCACCAGTTGTTTTTCATCTCTCTCTCTCTCCTAAGGCTTCCCTTTTTGTTGAGACACAATGATATTGAAATTAGGCCAGTCAACAATTCTATAATGCCCTCTAAGTATTCAAGTGAAAGAAATAATCAATATAACAAATTTCATTGTTATGTTATTTCTAGAAATTGCCACAACCACCCTAATCAGTCAGCAGCCATCAACATTGAGGCAAGATCCTTCACCAGCAAAAAAAATTACTGCTTGCTGAAGACTCTGGTGATGTTTAGCATGTTTTAGAAATAAAATATTTTCAAATTAAAGTGTGGGCATTTTTTTAGACACAATACTATTCCACACTTAATACACTACAACATAGTGTAAATATAACTTTTATGTGCACTGGGAAACTAAAATATTCATGTGACTTGCTTTATTCTAATACTCACTTTATTGTGATGGTCAGAAACTGAACTTGTAATATCTCCAAGGTATGCTTATATAGTCTAAGTGAAATACTACGGAGTGATGAGTTGAAGAGGTGGCTTTTAACGGGGACATTGATAATCTGGAAAGCATTCAGAATAAAGGAGAGCATTGTAGTCATCAGAATGATACAGATCATTTCATGGTAGAGCTTCCCCATTCCCATATTACCTTGTATTTATTGCATATTTAAGTGTATGTTTCATAATAAACACAATATGAGACATAGAACAGGAATATAAAGGAGATCTATTACCAAACTGTGTTGAGGAGGGATTTCCTGTAAATGGTGAGGTCCTCAAGATATTCTTGTTTGAGGATGATATTGTCTTGATTTCATCCATTGCCAAGGTACTGCAAGAGATGGAAGACATCGGCAATAAATGAAATGAGTTTTGCTTACACAGGAAAGATCATAAAGATGAAGAATGGCTATTGCCAAGATTTTGCATGCATAAGAATGGATATCCTAGGAACCTGTCCAATAGTTTGTGTATCTCAAACAGACTATATAGATAGGCAAGGGACTAGACCCAGAGTTTAAAGGGGAAAAAAAGTAGGGTGATTTGCTTTCTAGAAAGTAAAAGATGCTTTTATTGACCCCAAGTTTCCAATAATAGTAAAGGCCCTTTTTAGCAATACATTTTCCCACTTTGATATATGGTGGAACTGTAACACTACTGACTCATAAGAACAAAAGATGAACATCCCAGAGTGAGCAATTAAAAGGTTAAGTATGAAGTTATAACCAGCAACCAATGAAAACAAGAAGAAAGTACGCCATCAAGGGATGCTTTTAAATAACTAAGCAAATAAGATTTTCATTGATTAAAAGATTGAGAAAATTGTGCTATGCCATAAGAAATGATAAATGTGAAGAAATCAGATAAGCATAGGAAGATATATGAAACTGATGCAAAAAGAAATAAATGGAATTTTCACATTATAAATAACAAAAACTTATTGAATGCTACATAATTTTAATGGCTGTTTTAACCTGAAGAAGAGATGAAAAAGACGAAAAGTACAGTTCCTACTCTCAAATGGCTCATAGTTTAATGGGAAAAACATGAAAACAACTTTATCCAAACAATGTATACAATATAAATTGAAGATAATAAGGATAAATGTGGACCACAGTATATACTGTCAGTCACTTGATGTGTTGACTAGATTTGATAAGTTTTGATTGCAAAAGCCTACAAGCCAAGACCAAAGTAGAGGGAGTGTTGGTGTATGATTTTCTACTTGCGGATGATCGTGTACTCAATGCAGCCTCTGAAGTTGAGATACAACAAGGCATGGACCAATTCTCTGCTGCTTGTGCTAATTTTGGCCTAACAATTAACACCAAGAAAGCACAAGTACTCCATCAGTTACTACCACACCATCCATACGTGGAACTATTGGTTACCATAAATGGAGAAGTTTTGAATGCTGTGGATAAGTTAACTTATCTGCGTAGTATACTTTCCAGGGATGTACACATCAATAATGATGTTTATGCACATATTGTCAGGGCTAGGTCAATTTTTGGAAGGCTCTAAAGGAAAGTAAGAGAGAGAAGAGGTATAAGACCGACTACCAAACTGAAGGTCTACAGAGCCATTGTGCTGACCTAATTATTGCATGCCTATGAAATTGGGACATGCCAGGAAACTGAATTGTTCCTATTTAAATTGTCTATGGAAGATTCTGAAGATCACCTGGCAGGATAAGATACCAGACACTGAAGTCCTTGCTCAAACTAAATTTCCAGGCATTCAAACTTTACTTCAGAGATCACAAGTTCGATGGTCTGGCCAAATGTACACTTGTCAAAAATACCGTTTTATGGAGAACTCACACAAGGAAAGTGTTCACATGGTAGTCAGAAGGGAAACAAGGACACTTTCGAGGTCTCTCTTAAGAATTTTGGAATTGATTTTGTCAGCATTTCACTGACACGGGACCACTCAGCATGGCATGCCCACATCAGAGAAGGTGCTATGCTTGATGAGCAAAGCAGAATTGAAACAGCTCAAAGGAAGTACAAGATGCACAAATTTAGAGTATCCACCCCAAATGTTCACATAGACTATTTCACCCAACCTGGGGTAAAGCATTCCAAGCTTTAATTAGTCTGCTCAGTTATAGTCGGACACACTGAAACTTGGCTCTAGCATAATGATGTCATTTGGGTCTTCTTCAAGAACGAAGGACAACAATCAACCAACCCGTTTTGATCAAACGCTTTTTAAAAATCACTTTATTATTGTTTGTTATGAGCAATGGATCGCTTGGGAAGGAAGATATTTGGAAATGAAAATATTAGAAAAAGCAAATGCATTCAAAATTTGCAAATAAAGACAGAAGAAAAGTACAAAACAAGAATTAAACCCTTCAATTTCATAGGATTAAAGGAATCAAATAAAATCACAAACATTGGGAGATATTTTATCTTCAGATAATAAAGATAATGCCAGATCTCCAGGAGCCAAGATGGTGGAGTAAGCAGTAAATTGCTGTAACTCTCCCATATGCACCTCCAAACAATCATACAAAACAAATCCTGGAACAGCAGAACCAGCAAAAAGACAAGGCACAACAATCTTTTAGCCCAACAAACTGGAAAAATTAGCAAGAAAGTTCTGTCTCATTCTGGTAAAAGGGGAGTACAGTTCAGGACACCATGACAGGAAGCATTTCAACCAGCCAGGAGCAAGCCCCACCTCAGCAAACCAGCCAGAGATTCTGAGCCCCAGTATGGTAGAGCACAAAAGCACCAACACCAGAAGCTCAGCCAGGGGAAGGAGCAGATTCCAGCTCTGAAAATTACCACCATGTGCTTCAATACAGCCCTTCTATTCTGGCCAGAAACTCTGAGGGTCCTCCTCTCACAGACTGATTCTTTTCTGAAGGCAAGCTAGTCCGTCTTTGCCTTCAGTTCTTACTTAGCCTTTAACTACTAGATGGCTGTTGCCTCAGACAAACTGGGACCTGGGAAAGACTTTAGTTAAAAAGGTCAAGGTCTCTCACTGCATCCAGGGCCATGGCCAGTCAGCCTGACCTATGTCTTGCCAATAGACTCTGATGACTGGAGGAAAGAGGCTGATAACTTTGCACAGCTCTTCCTCACTTTAAATATAATTCACTTGCTTGTCATGGAATCACTTCTCTGATGTCATGGTCCTCTTCAAGAATGAAAGACAAGCAACAGCCTCTGTCAGTATAAAAGGAGTTGCTACACTGGGGATCCAACTGCAACTGGCCACTTGGGCAACACAACTCTTTCTTTTTTTCTTTCTTTCTTTCTTTCTTTCTTTCTTTCTTTCTTTCTTTCTTTCTTTCTTCTTTGCCATCTCTCTGTCAACATGGGGGATTTCATACCCTTACTTGACAGTAATGTACCCAAAGGGAATGTAAATTTTGATAGTTTTTAATTGTTTTTTTCCCTCAAAGACCAAGGCTTGAACCCAAATCACTCAGTCTCTCATGGATTGGACAACAGTGATAGGCCAAGTCTTACTTTGTCATTGTTTCGGATTGATTGGGTCAGAGTGAATGTAAATAGCAATTGCTTCTGTGTTTTTTTTTTAACAAATTAAATAATTTATATTTTAGTTTACAACATTCAGTTCCAAAAGTTTTTGAGTTCCAAATCTCCCCCCACCCAAGACAGCATGTAGTCTGATATAGGCTCTACATATATTTTCACACTAAATATATTTTCACTTTAGTCATGTTGTAAAGAAGAACTATAACCAATGGAATGAACCACAAGAAAGAAGAAAAAAAAACAAAAAGGAAAAGAGAGCAAATAGGTTTTTCTTTTTAAAAAAAATAATTTTATTTTTGTGTTTACATCATTCATTTCCGTGAGATTTTGAGTTACAAATTTTCTCCCAATCTTTTCCCTACCTAACATTTCAAAACAGCCATTCCACTGTATAAACTCTCCCCCAATCTGCTGTCTCCTATGTCCTCCCCCTCACCACTCTGACTTTCTGGTAGGGCAGGATGGGTCTCGCTATGACATTGCCTGTATATTTTAATTACCAGTTGGATGCAGTTAAAAATAATAATAATATATACATATATATTTTTAACATTTGATTATAGAACTTTAAATGCTAGATTCTTTCCCTTCCTCCCTCATCACCCACCCCTACTGGAAGGACAAGCAATTAAAAACAGGCTGTACATGTGTAATTAGGCAGAACATCTCCACAGTGGGCATATTGTGAGAGACTGATTGTATGTTCCTCCTTCCTATCCCGCTCTCCCCCTTATTCTGTTCTCAACCCTGTCCCTGTCCCTGTCCCTTTACAGAAGTATGTACTTCCAGCAACCCCACCCACCCACCCCTCCCCTCTGTCATCCCACCTCTCACACCCATCCCCCCTACTCTCCTGTGTGGCAAGATACCCAGTTTAGAGTTTATGTCATTCCTTCTCTAAGCCAAATTCAATGAGAGTAAGTTTGACCCTTTCCCTTTTGCCTTCCTGTTCTTCC
>CM053587.1:140822436-140839446 GCA_028646515.1 Pseudochirops corinnae | reverse complement strand
TAAGGCATTCTTCTCCTCATTGGCTTTTTTGGGCCTCTTTTGCCATTTGACTTAGTCTACTTCTTAAGGTGCTATTTTCTTCAGTATTTTTTTGGGTCCCTTTGAACAGGCTTTTGACTCTCTTTTCATGATTTTCTGCATCATTCTCATTTCTCTTCCCAATTTTTCCTCCACTTCTTTTACTTGTTTTTTGAAATCCTTCTTGAGCTCCTCCATGGCCTGTGACTAGTACATATTTTTCTTGGATGCTTTTGATGCACGTGTTCTGACTTTGATGTCCTCCTCCAATTCCATACTTTTATCCTTTTTATCCCCAGAAAAGGATTGTATGATCAGATTTTGCTTCCTCTTCTTGCTCATCTTGCCAATTACTTGACTTTTGAGCTCTTTGCCACAGTAGGACTCCACTTCCAGAAGGGAGGGAACTTTGTCCCAAATTGCTGGGGTTTTCACAGCTGCCAGAGCTGTTATTTGGGCACCCTCTCTACATTTTCCACAGTGGCACACTGGCCACATACCCCAGACCAGCACCCAAGACTGCAATCCAGATCCAACAAGGTCAAACCAAAACAAGAACAGTTACCCTCTTAATGGTCACTTGATCCTCCTACAATCTGTAGGCTAGGAGCTCTGCAAACAGTCATGTGGCAGCAGCTGCAGCTTCCTTGCCACCACCCCTTCTCTCCCTGGGGCCAGGGGCAGACCACACTCTTCCTTTCCCCTACCAATAGACTTCCCCACTGACCTTTTATTTTTTCTTTAGTGTTTATGGGTTCAGAAGTATGTAAACCACCACAGCTGCTGGTGATTCACTCTCCTGAAGTCTGCTCTGGGTGGTCTGGGCTGCCTTGGAGCCAGAATTGTGGCTCACAGGGGTCTGTGCTCAACTCCCAGTGTGTTGTGATAGACCTTTCCTGTTGGCCTGCCAGGCTGCCTTCAGGGGGAGATTTGTTTCTCTCTGTCATTTTGGGGTTCTGTAGCTTTAAAATTTGTTTAGAGTAATTTTTTTAAGACATTGGAAGTGGTTAGAGCCCAAGCCAAGTTTGTGCTTTTACTCTGCTTTCGTGGCTCTGCCCCCCTCCCAACTTTAAGTTTAAAAACTATTTCTGAAAGATGTTAATTATCATCTGAGCCTTTAGAAAGTAGTAATCTTTTTGCTGGTGAAGACGCTTGCTGTGATGTTGATTGCTGCTCATTGATAGGGTGGTATTTGCTGAAGGGTGAGGTGGCTATGGCAATTGCTCAAAATTAGACAACAATGAGGTTTATTGTATAGGTTGACTCTTACTTTCACTTGAACTCTTAGACAACATTGTGGAGTTATGAATTGGCCTAACTTCAGTATTGTTATGTTTCAGGGAATAAGGAGGCCTGAGGAGAGGTAGAGAGAGACAGGGAATGTGCCTGTTGGTAGAGCAGTTAGAATACATACACTCTTTATTAAATTTGCCGTGTTATAAAGGTTTGCTTTGTGGTGTCCCAAAACAAGAGTAATATCAAAGATCACTGATCACAGATCACTATAGCAGATATAATAATAAAGAAAAAGTTTGAAATATTTTGAAAACTACCAAAATGTGACAAAGGGACATAAGAAGGACACATGTTGTTGGAAAAATGTCACAGATACACTTGCTTGATCCATGATTGCCATAAACATTCAATTAGTAAAACAAACAAACAAACAAAATTCTCAATACTCACGAAGTTCCATAAAGCAAAGCACAATAATTGATGAGGTATACCTGTATTTGACTGTGATTGCAAGGCAGGGTCATAAGCTCCAGGATCTCTATTTAAAGAGAAGGCTCAGCACAGTACACCCCTCTCCCAATTTCCTACCAACTACTCTGCTTTTGGACTTCTCTAGAAAGTTCAGTCATGCCACAGAGATGGTTGCTTCTTCCCCATTCTTTCATCCCCATCTCCAGTTTCCTTTTGTATATTGTTTTCCTTCATTACATTATAAGCTCCTTGAGGACAAGGTCTGTCTGTATTTGTATTTGAACCCCCAGTGCAGGCCTGCACAACATCTGGCCTGCAGGCAACATGAGACCTGCCAAAGGATTTTGGGTACCCTGAGGAAAAATGTAGCTGTAAAAAAATAATAAAGATGTAAGGAATGCTTTGTCCATTCCCCATTTAACCCACCTTCCACTAGTCACTATTGTGCCAATTATGTAACTTGGAAGGTATGTTGCCAGTGTGCAATCTCCCCTGTGCGTTACATGACCTGCAACAATCAACCATCATCAGTCTGTCTTTAGTCTGAGAGGAACAATGCTCATATTTTTCACTATGTTTTTGGTTGTTATTGGCATTGAATAGGGACAAAGTGAGCACCACCCTATTCCAATGCAGCTGATGCCCTCTGTGCGATGAATTGCAAACACTTGAGGGTTTCTTCCCCTCCCTCTCTGCCTGGAGATCCTCCAAGTTACATGAGTGGCACTTTCTCCAAGGTCAAACACTCAGTTCAGTATTTCTTTGTATGTCACCAGTTGCTGTGCAGATTTTTTTTTGTTCTACCATTAAAGATTTGGGGATGATTTTGTAAAATGGGTGATAAAAAGAAACAGAAGATCAAATTAGAACATAGAATGTTTAATCTGGAGTGGACAAATAGATACTTGTGGACCGACAGACAAAATATTATGCCTTGTTTACCAAGAAGTAATAACCATTCTGAAGGAATACAATCTTCTTCACCATTTCTGATGAAAATATTCTGACTTAAGCAAATTGGACACCAATGAAAAACAAATCGAAGTGTCCAAATTGTTGAAAAATATCAGTGAGGAACAATGGTTTTTTAAGAAATTTAATTCAGAAAATGAGGTGGGTGCTAAAGTTAGTTTTCAGATTTCTAAAGAAATTGCTGCTGCTAAGAAATCTTTTACTGAAGGCAACATCATAAAGAAGTGTTTGCTGATTGCAGTTTCTGTATTATATCCTGCTTAGCAAAGTATATTTTTAAAATATTAATGTGATTTCATGATAAGTAAAATTCTTACATAAGTGTAATTAATTGATATTAATTAAACTTTCCCTTTTAAATATAGGTTATTTGAAAAATAGTTTAATCATTAATTATACCTTTACTTGGAAAGTGAACCTCTAAAAACCTACTGGTGGTACAAAGAAGTTTAGCCTATTTTAATTTTGGGCCCTACCAATGCCAAGTCATGCAGGTCTACCCTAGAGTTATGCACAATTTTTGGCACAAGATAAGTTCTTATTAAGTGCTTATGGACTATTGTTCATTGACTACTTGAACCCAGAAGGCAGAGCCAGCAGCAAAGGGGAAAAAGTTGCAAAGAGGTAAATTTAGGGTTGATGTCAAGAAACATTTCTTACTCATTAGAGATTACAAAGTAGAAAAGATCACCTTTAAATGTCAGGTTTCCCTCATCTCAAGTCTCAAACAGAAACTGAATGATCACTTTCTTTTTCAGATTTTGGGGCACTAGTTGGACAATAAGATCCCTTACATTTCTAAATGGGATGATTTTGCTATTCTCTGATTCTAGAGAGTCTTTGAGTATTCACAGAAGCTAGTGTTTTCATCTGTTGTCCAAAGACAATCCTATAGAGGCAACTTATCTGGAAGAAATGGATCAGGTAATAAATTAACTTAGAACTAACTAAACATCTCAAAAACACCACTTGCTAAGAAAGAAGGAGACCATAATATTCATCAGTGAAAGGAATATGTATACTGAAGGACTCCTAAATGTTTTGAAACACTTATGTTATATTCCTCCAAACTGTTGAAGATTCTCCTTTTGCAAAACATATTTATTTGGATGGATGAGGGATAAGTTCAACAGGGATTTGGAGAAAATAATTCTATCTTCAATATAAGCCTACCTTTATTGAATAGTGGTGTGTGTGTGTGTGTGTGTGTTCATTTTAAACAATCTAGGATTCATTTATGTTTAATATAAATTTGAAAGCCACTTGGCAGCAATAAGAAAAAATATTTTGACTCTTCAGTCTAAATTATAACAGTATCATGACAGATGTGTCTTTAATTAGAGTTCAGATTACAGGTCACTTAAGTAGAAATAAATTGAAGTCCTATAAGTAAGCATATTAACTACTTACAAGTCTTAGCTTTGACTTCATCCATATTGTTTAAAGATTAAACAGTTAGCTTTTGACACTCAGAGAACAGGGCCACGTGGGTATAATTTCACTGTTCAGTTTTGCAAATATTATCGGATCAGTGTTCACTGAGCAATCTCTTCTACCCTTCTTCAGTTGTATTTCCATCTTAGAAAACAAGGAATGTTATTTACTCTGTAACAACTCACTACATGAAAGAATACTTTTTCTTCTCATTCATGAGCTGTGTGGGATGAAGTAATCATTTTGTTTTCATGGATAATTTTTATATATTTTAAAGTCATACAACTGGTTTCCTAGGAATGAGAAAGAAACAAAAACAGTACCTTATTTTTGTAAATGGAAATAGGATCATAGGATGAGTAAAGAAAACAATCACACACCAATGGGATGAAATAACTGTTATTTAAGGTGTTTTTAGTGTGTGACAGTTTTCTTGATCATTGCTACATGGTTAAGCCTGGAATGCTTCAACTTTCTCATTTAAATACCCCTTCCCATCAATCACTTGTGCTTTCCTTCCTGGGTCATTGGGAACATAATAATTCATTGTGTCAGTTGAAGGTGCACTGACCTACTTTCCCTGGTTAATTTCAAGGGTAGGATCAGATGTTCCATTGCTTTTTGTAATTGATCTGACGATAGATCTTTACTAGAAGATCCATGACATGGTCTGGGGCATTCAGGCATCATTGGCTTCAAGGTCATTATTGAAATGAGAAATCTTCAAATCAATTAGCTAACTTGACTGAATAGTCTCCTCTTGGTGACAGTTCTCCCAGTTTTACTGAGCCAGAGTGGTGTGTTTTTGAATTTCAAATGCAGAATGTGTTATCCTATACATTATGCCTCCCTGCCAGAAGTTCTTCCTTCATCAACTTATGCTGAGAAATTGCAAGCTCTGTGCAAAGTGTCTCACTTCTATCTTTTAGAGAGATAGCAGAAAGAAATGGATCCTATCCTCTGATGTAGCAAAGCATTAAAACCATACATATATGTTTATAAGCAAATATCTTCTTATATTCATATATGTATGTGAAGAGGCTAATATATAGGATGATTTCGTCTAGGCTCTGTTTGGTGCAAATGATGAATCCCCTGACGTGCACATATATTTGAACTGACTATATTTGATGTTATTATTATGTGAAATATGATCATTAATTCTAGTCCAATGGAAATATTTCTCTCTAGGTTTCTTCCAGAATATTTCTAGTTGTATTACATGGTCCTTTTTGTTTTGACATGAGTTTTTTATTGTGTTATTGAAATAAGTATTAAGTTTCTTGGTGACTTTCCTTCTTTTAACATTAAAAAATGTACAAAAGAAACTAAATATATTTTATTGATGTTACCTATTTTTATTGGTACTTGTGCAAAGGAACAATTTCAGAATTATAGTAACTATAACTCTAGAAAAAAATGGGCAAATTTAAAACTGGTGAGTCAACAAGAGGGTTGCAAGAAGTTTAGTGAGAAATCATCAAACCATAAAGTGAAAAAGATTTTCTGGAAAATGTATTTCTAGTCTTTTATCTTATCTTTAGGCTTATGAATGACAAGACACCTAAGACTTCTAATTGTCCTGTTTAATCTTTAAGATCCTCATGGATGAAATATCCATAAACTCATTCAGTAGCACATTTAAATCCTTGATAATGTTGCCCCCCAAATTAGAAAGGTACTCTTTAAATACAATTTAGATTTTTCCCACTTCATGCTTCTTGGTTTGTTCTTTTAACACAGTGAAAGATTGTTCAACACACTTCTCATAAACACTCTTCATTGACTTGCTGATGCTAATCAAGACACCTTGTAGCTTTCTTTTAGATTAAACTAATTGAGTTAATTTAGCCTGTTTTCATTATGCCTATTTTCTATGCAATTAACATTATCTCTCTGGTCTTTTAGTTTCTTCATATTTTTAAAAGAGAGAACAATTACTTCTTTAATCCTTCAAAATCACTGATTGCAACTTACTATCTTATACTCTTTCAGGGAAATAGTGTGACAAGTTTCCTGAGTCAGTATTCTTTATACCAGATTGTTGTTCTCCAAGCCCTTCATTAGAAAACCCTTGATTATTTCATTTCTATTTTTTTTCCTGCTCCCCTTGTCATCCCCCTCCCCACTTACTGAACTTCTATACAGTCAAGACTTACCTCGTCACTTTAATTCCTTCACACAACTGCCCCATCCGCCAAGTTATAATTTTTGTCCTCCCACTTCAGTGCATTTCATTCACTTTTTTTAAAGTTGTGAAGTTTCATCCTGGCATCACACCATCATCGTTGCAACAAAGTCCTTATTGATACTTTTCTTTGGCATATTTGTCACTAAATAAACAGTTTGTTCAATTTTCTTTATTTTTCTTCTGCTATATTCATTTTGTCTTGAATAAAAACAGAACTAAGTCTTCAAAATAAATCTAGTTGTCCTTTGTGCTATCTAAGATATCATTGGCCTTCAGTTTTAAGCTTCCGTAAGTGAGGGCTTATGACTGATTAACTTAGGAACTGGCTTAATTCTTTTTACAAATAGGATCTAATCAATCAACAATCACTCATTGATCATTTATTGGGGAAGCCTTTCTGAATTCTCTTTAATGTTAGAGCCTTCCAATTTAGAATATCTCCTGTTCATCCTGTATCTATCTTACTTTTATATAGTTCTTTGCATATTGTGTCTCCTCTTAGACTGTGAGACACTTGAGAGCAGGCATGACTGTTGTCTGTCTTTGTGTCCTCAAACTTGGTACAGAACCTGGTATATAGTAGACACTTAATAAATGTTTGCTGACTTGCCTTGCTTAGAAAAATTTGGGGCAAATTTAACGTGTGAGTTCTTCCAGTGCTATTCAGGTATACACAGATAGTGGATGTAACTCAGAGTCTGATTTTGTCAAAGTCTGACCGGTGGTAGGACAAGAGGGCTAAGGATTAGAGAAAAATATACATTTTCAACTAAATACATAATGGGGACATTATTGTTTCAAATCTTCTTTGCCTATAGATTAAATCCAAACTCCTCTACAGGGCATTCAAGCTCCTCTGTTATATAGGATTAACATTTTTTTCCACTATTCCCTTAGGTAAACTCTTTGCTTTAGAGAAATTGGTTGAATGAATGCTGCCTGCATACACTTTGCCTATAATCTTATCTTTACTTTTGTTCTCATGTTCTTCCTCCTGTCTGGAATGCCTTCTTCATTCCCATCTATGTATTAAAATCTGTCAGTCCTTCAAATACCATCTCAAACTTCACTATCACATTCTATTGCAAAGAGATCTATTTTAATAAACCAATTATGATTAGATTTTAGTTTCTAAGTTATATTGCAAAATTGTCATTTCAAACTTAGAACACATTTTTAGCATAACAAATAATCATAAAAGTGTGAGGGCTCTCAGGCTAGTCCAGAAAAGTCCATTCCTGCAAAATGGAGCTCAAGAATAATTAAGCATTGCCTTTATAGGAAAATATTCTCTCTCCCATTTCTGCATCAGCTGGAGAAAGTCAAGAAGGCAGAAAGGGAAGCTTATGTAGGGAGCATTAAATTCAAGAGTGCTATAAAGTCAGCGCATTACTGGCTCCAGAGAACCAATTGTTCTATTTTCAAAATTAGCATTCCTACCTCAAAAATTAGAAACACTACACATTAAGGTTTTATTTATTGCCTTGTTGATTGCTTAGAGTTAAACAGACAATGGAGAAAGATGTTAGTAATGAAGATTTAACTTAAAAGTTCATCAGGATCACTTTTCCCCCCAAAAGGTAGCTTGTTAAACATTTACCAGCCTATCTCTGAGTAAGTTCTTAGCTATCTCCCAAAATGGCAGCCATTAAATAGATGATATCAGCCATAGTGGGGGAAAAAGCCAACAATGAGAGGCTCTCTATAGCCAATTATGGCAAGGAGGGGAGTTTAAGTGTTTCTGGCAGAATAGTGAGTTATTTTCTAGAAAAACCATTTGTATGTAAGGGACCATAATAAAGGATATTAGAAATTTTCTACTGTCACTGAATATACCAATTTATTTAGCACTTTCATATCAGAAGTAATTCATATTGATATTTACCTATTTTTGTATGGACACTTCCTATCTTCTGAATCATATTTACAATATATAGGCATGTACATTGACTTCTACTTTAGTATTGTGCACTAAGTGCTCAACAATTTTTTTTCTTTTTTAGAGACCTATATTATAGATCTATATATAGGACCTGCAGGTACCTCCTAACTCAGATATGGGTCACCTAGTCAATCCTATCCCATATTTCTGCTTGTTCATATCTACGTCCCAAAAAAGTGTCACAAGCCTCCAATGATGTGTTTATCATTTTGTTCTTTTATTTTATTTTTGGTTTTTTTGTTTGTTTTGGTAAGGTAGAAGAAAATTAAATCAAGATGAATTTATTTAATATGAAATGGCATAGTGAATGGGGGTAGCATGACTACTGCCACAATGCTTCTACCCCTAATTCTCACTAATGAGTCACATCTCCAAAGCAAGACTGCTATGTTATCCCTCATGTTTTTAAAGTTAATCCTGAGATCCTCGGGAAGTTCTTCTCTAATACTCTAAGCTGAAGCCCTCACTGTTATGCTCTCTTTTCCCCTCTTCACACTCCACTCCAGTACTCATTTGATATCATTGTCAGCCAGATTCAATTAGCTTCTAGGAAAGATTATATAGGAAAGTGAATTGTAAGAAGAGCTGTTATTAAATATTCTCCTAAAAGTCTGACATTCTCCAACTAATACATACAGAGTATATAAGAAAGTGACTTCAAACTTTAAGAATACCCATGGCAAGTTGGATAATTCACATCAACTGGAAGCCCTATTGCTGAAGTCCTCAAGATATTTCCCTTAAGTAGGTGGTAGTTTTCTGTTAGTCTCTTAATAAAATTATGAATCTTTGTTCAACCTAAGCATGGCTACAGATGCAAACATGGTCTTCAAGTGTTTCAGGGCCACTAATAGGATGCTAATGCAATGATGAGAAGATGAAATTTCCTCCTGACCTGTCAAGTTTATGAGGTCCTCCTTTGGTCAAAGGAAAGAGAACAAGACCACTGCTCTTGTCTCCCACCAGTCCTTACAAGAAAGTATCCAGGGTATTTAGCTGGAAAATTGCCTCTTCAATCCCTCTTCATTGTAATTTCTGTCTCCATTTTGTACTGGTCTGTATAGAAGATCCATAGAACATGATGACCTTTCTTCAGTCAAGCCAAAAAATTGTTTCTGTGAAATATCACACAAGTTCATTCCATGGCTTCTTAGGATACCAAAATTGATCAAGAGATTTTCACACTTAGTTAGAATTGATTCCCTTTAGATATGTTGCTATCTGGATAAGATGTCATAGCATTTTATCATTTACTTCGGGTGGGATGGGATAAAATGGTTGATTTACTTAATGAACTTACCTTCCTTACATAAGCGCGTAGTCATAAAAGTTTTCCCACAAACCTGGGAAACATTTATAAATATGAATTGGAAGAATAGACACAAATAGGCAATATGTGTTGACAGTGACATCTGAAATGTATGCGTTCAAGACATGCGCAGAAAGGGGTACACAAGAAGTAAATACTTATAATCTAGCCAGGGTGCATATGAAGAGGCATGACTCTCTTCTCTGATTCTCTAGACTCCTTGCTGATCCTGTGCAGCATGTAGTCCATACCAAGTACATATTATCTGTCAGACACTGAAAAAGTTATTTTTCACCAGATGTTGATCGCTACTTGGTGGGATGCTACCCTTGTGCAATGGTAACTGACATGGTTTTATTGGATACAATAAATGTCCCTTTGTGCTTAGAATGTCTCTTTATGCTTAGTGTCCAGATTCCATTGGTGGACTCCATCACATTATGGCTAATTCATCATGAAAGTAGGAGTGGGCCATCATTCCTTTTTCATTTGTTTAAAACTCAGAGATCTTTAAGACAGCTATTTTATAAAAGCAAATCTCTAATTCACTCATTCTTTAGAGTAGAAGAAAAAACTAAGCCCTTAGATGTTTCTGTGTATAAGGAAATCTTCAAGTGTCAAGTTCTTTGGAATACAGAATTGCTCAGCTAATTGCTACCATGTTAGGGTTATCTATATTTGAAAATCATTTTCCTGGTAACTATGACAGTGTCTACCAGTAGCTTCACTTTGATTCAGGATTAAAAATTATATATGGTTTTCATTTTTTTTTCACCTCAAAATTATTTTCAATCTTATATTTAAATGAGTGTACATGTTAAATATTATATAGAAATGAACAGAAAAGAACTAAGCCTTTAGGACATTGTAATCTTATTTACCTTGCCTATTAGTATTTCTGATCCCATTCCTGTCCCCAAATGTGTATTTTTATGTATATGTGTATAAAAGCATATATTTGTACATTCGACATAGTATATATACTCTATATTAGAATACATATATATATATATATTGCATATTTAGCACTTAGTATACTTTATATGGGTAGCTAGACGGAACAGTGGATAGAGTACTGGCCCTGAAGTCAGGAAGACCTGAGTTCAAATGTGGCCTTTGACACTTACCAGCTGTGTGATCCTGGGCAAGTCATTTAACCTTGATTGCCTCTCACTAAATAAAACAATGAATGAATGAATGAATGAATAGTATACAATATAGCATATGCATTATAAATATTGTATATTACACATGTATTATATTTATATATGTATGTATACTGAGACAGCTAGATGACTCAATGGATAAAGAGCTGGGGCTGAAGTCAGGAAGACCTGAGTTCAAATCCAACCTCAGACACTTACTAACTGTGTGATCTTGAGCGAGTTGCTCTTTTTGCCTAGTAGGTAGCTAGGTGGCTCAGTGGATATAGAGCTGGGTCTGGAGTCAGGAAAGCCTGAGTTCAAATTTGGCTTCAGATATTTACTAGCTATGTGACCCTGGGCAAGTCAATTAATCTCCATTTGCCTTCTCCTGGAGAAGAAAATGGCAAACCACTGCAGTATCCTTGCCAACAAAACCCAATGGACAGTATGGTTTATGAGGTCATGAAGTATCAGACACAACTGAACCACTAAACAACAAAAATATGTGTGTGTGTCTTTGTATGTGTGTCTGAACATACCTACCTATATATGTGTTCATCTATACATATATATGTGTATGTGTGTGTTTGTGTATCTTCACCAAGGAAATAACTTAAAATAGTGGTAAACATAGCAGGGAGATTTCACAGACTGTAACTGAAAAGTCATAAGATATTTATTTATTTATATTTAGATAAATTTACCCTGATATTGACTCATGATGCCCTCTATTTCTATCTCCTCAATCACACTCTAGTAGGTATACATCATATTCGTCTCTGCAGACAGGGTAAATTTTAATAGCCAGGCCATTAAGCTTATATAGCAGAGTTTTCAAACATATTTGTATTCCCATCAAAAGAGGCAATTATACCTTATTTTCCAAACATTAGTCTGAATTTGGACCTTTGTTTGCTGTTATCCTAACACAATTTCCAGACATTTTAGTGTCATAAAATATGCTGCGGTGGCAATTCTCCAGCTGAAATGCATTGTCTTTAAATAGAAGTTGTTTTCCTTCTATTATCAATGTGCATTAGAACTGTTGAACACAAAATAAAATACTGCATTTGTAATTTTAAGTGAAACTATCTTTGCATAATTATCTGGTTGAGTAGCATTGAATGTACGATAGAAGTCTTCCCAAATCACATAAATATTCATGTAATTGGGCTGTATGCTGTGCACTTTGTATCAACAGTTAAAAAGAAAAACTAGGATTTTGTGGTTACCATTGTTTCAATGTACTAAACAGACTACAAAATGGCATCCCTTGAAGTGAAAAACACCTGGTGTTTATTAGATATTCAGAGCAATAGAAGTCCAAAGTCAAAATGTGAAATGATCATATTTTATTATGTTAAATTTAATAGTTGTAGAAGCCATTGTCAAGAGTGTTTATTTTGGAGAAAACTCTTTAATCAATAAAGAATAAACCTTATCTAAGATTTCAATTTTCACAAAAAGTACCTTTAAAAGATCATTTTTATTAAGATCCTTAAGCAAAAGATTTGAAGTTTTTTTTTTTTTTCCAGGTAACTTCTTCCCTACACAAAAGCTTCACAACCCAACAACCAGTACCTCAAGCACATAACAGTTAAGGAACTAACAAAATTCAATGGATAAAAGGCCTAATTTTAAACCAAGTCTTCCTTACTCAGTTTTACTTACTATCAACTATGTGTACAACCTATCCAAATAAAGTCAATTATGCTGTTTAAAAACACTAAAATAAATGTCATTATTCAAATATACTCTGAACCTTTTAGGAATGAGTAGTTTTTGTTTTTTTTTTAAGAAAACTGGAATTTGATTATTATTAGTTTGGATTCAAAACTTTAGTTATAAGACCAAAGATATTTGGAGCTACATGGAACCATTTAACAAATGTGAAAACTGAAACCCAGAAAAGTTGACCTTCAGTTGACAAAGATAACACTGGTAGGAAGTGGAACCTGAAGTTAAAATAAATTCCTCTCTTACTCCAAATCTCACTCTTTCCACTGTACCTTCTTTAGCCAGCAGAGAGGTAAAGTGAATAAAAGCTTTAATCTCTAAAATTACAGGAATTCAGAAAGAACTGAGTTCAAATCCAGCTTCTCTGTGTTCAAATCCAACATCTCTGTTTTCCTTTACGACTTCAAATTTCACAGTCCTTTCACATTTCCAGCTTTTTCTAACTTGACCTGAAAGTTCTTTAATTTAGCTAATATTTCTTGTAGTTTTTATTTTGGAGTCTCTTTCCTGAGGTGATTGGTGAATTCTTTCAATGCATCTCTCTCCCTATCCCCCTCCCCCCATCTCTCTCTCTCTCTCTCTCTCTCTCTCTCTATATATATATATATATATATATATATATATACATATATATGTGTTGTGTGTGTGTGTGTAGATATATATGTATATACATATATATATATATAGGTATGTAGATATGGATATGGATATATGTAGAACTATATATCTATATATGTATATATAAATATACACACACTCCTGTGTGATATGTGTTCATAGATATAAATAGAGAAATTTTCCTTGATAAATTCTTGAAAGATGCTGTTCAGGACCTCCTTTGGATTATAGCTTTCAGGCAGTCCAATGATTATGACATCGTCTCTTACAGATCTATATTTCAGGTCAGTTGTTTTTCCAATGAGTTGTTTCACATTTTCTTCTGTTTTTTCATTCTTTCAAATTTGTCTGATGGATTCCTGATGTCCTATAGAATCATTAGCTTCTATTTGTCTAATTCTAATTTTTAAGGAGTTTTTTTCCCCCTTATTTAGTTTTTGTACCTCCTTTCCCATTAGATCAATTCTACTTTTTAAGAGTTGTTTTCCTTTTCCAAGCCATGGATTCTCTTTTCATAATTCTCTTGCATCATTCTCATTTCTTTTCCCACTTTTTCTGCTACCCCTCTTATTTGCTTTTAAGCTCCTTTATGAGTTCTTCCATAAATTTGTTCCGTGCTTGACACCACTTGCTATTTTCCTTTGGGATTTTGCCCAAAGACATTGTTTTCCTCTCTATGTTTGTTTCTTGATCTTCCCTGTCAGCATAATAACTTTCTATGGCCAGTTTCTTTGTTATTGTTGCTGTTTGCTCACATTTATTGGCTTTTTTCCTTTATTTTAAATTTGAGCTCTGCTCTCCGTGGTAGAAGTGGTATTTTCTAAGGTTTCTTACTCTAGGGGATGCAGGCCACAACTGTTTGCCTGGTACTACACTGATGTCCTGAGGTCCATGGGGGACCCTGATATCAGCTGCTGACTGGTATTTGTGCTTTAGTGCAGCCCTAGGGGAAGAGGAAACTTCCAGCAGTCAAACCACCCCTCCCCCATACCTAATGCTTTGAACTTCAGTGTAACCCAGGGGACACTCAGAAAAACATCATCTGGCCATGATCCTTGGTACACACCATCCAGCTACAGTTCAGCACCAGGTGAGCGACAGCATTATATAGCTTCTAACTGGCAGAGCCAGAGACCACAGCATATACTTTACAAGCCAGCAAAAAAGGCAATCACAATGAAAACACAAACTAGAAAAGCAAAGACCATAGAATCCCACTATGGAGACAGGAAAGAGAAAAATGTAAACTCAGAAGAGGACAGCATTGACGCTATACCCACGTCTGAAACCTCAGAAAGGAATATAATTATTATTTATCTACTGGAAAATCATGATGAAAAAAGAGCCTGGAGAGTATCTTTGAAGAAATCATCAAGGAAAATTCCCACAAAGTCCTAGAATCAGAGTGTAAAATAGTCATTGAAAGCATCCACTGTTCTCCTCCTAAAAGAGATCCAAAACTGTAAACTCCAAGGAATACTATAGCCAAATTCCAGAATTATCAAGTCCAGGAGAAAATACTGTAAACAGCCAGGAGGAAACAATTTGTACATCATAGAACTACAATAAAGATCATGCAGGACCTTGTAGCTTCTACATTAAAGGACTAGAATGATTTGATGTAAAGCAATGGAGCTTGGACTACAACCAAGGATCACTTACCCAGCAAAATTGAACATAACCTTTCAGGCAAGGAGATGGACATTCAGTGAAATAAGGGACTTCTAGCCCTTCCTGATGAGAAGATCAGAGCTCAATGGAACATTTAATCTTCAAATACGAGACTCAAGAGACACATAAAATGGTAAAGATGATAAAAAACTTTTTATTCAATAAGGGCAAATTGTCTATATCTCTGGATGGGAGGATGATCCTTGTTAATCTTGGAAATGGTATATTTATTACATTTAAAAGAGATATAAGTATTTAGAGGGTGTAGGTATAAATTAATTGATGTGATGCTAAAAACCTTATTAAGGAGTGCAAAGGGATTGTAATGGTGGAGGCAGGAAATGTGGAGGCAGGTAAGGTTATGTCACATAAAGAGTTACAAAAACTTATCATAGAAAAGCAAAAGAGGGGAGGAGCATTGCTTGGGATTTACTCTCATCAGATTTGGTTCAAGAAGGGAATAACATACTCTGTTAAGTACAGAAATCTAACTTGCCCTACAGGCAGTAGTAGGGAAAAAGGTAAAGAAAAGGAGGCTTAGAAAGGAGGGAAGAAGTAGTAGGGGGAAAAGGTAAGAAAATGGAGGGGGGAAATTGAGGGAGGTGGTGGTCAAAAGCAAACTCTTTTGAGAAGTGGAAGGAAGAAGGGAGAAATAAAAGTATAAATGGGGGGGAAGAATGGAGAGAATAACACAGATAGTAATCATAACTATGAATGTGAATGAGATGATCTGTCCCATAAAATGGAGGCAGATAGCAGAATGGGTTTAAAACCATAATCCTACAATATGCTGTTTACAAGAAACATATTGAAAACAGGGACATACACACAGGGTGAAAGTAAAAGGCTGGAGTAGAATGCTTCAGCTGAAGAAAAAGAAAGCAGGGTTAGCAATACTAATCTCAGAGAAAACAAAAGGAAAAATAGATCTCATAAAAAGAGATAAAGAAGGAAACTATATCCTGCTGAAAGGCATCATAGACAATGAAGAAATATCATTACTAAGCATGTATACATCAAGTAGTATAGCATCCAGATTCTTAGAGGAAAAGTTAAGGGAGTTAGAGGAAGAAATAGATAGCAAAACTATGTTAGTAGGGGACCTCAACTTCCTGCTCTATGAACTTGATAAATCTAACGTCTAAATAAACAAGAAAGAAGTTAAGGAGGTGAAGAGAATTTTAGAAAAGGTATATGTGATAGACCTCTGGAGAAAATTGAATGGGGATAGAAGGAAATATACCTATTTCTCTGTTTACAAGGTACATACACAAAATCTGACCATTTACTAGGGCATAAACACCTCACAATCCAGTACAGAAAGGTAGAAGTATTAAATGCAACCTTTTCAGATCATGATGCAATGAAAATTATATGTAATAAAGGGTCATGGAAAGATAGACTAAAAATTAATTGGAAAATAAATAATCTATTCCTAAAAAATGAGTGGGTCAAACCACAAATCATTGAAACAACCATTAACTTCATTCAAGAGAATTACAATAATGAGATAACATACCAAAACTTATAGGATGCAGGGAAAGTGCTTTTTAGAGGAAGTTTTATATCTCTAAATGCTGAAATGAGTAAAATCAAGGAAAAGGAGATAAATGAATTGGGCATGCAACTAGAAAAAGAACAAATTGAAAATCCCTAATTAAATACCAAAATAGAAATACTACAAACCACAAGAGATATTAATAAAATTGAAATTGATAAAACTGTTGTACTAACAAATAAAACTCAGAGCTGGTTTAATGAAAAAAAAAACAATATAATTGATTAACCTTTAGTTAATTTGATTTAAAAAAAAAGAAATCCAAATTATCAGTACAAAAATGAAAAGTAGTAATTCACCTCCAATGAAGAGGAAATTAAAGCAATAATTAAGAATTATTTTGCCCAAATATATGTTCATAAATTTGACAACCTTAGTGAAATGGATGAATATTTACAAAAATATAATTTGCCCAGATTAATAGAAGAAGTAAAATATATAAATTACCTCTTCTCAGAAAAACATATTGAACAAGTCATCAATGAACTTCCTAGGAAAAAATCCCTATGGACAGATAGATTTACAAGCAAATTCTATGTAACATTTAAAGAATAATGAATTCCAATACTATTAGACTATTTGGGAAAACTGGTAAAAAAAAGTCCTACCAAAATGTTTTTTTTTAATTTCATTTTAGTTTGCATCATTCATTTCCACAAGATTTTGAGTTACATATTTTCTCCCCTTCTTTCCCCTACCCACCACCCC
>CM053587.1:140796166-140821936 GCA_028646515.1 Pseudochirops corinnae | reverse complement strand
ATATGGTATAAACTATATTTATATATTTTCTTATTGTTATTCTTTTTACCTCACTTTTAATTGTTGTTATGATTTCTTTTTGCTGCTGTTATCATTCATTTAGTTATTTCCAACACTTTATGATTCCATTTGAGGTTTTCTTGACAAAGATCCTAGAGTGGTTTGGTATTTCCTATTCCAGGTCATTTTAAAGATGAGGAACTGAGGCAAAAGGAGCTAAGTTGACTTGCCTATGGTCATACAACTAGTAAATGTCTGAGTTCAGATTTGAACTCAGGTCTTCTTGATTCCAAGCCAGGCACTTGATACATATCACCACATAGATGAACTGATTCATTGTTTTACCTACTCATTTTTTTTTCTTCTGGATGTTGTTTCTTTGCCTTAGACAACTAGTTTTCAATTTATATCTCAACTTTCACTCTGTATGTTGAACGCTTTCTGGAATCTGATCCTTGTGGTGCATTGCAATGGCAAATAGGACCCTTATTTGAAGAAAGTGACTTCTTATGGTACCTAATTTTCCCAAAACAAAGTTTATTATGAGGTCTACATTACTTCTCCTTTATCTCATTGGATCATATTTTAATGACCATCTGTCATTCTCCTCTCTAGGTCAAGAATGGCCTTCTCTTCTTTCCATTTTAGTTCTCCACTTAAAAAAAAAAACCCTTACTTCTTTTCACCCAAAGTGAAAGAGCATATAGATTTATTTTCTGCCTCTTGCCTCATAAATCTTCCTTACAGCAAAATATCTTCGTGCCACACTACACCACTACCAAAAAATCACTTACAGGGAAATAAGTATTTCTAGAAGATGATGTAAGGTAATTGTATATTTCAAGTTGAGTATAAAGTCAATTAAAAGAAAAAGAGAAGAGACATAACCAATTCAGAGAATAGTTTCTGGTGCAGTTTGACCTCTCTACCTCAAATTTCTGCCCTATTCAATATGCCATCTACTTAGTTACCAAAGTGATTTTCCTAAGACCCATGTCTGACCCTTACCTCCCCTATCCACAAATTCTACTGACTCCCTATTGACTATAGGGTAATTTTTTTTCTCATACTTATCAATTTTTTCAAAAAAATGTGTTTTGTGTAAGTTTTATTACATACATACTTATTAATAAAGACTTGTACATAAGTTACAAATTAGTAAGTATAATGTGGTATATACTCATATATAAGCATGTAATACACATATAATTTATTTATAAATATATGTATCTGTGTATATTATACACACACATTCACCTTATACATATGCATATGAAACATATTTAGACACCCTTGCTCAAGGCAGTGAGCTATTAATTATGGTCTGTAGCCTCATTGCAAGTCATGGAAAGACTCTAGGGATCATGGATCAATTAATCAGAATTTGGAAATATCAGTGATATACAATCCTCTATAGGAGTCAATCATGTGCTTCTCTTCTATAAAAACACTGTCCATTTCAATCTTTGAAGGTGACTATTTCTTCTTCAATAAACTCTAGATGTTCCCTAGAGTTGAAAATACAGTTTCATCATTATCTGGCTTCTTTAGTATATGTATTTATGTTAGTTTCATCATATGTGTAATTATAAATATATTTGTAAATATAGTTGTGATTTATATTTATCTATTATGTCAATATTAATGGTTATATTCAGTTATATAATAATTGATATTTTATTAAATATATCCACACAGATTTGCATATATACATGTACATGTATGTACCTGCACACATATGCTCATTTTTTTTAATCAGTGGGAAGTACAGTCAAATAAGTGTGGAGACTAGTAATAAAGCTCCTCCCCTTTGCAAACAGCAGTTTGCTGATTGAACCAAACTTATGGATTAGGTAGTCTATATGTACTGTGCTTAAATTCTATGATCTTAGATCTTTGACAATAGACTCTTGAAACTATAGGTTGCTCTAACAACCCTGCCTATGAGACTTGTTTTGAAGCTTTATTGCCATGAAGAAATTACTTTCTATTTTCAAAGGTGAGACCAACAGAGTATAGTCTCTGATAGTCATACTCAGCTGAAAAAATTTTGAGTCTCCACCTGGTAACCAACTGTGTTTCTATCAGTACCAGACTGGCTTATTTTATACTGTCTCATCAAGGGAAGATCTATCATGAAGGACTAGATTTTTTTTTGGGGGGGGTGAGCACAATAACTCATAAAAACTCTTGGGTAATGTATTGGAGGGTTGCAATCCCTATATTTGAAAGGAACATCTAAGCCAATGAAATAATGACATTTGTAAACAACTGAAAATTACATTAAGTTTTTGGCAGTCATATTGACCTGTCAATTCTTATTGAGCTCACAGGAAACTGAAATCCTGAAGGTCTTTTTTTGATGTATGAGCTACTTTTTTATAAAAGAGGAAATAATATTTTATGTTTTCCAATTTCATGTAAAGAGAGTTTTCAACATTCAACATACATTTTAAATAAGATTTTACGTCTCATTTTTTTTTCTTCCTTCCATCCCCCCTCCCCAAGATGAGAAGCATTCTTATATAGGTTATGCATGTGCAATCATATAAACATATGTCCACCTTAGTCATTTTGTGAAATAAGAAATACAACAAAAGGGAAAAGCCACCAAAAACAAGTGAAAATAGTATGCCTCAAATTGCATTCAGACGCTATAGTTCTTTCTCTGCATGTGGATAACATTTTCAATCATGAGTCTTTTCGAATTGTCTCAGATAATTGTATTACTGAGAAGAGTTAAGTCAGTCATAGCTGATAATGTTGCTCTTACTATTTACAATATTCACTCAGAATCAGTTCATGTAAGTCTTTCCAAGTTTTTTTTTCCTAAAATCAGCCTACTCATCATTTCTTGTAGGACAGTAGCATTCCATTACCTTCATATGCCACAACTTGTTAAGCCATTCCTCAATTGATTGACACTTCCTCAGTTTCCAATTCTTTTCCACCACTACAAATATTTTTGTACACGTGGGTCCTTTTCCTTTGTTACGCTGTCTTTGGGACACAGACCAAATAGTGGTATGGGCTAGATCAAAGGGTATGCACAATTTGGTTGCCCTTTGGTAGTAGTCCCAAATTTGCTCTCCAGCATGTTTGGATCAGTTCAAACCTCTGCCTACAGTGCATTAGTGTCCCAATTTTCCCACATCCTCTCCAACAGTTATAATTTTCCTTTTTTCTCATATTAGCCAACCTAGAGGTGAGGTAGTATTTCAGAGTTCTTTTAACGTGCATTTCTTTAAGCAAAAGTGATTTAGAGCATTTCTTCACATGCCTATAGATGTCTTTGATTTCTTTATTTGAAAACTGCCTGTTTATATCCTTTCAGCATTTATCAATTCAGGAATGGCTTGTATTCTCATAAATTTGATTTAAAATTTTGACTATATATATCTGAGAAATGAGGCCTTTTTCAGAGACACTTGTTGTAAAGATTTCTTCCCAGATTTTTGCTTTTATTCTAATCTTTATTCCATTGGTTTTAAATTTAATATGAACAAAATTATTTATTCTATATTTCATAATGTTCCATATCTTTTGTTTGGTCATGAATTCTTCAACTCCCTGTATATCTGACAGGAGGATTGTTCCTTGATCTTCTAATTTGATTGCTTCATTGTCTATGGCAAAAGGACGTTTCCTTCCTTATCTCTTTTAATTAGGTATATTTGTGCTTTTACTATGTTTAATAGGATTGCTACCTCCCTGCCCTTTTTTTACTTTTTACTTCAGCTGAAGCACAGTAGATTCTGTTCCAGATCTTTTACTCTCTATGTGTCTCTCTGCTTCAAATGTGTTTCTTATAAGCAACCTACTGTAGGATGCTGTTTTTTTTAATCTACTCTGCTATCCTCTTCTGTTTTATAGGAGAATTCATCCCAATCACATTCACCGTTATGATTTCTACCTGTGTATTTTCCTCTAACCCAGTGGTTGTCAACCTATGGGTCACAACCCCTTTGGGGGTCGAACAACCCTTTCCCAGAGGTCCCAGGGGTCACCTAAGGCCATTGGAAAACACATATTTCCAATGGTCTTAGTAACCGAGACACTGCTCCTCTATCAATCTCCAGGTGGGCTTGCCCACCTGCAGATACGCCCACATACAAATATTAAAGGGTCACAGCATTAGCAAGGTTGAGAACCAGTGCTCTAACCTATTCTTCTTCCTGTTTGTCATTTCTCTCCTTCCACCCTTTCTCAACTCACCAGTGTTTTGCTTCTGTCTATCACTTCCCCTGATCTGCCCTCATGTAATAGTAATGGAATTTGAAGATCCCCTTGTATTGATTGGCAAGCTAACAGGTACTTAACACTTAGTTCCAAGCTCACAATTGTGTCAAGTATTAAGACCCAGAAATTGTGAATCCTGCAGTTGGGATGGACTTCCTGATGTAATAGGAAGGGGCTAGAACAGAATGGAGCTAATACCTCATATAAGGTAAAGTATAAGCTGGAGAATCAGAACTTCTTAGAGCAAGCCACATGGAGGCTGAGGAGGAGAGGCCCAGGCTGGAGAAAATGATTTTGATTTTGAGAACAGAGCTTATGGTGGTGAAGCTTCTTCTGAGAGCCAGCCAAAACTTCTGCTGAGAGCTTCTGAGAATCAGCTAGAGCTACTGAAGACTTCTGAGGGCCAGCTGGAGCTGCCACAGGAAGCATGATTGTGGTGTCAGTATTTTGTCTATCTGTTTTGGGTCTATGTTAATTTCACAGGCAGAAAGTGAATTGAGGAGGATGCCAGCAATGTGTTTGAATGTAGGAACAGAAACTGCAAAGGACCTGAGGTGAATTAGACACTGTGAGCTTCAGTGTGGAGCAGGACCTGCACAGAGCGCTGGACAAGGAATTGTGAGCTGTCTACCTTTGAACTTAGGCGGCAGTTGGTTAGATTCTGGCAGGAGCTGGGACCATGGAAGAGGAACCATGGAATCTGAGAGCCTGCCTGGAGTCAAGATGAAAAGACCTCTCCTTGGGTATTTAATGCTGACTGATGAGATTGTAACTTAATTGTGACCTAGGGGTGAATGACCTTTGTACTTTGTGATTGAATTAAGGATTTACTAAATGGAGGACTTACTAAATGAACATTATCTTTTGCTTAAAACTATGGGACCACTTTGATGAAAACTATGTGACCATTTTAGTGATAAGTTGTGAAGTTATAAAATTTTGAATGCTGTACTTTGATTTCTGCCAAGTTTTTGCTTTAATTTACTGTTAAATAAATAAGGAGTTCACTATACTTTGTAATCAGAACATTGAAAAGCTGTTCACAGCAGCAGTCCTCTAGAAAGCTGCTCGTGCTTGGTTTTATAACTCCCTTACATCAATTGTCAATTCTTTTAAATAATCTCCTTCCCTCCTACTTCCCTGTTGGGTAAGATAGATTTGTATATTCAACAGACTGTGCATGTTATTCCCTTTTTCAGCCAATACTGATAAAAGCGAGGCTCAAGCAATGCCCATTCCTCACCCTCCTATCTTCCCTTCCACTGAAATAGGTCTTAATTGCCTCTTCATGTGAGGACATTTTCCCCATGCTGCCTCTTCTTTCCTTCTGTACCCTTTACACTCCTCTTTCCCATTCCTTAATTTGTTATCGTTCCCTCAAATTCACCTTTAGCCATATCCTATATGGGTGTACCACATGTGTTATGCCACATCTTCCACGTAAATTCCTTCTATATGTACTGTTAATGACATGATTTTTAAGCATTACAAGTATTATTTTACCATGTAGGGATGTAAACATTTTTGGTCCATTGAATCCCTAATATTTTCTTTTTTCAATTTTACCTGTTTATGCTTCTCTTGGACTTTTATTTTGGAGGTCAATCTTTTTTTAAATTTAGTTCTAGTCTTCTCCTTATGAAGACTTGAAACCTTTTATTTTATTGAATGATTATTTGTTTCCTCAATGTATGATGCTTAATTTTGCCAGGTAAGTGATTCTTGGTTTTAGTACTAACTCCTTTGCCCTCCAGAATATCATGGTCCATGACCTATGATCCTTTAATGTTGCAACTGCCAGGTCCTGTGTGATCCTGAGAGTGACTCCCTGATATTTAAATTGTTTCTTTCTGACAACTTGTGGGTGGTTGTTTTTTCCCCCTTGTTCTGATAATTCTGAAATTTGGCTATAATGCTCCTTGGGATTTTTATTTTGGCAGCACATTTTTTTGAGGTGCTCAATGGATTCTTTCAATGCATATTTTGTCCTCTGGTTCCAGGAAATCAGGGCAGTTTTTCTTGATAATTTCTTGAAAGATGCTCTTCAAGTCCTCTTTTTGCTTACGGTTTCCGGGAAATCCAATGATAGTGATATTGTCTCTCCTCAATGTGTTTTCCAGATCAGTTTTTTTTTTTAATTAGATGTTTCACATTTTCTTCTATTTTTAAAATTTTTTTCTGAATTTGTTTGATTAATTCATGATGTCTCATAGACTCATTAGCTTCCACTTGCTCAATTCTAACTTTTAAGGTATTGTTTTCCTCAATTAGCTTTTGTACTTTCTTTTCCATTTGGCCAATTGTACTCTTTAAGCACTTTTCCAGGCTGTTGATTCTTTTTTTTGTTTCATAATTCTCTTGCATCACTCCCATTTACTTTTTCTATTTTTCTTCTATGTCTTGTATGATTTTTAATCACCATTTTTTTTTAGCTATTTTGTAAGACATTTTGGGGCTTGAGATGACTCCCCATTCTTCTTTGTGGTTTTACTCAGGGTGCTTTGATATTGTTGTCTTCTTCTGAGTCTGTTTATTCGTCTTCCTTGTAACCGTAAGTGTATATGGTCAGATGCTTTCTTTTGTTGTTGTGGTTGTTATTTACAATTCATTTCATTTTTGGAGGGGGAGTTCATTTCTTTTAAATTTGAGCAGTGCTTCCAGGTTGAAAGGGGCATTATGTCTGGCATCTTGTTCTCATGGTTATAGTCCCTGACTATTTACCTGGTGCTGCATGGATGTTGTCCTAAGGCCCACAGAAGACCCTTCTGTCTGGTGCTGTGCTGAGGGGGTGGGGTGGAAGGTTGCTGGTGTTACTTGAGGCTGTAGGAGTCTGGCAGTTTACCTGGTGCTAAGCTATGGTCCCAGTGGTAGTGTCTGATATGGGGTGTTTCTGCATTTCTGCGTTTCCCAGTGGCTACACTGAAGCAAGTGAAGATCTGGCTGCAGGAGGCTACCTGTTTGCCTGGGGATATGATGAAGTGTGGCAGATTGGTGCTGTATTATGGCTGCCTGTTGTTTTAGACACCCATAGGGTAGGTGTCTATATGTTTTCCCAGGGCTACACTCAAGCATGTGGTGGTCCTCAGAATTCAAGTCTGCCAGTTACCCTAGCTATGTTACTGTGCATGGTGGATCCTGGTGTTGGTGTTTGCCTGCTCCACCACACTGGAACTTAGGATATCCTACTGGCTTTCTGAGATACACCTTGCTGCTGGTTTTCTTGAATGCTTCCTATCCTGGGCTGTGCTCCCCTTTCAAGCAAGTGAGATGTATCTTTCTTCCTTTTGCTTCAAGTTTCTTGGGCTAAAAGATTGTTTCACCCCATCTTTTTGCTGACTCTTCTGTTCCAAGATTCATTTGGGCCTCTACTTTACAGTTGTTTAGAACATGAGTATGGGAGAGTTGCAGCAGTTTACTGCTTACTTTACCATCTTGGCCATGGCAAGCAAATTTTTACATAATTTTTCATAAGCCCTTATGACTGACAGTAACGAAGACCCTAGTCAGATCTACAAATGTTGTATATAGACCTCTGTTCTGCTCCTGGCATTTTTTTCTGGAGTTGTCAAGTAGCAAACTTTATATCAATCATTTCTTGGCCCTTTCTCAAGCCATACCAGCTCTCAGGTGGATGATCCCATCTTCCAGGTAAAGGATCAGTCTATTAAGGAGGTCTCTGGTAAGAATCTTGCCATAAATGGTTGAGAGACACCCCCCTAATTGTCACAGGACAGTCTATTTCCTTTATCTATATAAAGATGTATAGTGGAGGCATCCTTAAACTCTTGGAGGATAACCTCTTCTTGGCATTTAACCTGGAAAATTTCAGTCAGCTTTTATATCAGCAATGGACCCCTTTTGTCTGGTAAATCTTGGCTGAAATAGAATCAACACCAGATGCTTTGCTACAGGGAAGGAGCCTAATGCTATTCAAAACCTCTTCTTCATTTGGAACATCAGCTCAGGAGGGAATAACTTCAACTTGAGATAAAATGGCTTTGGTATTCAATGATGATGGCCCATTGAGAACACTGTAGAAGTTTTCAGCCTTTCTCTCTAGGACCATGTCCTTATCACTAATCAATGTGGCTCCATCAGCACTGAGTATTTGGGATGCTTCAAAGGTCTTTGGTGCATAAATAGCCTGCAGGGAATCAGAAAAGCACTTTGATTTGTTGCTAAAGGCATAAAACTAAATTTCATCTGCCTCGTGGAACCCTGCCAAGAATCCTGCCTCTCTCTATGCTTTGTGTGTACTTTCGTTTTGATGGAATTGAATGCTGTCTTCTTAGAGGTGGAAGAACTATCCCACTGGTAAACTCTGTGGAGTTCTTGTTTTTCATTTAGCAGCTTCTGAATTTCCCCATCAGTTTTATCAAACCAGTCTTAATGTTTGCAAGTGTTTTGACCCAGATAAACAAATGGAGTACTGTACTCCAAATCTCTGAAAGCTGTGCACTCCTTTTCTGGTACACTGTTGTCAACGGTATGTTGACTCAACTTTTTCCTCCATGTTATCAACAAATTGTTCTGACTCAGAGCAGTACTTTAATCTGCTGACATGAATTTTTCTGGTTGTAATTTTCCCTTGAGGCCATCACTGTTGTTAAATGCAAAGATTTAGCTTGGAGAAGTTCAATACTACACTCTGCAACACACATTGCCTTCTCCTCTCTCACATCCCCCCTGTCTCTTCTTACAATCACATAGTTTATTAAATGTCAATGTTTGCTGTAATTGTGAATTTACTCTAATACTTCATAATTTAATTATTTGAATTTTGCACAACTCTTCATATATAATATCTCACATCTTCACAATATTCCTGTGAAGTAGATTCCCTGGTTATCATATTCTTCTTTTATAGAAGAAAAACTAGAGATGTAACACACAGCTCACTGTACCATGCTGCCCATCCAAAGTAACTGAATGCTAAAATGATGGCATTAACATTGAATCAGGGCCTGCATATTTTACATGTTAATAAATAACCAAGAACCATCAATGAAAACTGATAGTCATTTGTGATTTGGTCATGCATGAAGACTGACCTAGAGATGTGGAATATATTTTATTTTACTATTTATCCCTTGGGCTGCTTAGTTACTCCAATTTTTTCATGTGCAAACTGGGGACTAACATGTGAGAGACCTCATTTGTAGCATGACTGTACTTAATCTCTCAAACCATATATGTATTAGCACATCAGGTTCCTATAGCTCAAAAATGCCACTTCTCCCTCTTAGGATCCTAAGGGTACCTCTGGGAGGATGGAAAATATCTTCTTGATATTATTGACTCCATCAGGTTTGGGGATAAGAATTCACTGTTTAACAAAAACTACTGGGAACACTGGCAAACAGTATGACAGAAACCAGATATAGGCCAACATCTTACATAATATAATCAGATAAGATAAAAATGGAGACATGATATACACATACATAGTGATACCATTAGCAAATTAGGAGAGCAAGGAAAAGTTTACCTGTTGAGGCTATGGAGAAAATAAGAATGTATGACCACAACAGAGACAGAGAGCATTACTGTGTATAAAATCAACAATTTTGATTGCGTTAATTTGAAAAGATTTTGCCCGAACAAAACCAGTTCAACCAAGATTAGAAGGAAAGCAGAAAGCTAGGAAACAATTGTTACAAGTGTCTTGATAATGATCTCATTTCTCAAATATATAGATAACTTTTTCCAATTTTTAAGAATTCAAGTCATTCCCCGATTGATAAATGGCCAAAGGACATGAAAGGGCAGTTTTCAGATGGAATTAAAGCTATCTATATTCATATAAAAATGCTCTAAATCACTATTGATTAGAGAACTACAAACCAAAACAACTCTGAGGTACTATCTCACACCTATCAGATTTGCTAATATTGCAACAACAACAACAAGAGGACAAGAATAAATGTTGAAGGGGATGTGGGAAAATTGGGACACTAATGCATTGTTGGTGGAGTTGTCAACTGATCCAACCATTCTGGACAGCAATTTGGAACTGTGTCAAAAGGGCCATCAAACTCTGCATATTCTTTAATCTAGGAATAACACTAGTAGGTCTGCATTCCAAAGAGATAAAAAAAGGAAGGGAGAATATATTTTCATAAAAATATTTATAGCAACTCTTTCTGTGGTGGCAAACAATTAGAAATTGAGAGAATCCCTGTCATAAAATGACTGAACAAGTTGTGGTATAAGATTGCAGTGGAATACTAATATGCTATAAGAAATGATGATCGGGCTAATTTTAGAAAAATTTGGAAAGACTTCTATGAACTGATGCAAAATGAAGTGAGAAGAACCAGGAGATTGTTATACACAGTAATAGCAGAATTGTGTGATGATCAATTGTAGATGACTTAGCTATTCTCAACAATACAATGATCCAAGATAATTCCAAAGGACTCATGGATGAAAAATGTTGTCCACCTCCAGAGAAAGAACTGATGGAATCTGAATTCAGATTGAAGCATACTCTTTTTAACTCTTTTCTGTTTTTTGTCCTATTATGTTTTTCTTGCTTTGCATTTATGTCTTTCTTCATAACACGAATAATATGGCAATATGTTTTGCATGATTGAATAGTTTAGCCCATATAAAACTGCTTATGGTTTCAGGGAGAAGAGTTGAAGGAGGAAAAAGGGAAAATTTGCAACTCAATTTTTTAAATGAATTTTAAATTTTTTTCTTTTCATGAAATTGGGGTAAAATAAAATACTATTGTAAAAATATTATTGGATTAAGCCTTATCCCAGTGTAATCTCCCAATAGCAATAGTAGCAGCTATGTGTAACACTAGATACGGTGCTGGGTCTGTAGTCAGAAAGGCTCAAGTTCAAATTTGACTATAGTTACTTACTAGCTGTGTGACCATGGGAGCCTCATTTAAAAACAAACAAACAAACAAACTCAGTTTGCCTTGGTTAACTCATTTATAAAATGTGGACAATAATTGCACCTATCTCCCAGGATTATTATGAGTATCAAAGGAGATAATAATTGTAAAACATTTAGTACAGTACATGATAAATGGTAAGTTCTATATAAATATTAGCTATTATAATTGTTATCCAGAGACAGAATCTTCCCTATCTAACTAATATCAGTAATTAGTGCTCCAAGATAATCTAACATCAATTTTGGCAATGGGGTAGCTAATGAAAAGATAAAGCAATAACCAAAATACAAAAATACCCTCCAATCCTGCAGGTCAAGTCTGCCTTTTACTGTCTTGATCATGGTGGAGAATGGGCTCAAACCTAAAGGTGTTGCCACAAAGCGATAATCTAGCCGAGTTGCTTTTTTTTTTTTTTTTTTTGATGTACCATAAAATCACAGTTCCTCCCTTGGAGGAGGACACAGAGTATCAACTCTATTGTCAATTTACAATTCTATTGGGTCAAACATGTTACTCCTTGGGGCTTTTCTTCAGCCTTGGCAGGAAAAAAGCAAAATAAAAGCTTGTGTGCACTAATTTAAGTGTTCTTAGACCCTTGGTGGCTCTCTTGACCTTTCTAAGTTCAAAATGTTCAATATCTCTTCAACTAGGAATAATAAAGAATATCCGCAACTGTGATAAAAGTAGCAACAGGGTCATATGCCCAGACCTTTCTTCCCACCCAAAGGCTTCTTATTGCATTGAATCCTCAACTTGAATATGACAAGGGAGAAACAGTGAGTTGGGTGATTTAATGTTTTTGTGTGCATACCCAGTTTCTTCTCAGCAGTCAAACACATGGCTGTTTTTTCATCATTCAGTAAGCAGACTAGAAACAATCATAGGATACCAGTTTATGCTTTGAAATGAAGAGCTAAGTCCTACCATGCTACCTCATAATAAACTTCCAGAAACAGATCCATCCCCTGCTTCCACAAAGGGGATTTCATTACTCAGAGTATTCTGCACGTGTTTCTAAAGACTGGCTAGTTCCCTAATTACACATGGATGTAATGAACAACCTGCAGAAGACTTCCAAACACAAAGAATTTTCCTTTTTAAAGAAATAAATGTCATTTAAATTTTAAAATGTTGAATAGGTTTTGAGATTTCTATAGCATAAAGGCCACAACTTTTTTTTAAAAATTTAATCAGTTATTAAATCAGAACATTCTAGTATATTAAAGAGAAGAAAGTAGGACAAAATGTTGTATGATCTATGTGATTTCAGAAATTGCCCAGAATCCATTTGGTTTGGTAGTAAACAATAATTCTACTTATCAGAGGGTGTTTGGCTTCCATTCAGCCTTAGATTTGGAAATGATAATGATAATTTAGAAAGAGACTCCTTTGCTTATATTTCACAGTTCGCATATGATGCTAAGGAAAGTTTCTCAAAGTGTAAACATTTATAACTCTCCACTGAGCCATCTAAGAATTGCTGTGGTTTTGATTTTGGATGCAGGGAAATGGAGCTGATTTTAGTAAATTGACCAACACTACTCCAGCAATAATAACACTATGTAGCTGCCTCCTGTTCTCCAGCATAGAATACGTTCTTGATTGAAGAATCCCTGAGCTCCAGGCTTTTCACTATTCTTTGGCCAGGGAAGGATTCAAAGACGCAACTATGGAAAGCAATCTAACAATCAGGGATCTCACATTTGTTCCTCTCAGGCAATATGCTTTGACAGCAAGAATATGGTGTCACTCTGTGATTGTTCCATTGTTCCTGTTGATGGGGGACCTTCTTTAGCTGATTTTTAAATTATGAGAATTTAATATTGAAAGATGAGAAGCATCTTTAAGTAACAAAATAGAGGAAAACTCATGCAATTCCCTACATCTCCCTTGACAATGTTAATAATATAAAAGACCTTACTCACATTCTTACAGTCCCAATGTAATATATTCTCATTCACTGTATATTATTTTCTTTGTGATGTCTTTCACAAAGCTAAGAATTATTTCAATGGAAATGATTCTGGTTGGGATTAATGTAAGACATTTCTTCCTAAGAGCTTTCAGAGCTTTAGGAATGGGACCATGGCGAGGACACACAAAGCATTTTCCTTGATTGCCATTCACCTCATTGGGCTGAACCTCACATTACAGCCTAATGACATAATAAAATAATTTTTCCATGGTAGCTAAGATAAGGAAGAAAGTAGAAAATGTCTCTTCACCTGGAGGAAAAATAAGTATCTTAAAAACAATAAAGTAAGGATTCAGTTTCATATACTACTTAATCTGCTTAATGTATTCCTAAATCATCACCCTTCAGTAAAAAATAAAAAAAAGGTAACTATAATCCATGCAGTTTGACTACAATTAAGTCCAGTGTTTAAATATTTCTTAGGTAATTAAGAATCAGGAAATGGGGTACTTGTTCCAAGAACATCGAGGGTGTCAGTACCATCAGATACATAGTTAGTAGAGGAGGATGGGATGAATAGAGTGTCATATCTAAGAAGAATTGAAAGGTGGAGGGGGAAGATTATGAAGGATTTTGAAGACTAAACTGAGCATTTTATATATTATCCATGGTATGATACAGAGACACTGGAGTTTTTGTTTGTTTGTTTGTTATTTTGTTTTGCTTTTTTTTTTAGTGATGGGTAGGTGGTGTATGTGACATGGTCAGATCTAAATTTTAAGAAAATCCCTTTGAAAGCTGAGTAGAGGATGTAATGGAATGGAAAGAGATGTGTGGTAAAGAGACTCACCAGCAGACTAGGGTAGGTGCAGTAGAGTTATCCTAGATAGCATCTGACCCAATCCCCTCATCTTACAAATGAGGAAATCAAGCTTCAGACTAAGAACACATGACTTCCTTTCAGTCAGAAACTTATTGGATCTCAAAATTTGAACCCAGATGCGTTGCTCTCCATATTTTTACTATGAGTATACTGAGCTAAATATGATTGTTTTAATTGAAATATAGAATTCTACTAACACAATATGGTAAATCACATAATATAACAAATATATTTATTGTACTTTTTTCTTTTGTTTTATTATGGTAATAATCCTGCTTTTACCAGATAACTTTGTTCTTCTAAACACATATGTGTCTAATAGTCACTGATTTCCTTTCACATTTAGTGTTACACAGTTTTTAATCACACCCAAAATTCCTTTGAGTGGTTATGTAAAATTATATGTATTTTTATAATGTGCTTTACCCAGAACTATAAAGATCCATTGTCATTTTAACAATAGTAGAAATGATTTAATTGATTTACAAATGAATAGTATATTGATGGTTTGGATTTGCTCCCAACATTGTTTAATAGCATGGAACAAATTATTTAATGATACAAGATAAATATAAATGTTATTGGAAGACAAACAAAATTTAGACATTTCTGGGTACAACTCTACAAGAAGATATTTGGAAAGAAGATTGGAGAATTTTGTTGTTGTTGTTGTTGTTGTTCAGTAATTGTCTGACTCTTCATTACCCCATGGACCATCTAAGGCCCTTCTATCCTTCACTATCTCCTGAAAACTGTTCAATTCTTCCATGACACTATCTTATCAATCTCCTTCTGTCATCTCCTTCTCCTTTTGCCTTCAAACTTTCTCTACATCAGGGTATTTTTCAAGGGGTCCTGTCTTCTCATGTGACCAAAATATTTAGGCTTTATCATCAGTATTTGATCTTCCAGTGAAAAACCTGAATTAATTTCTTTAATTACTGACTGATTTGATCTCCTTACTGTCCAAGGGACTCTCAAAAGTCTTCTTGAATACAACAATTTGAAAAAACTGATTCCTCCATTTTACAACAATTTAAAAATGGGGATCACATTTGGCTCTCTGTGAAAATCAAATGAAATAAAATTTGTGACATTAGTGAATAAATTGTAAGGAACTATGTAAATAAGATTTTTAAAATTTTAAACTCATGACATCATCTGGACTGTGAACTCCCTTTTCTGCTGCAGATCAATTTGACTACAATTTCTCATTTTACATGAGGCATAGAGAGATATCACTTATCAGGTATAAGACTTAAACCCAAATATTACTGACTTCAAGGTCAGGCCACAATCCATAGCACCATGTTGCTTCTTTTGCAGTAAGTATATGTAATGCCAAGCAAAGGCAACTTCCAAGGTTCAGAATAACAGCATAGTAACTCTATTTTATTCAGTGACAAATTAAGGCAAAAGAAAATTCACAGCATAAAGAAAATCAAAATACAGTGTAACTCATTCATCTAGCAAGTAAGTTCTCAATTCAATTCAAGTACTACTCCATTCCTGGACAATACATTCACTTAGTCAGTCAAAGTCTTTCTTCTCAAATGGATATTAGTTTCCAATCATAAACAAAGTACATTCATTTGGTCAGTCAGAGCACAAAAAGTCAAAAGTTTCCCACCCCTGGATCACAACTGAATTATAATACCATCCATTAACACCAAGCACTTTCTCAAAAGGGGCAGGAGAGCACAAAAGGCCATCCACTCTTAAGCTACAACAAGGTTAAGATATCATCAGAGCACTTAATACCCCAGGAGAGGTTCTTTTTTCATCTTGACCCAAGGCAAGTTCTCAGCAATCTCTGTTCCTGGGGAGACAAAGCTTAACAAAGTCACAATGTACATTGCCAGTGTCCTCATCACTCCACTTTCTGTCTGAAGAAGAGTCCCAGAACCCCTGAAAACATCAACAAGACCCTCTTCCAGGATTTCTGTAAACATACAACAAGAAAATCCTCCTTCAGCGCTTCTGAACCAACAGCAAGTTTTCAGGACCTCTACAACAACAGCACTGTCCTTCACCAGCAGACAAATCTGGCAAAACAACATCAAAAGAGATAGACAAACTACCAACATCATAGCCATGCCTCCTCAGTTCTCAGCAGCTCTGGGTGGCAGTTCTCAAAATTCCTGGGCAGCTCCAACTGGCCCTCAGCAGTCTCTCTCTCATCAGCTCTGGCCCCTGGCAATTCTCCTCTCTCTCTGCCTCCATGATACTTCTCCCCAAAAGTCCTTCTGGCCTCCTCCACTTGGGCCTTCTCTCTACTTTGGCTTCTCCTTAATTCCAGGGCACCAGCTTCTCCCAGTTCAGGCCTCTTTCTTCACATCAACAAGTCCATCCCATAAGTGAGATTCCCAAGCTCTGGGTTTTAACACTCAACCCAAAAACCAAGATAATACAGGGGGATCTTTAAATTTCATTACCATTATAGTATATGACATATGTTAGGGAACGATTGGTAGTCAATATGATTGTTGTGCCATAATAAAGTGACTTCTGTTGTATCACAGTGAAGGATTTATTTTGCCAATGGCAGTTAAATTGCAAATAAAATGTACAGAAAATAATTTCTCATAATGATGCTTTGGCATTGGAAAATATCACATTTCTTTTCTCTACAAAACTCTCTTATTTTCTGGAATACCAACATTTTTCTGTTGTACACCAATGCATTCTGTTATTTTTTTTCATGTCAAAAAAGGGGAAAAAGAGTTTTCTCATCCTAGAGTTCACTATATCAATAAAATCATAGTTCCAGTGCTTATGTCTATCCCTATTCTTATGACTACTGCTACTTTTTCAACCAGTCAGCATTAGTCTCCTTCTTCTTATTTCTTCTCATCTTTTGTTTTCCAAAGCATTGCTTCTAATACACTTTGTCCTTTTTTCTTATATTCATCTTTTTTCCTGACATTCATATTTTCTTATTTTTATTTCTTTTCCTAACTCTTTTTACTTCCTTTCTTGTCCTTTCCCTCTTGATTCTGAGTTTCTTATTTTTCCTGCCTCCTTCTTCAGCACTCCTGTATATCAGTGTCTTGATATCCACCCTGCCCTTTGAAAGGACAAATGACTTCTCTTTACCAGGTACAGTCAATTTGGATTAAAGTATGGCCACGGCATATTTGTAGGGTACACAAATGTTTTCATGGCATAATACATACATACATGTGTGTATACATATATATATATATATACATATACACAAACACGCATATCTGTCTGTCTATCTATCTATATGACAAAAGTAAGAAGGTGGGCTATGGAGATATTTATGATTCAAGGTTACAAATGTATTTTAAATTTCTATTTCAAATCTTGACAAGAAGTAGTTTGATTTGTGTCCAATAAATGAAAGCATGCCTTAAGGTTAGAAATTTGTAGAAATACTATCCTTCCTAGGAAGTACTGCAAAATGAATTTTGCCTCTGTAGTGTTTACAATTTCCTGCATGTGATTCCATTGTTTTGTCACTTCTGTCACTTTTCTCTACTATGCAAGGTGGCTCAATGATATTTTCTTTCTGTGTTTTACTGTTACTTGTATAGAATGTATGTAGCAACTCATTCTGCTCTCTGATTTCTGGAGTTTTGAGTTCCATTCAAGTCACCCTCTGTACATTTCCTCCCCTTTCCCCTTGTACCAGCTGGATTTGCAGTTCTTCCTGCTTTGAGTTACATGTTGTTAGGTTGAGTTACTTGAGGTTAACACTGTTGGGGTCTGGTCTTTTGTGTGTGTGTGTGCCTGTCAACTTTCTAAAACTCTTTTGATATATTTTTGCAAGTACAATTTTATTTTAAATATATAGCTAGATAACTGCTAATAAATTACTCAAAAAAACCTATATGCTTGTATTCTATGAAATGCTTATTCATTTTCTCCAAATTGACTTTTATTAATTCTATTTTTAATTGCTTGAATATTCACATACATGAAATATGAAGAACTGTCCAGTAGCTCAAAATCTAGCTGTTCTAAGTCCTTTCAATATTAGGATAACTTAAATTTTCCAATACAATTCTTTGAAAGTTCTATAGTCCACTTGATTTCAAAGTTATTAAACACTCTGTATGATTTTTGTAGAGATGAAAAATAATCTCTTCAAATGTGACTACATTATATTCCCCTGCTTATCTCATGTCCTAATATTTTTTTTTCTGACTGATACCTTTCATTCTATGGGATCTGGGCTTATATGGAAATTTCAATGAATACATGCAGTAACATGCATCTATGTGAATGCTGAGGTTTTTTGCATTTGAAGACTGTTGGACAGCTCCTGATCCAAGGACAGTGTCATACTTAATAGTCCACATGGTCATACTGTTAGAAATATTGGTGATTTTGATAAAGACCTGATTGACCTCTACTACAGTCTAACACCAGGTACCTTTTAAGGTACTTGACTGGTGAAAGGCTTGTACTGTGATTAGGAGATATAGAGAGATATAGGATCTCCAGGTGAACCCTTTTTCAGGTGGGAAGTTCCTGGGATAGGAAATTGTTATATTTTTACCTTTTACAACCATCTCTACTCAATATTTAAATATGTACCATTGAGTTCACATTAATGAAAAGTACAGTAAAAATGAAAGTAAGTTCCATATCAACTTTCAAAATTTGCGTGAATTTTTGCCAATGTAAAAATCCTTTTGAATCAAATATAATTTTTCATCATTCAAAAATTTTCATTTGAATGCAAAACAGAAAAGCACAGATGTGTTTCAAACTGCTCTTAAAGAGTCCCTTATGTGACTTTCCCACAAAGAAAATTCTTAGGCTTAATCCTTGGAATATAAGAAATAACAATGTTTTACCTCTCAGAAGGCAGGGTACCACAGCACATTAGTGCATGAAACCATGTGATCATCCACTCTTACAAAATGAAGAGACCAGAATTTTAGAATTAGTAATGGGTTACTAAGAGGTTGTGAGTGAAGTGTGACCTTCAGACCATCTCTGGTTAGAATCAGGGCAATAAACACTGGGCTGATTATCATTGATTACATAATGACCAGCATTCTACTTTGTGAGCATTTTAATTAATTATGTAGAAGGGAGGAGTTCTCTCCCCCTGTTTGTTCAAAAGGACTTGTCCAGGCTGCATCTTTTCTCACTGGTGTCAGAGAACACATTAGACATGATTAGCTGTAGGTATCCATGCCTGATGATATCCAAGTAAAGTCCTTTTATACACATATATATATATTTCATCTTATAATTGTATTTGCAAGTTAATGTTTGAAGTGTCAGTCTTTGTGAAATTAGCTCATCTTGTTATGATTTCAAGCTTTGATGTGAGTGAAAGACTTCAATTGCAATGCATAGTCACATCTGAGAGTAAACTGCATAGACAAAGAGACTTACAAGACTAGTAAATCAAATACTCTCAACTGTCTATGTGGATTATGAGATACTATTTGCATAACTTTGAAGTATTTATACTGATGAAATTACAATAATTAAAATCATTGCTGTGTCAATTGCTCGATGCCACAAGGCATAGCAATTACTAGCATGCAAATCAGACTTTGTGTAAGCATTTTAAAGAATAATTACCTTATTTGATTCAGATGTGCCTGAAAGGCATTAGGAATCATTTGAGCTATTTTGCCTTCAACAATTTTTAGTTTTGAAGGCGATATTCTTGTTGTTGTTTTTATCGCTGATTTATTTTTATGTATCAGTTTTCCAGGCTTAGAGAAGAAGCTGAATGCCATTGATTTAAAAACAAAGCAAACAACCAAACCAAAAACAAACAATTTGAAACAAAACATTTGCTATGTGACTTGGAGTGATGATAACACAGTTGAATTTCTTTCCAAGAAGTTTTATGCTACCATAAGTTTTATTTGTATGGACTCTATTTTGCAACCTCATCAGCTTTATAATAAGTGGAAGCCTATACTTCACATCTACATTTCCACACCTCAGGATCAGGGCTCTTAAGCTAATGGTGTAAGAAAGGGCAGAAGATGAAGGATCATAAAAGCTCTACTTACAAAGCACACCTGACACAAATAATCCATGCCAGGTCACTTAGGGAACTGAAAGATTTATTCTTGAGTCATTTTGAAGTTGAAATCTTCAACTTCACCATTAGCCTCCAAAAGCTTAACCACTAACACCTTCTTAGGGCCCATATTTTAGGAACAATTTAGTATTTCACAGAAAATTTTAACTGATGTCAGGACTTGAACAGAGATTTTTCTTTATAAGGTTATGTTACATGAATAAGAATTTCAAATACTTTTTTTTTTTTATCTAGGGCACAAATAATCTAAAAATCAGGGAGAAATTTTCTGCTAACTATGCCATGCAAAGTAAATGAATTGTGGATTTCTGATGCAAGGCATTATAATCTTGCATCTAGGAATGATACAGAGAGCCTGATTTTTAAGGGGAGACTAATGCAGCAGGAAAAGCACCAACTTTTGAGTCAAAGTACTTGAGGTCAAATCACAGCGCTGTTATTTCATACCTGTGTAAGAGCAAGTAACTTAGCTTTTCTGGGTACCATTCTCTTCATTTGTCAAATAATGGAGTTGTAATAATTGATCTGAGAAGGTTCTTCAACTCTAAATCAATTATTCTAAGATTTCTGGAGTCCTTTCCATTGCTAAATCTGTGCTCCTAAGAGCCTATAACCTGTAATTTCTTTCCTCTTTAGAGTTTTTTAATCTGAATTTCTTGATTTATTCTTTGAATGCAACTTTTTTTCTCCTAAACTGATATAATTTTCTTCATAGTTTTCCATTGAGAAGCTACTTTTCCTGAAACTTAAATATTATCCCATCAAATGACAAAGTATCATTGATGGTTCACAAATAAGGTCTCTTTTAGAGCCTATTAAGACCTACCCCTTCATTTATGGATGAAGAAACTGAGCTGGACTGATATTAAGTTGTTTATCCACGGCCATACAGTTAGGAAGTATCTGAAGATATATTTGAATTTAGGATTCCTTGATTCCAAGCTCAGTACAGTGTCTTTGAATCATGACAAGAGTCTGTTATGTTCACATTTTTAGTTTCAGTGAATATTCTGAAGACACTGAAAGGATGTTGAGATGTCTTCTAAATTGTATCAGATCATACTCCTAAAATAGAAGATCTCTTTAGCAGTTAATCCTAATAAGCAAATTTCTCTCAAAGTTTCAATAAATCTGCTTTCCTTTGGGTCATGGAATTAAATGCAATAAACAGGAAGATTTCAAAGCATTTGTGATAGAAACTCCTGCTCTCAATATATATATATTCTATAATTATGAATATAATTAGTATTAATTAATGCAAATTATATCTATTCTGGATTTTATCCCTTTTAGAAAGAACTCAATGTACTCTTACAATTGAATCACCTGAAAAATGTAGATGAATCAATTGTTTTAGCTTTAAATCTTTGCCTGGGAAATATTTTCTTTGAAGGCTAGGGAAAGAATAGGATCTTGGAAATTTAAAGGCACTAGGCTAGGTTTTTTTTCACTAGTTCAATGATATAGGATAATTAAATGTTTTTCTTTAGATCATTATACAAGTAAAATGTCTTTGCTTTGTAAGAATGCTATGAAAAATATAAACAAAAATAAAGGAATTGCTTATATCATAGAAACTTTTGAGAAATGTTTCATGACTTTGAGGCATATGAGTATCTATATTTTGGTGATTTTATTTCCATAGACCTTCAGATTGCAAGGTTTCCCTAGCATATCCTATGCAGTCTTATCAGTCTTATTCCATAAATCTTACATAGAAGGTCTAACAAATGCTACAGAGGCCTTCTTATTTATAGCACTGTAACTAATGAGTTTATAGAATCATAGATTAAGAGATGGAATAGACCTTAGAGGTCAATTAGATCAGCACCCTCATTTTACTGATGAGGAAACTGAGACCCACAAAAGTGGAATGAGTTGTCCAAAATCACAGTGGTAGAGGTGAGACTTGAATCTAGGTCCTCTGATTTTAAATTCGGTGCTTTCTACCCACGCCCACTAACTCACATAATTAGACTTAGTACCTTTGGAGATAATGTACTAGTCAAACTATCTCTTTAGATTTTCATGCTCACTACTTAATCACCATATGTCCTTTTTCAATTACATATACTATGCAAATAGCTGATCACTTTCCTCCTCCCAAGTTTTGTTTTTCCATTTCTTAATACTTTGGTGACTGGCATAGTTACCTCGGAATAATGTTTCAGCTAGTTTATTCCCCAAAATGTTGAATTCTGAATTGAGTACATATGGGCACTATTTTATCAAATAATAATATTTCCATAAGATTGTGACAAATCTTACATCTGCAGGTAATAAGAAAAAGTTTTAGATGCTCCATCATAATATGTTTATGAGTCCAAACTTCAGTATTCCCTTCCCTTTCCTGGTAGGTGATAGAATTTGTTTTTTTTTTTTCTGTCTTTTTCTGTCTTCTTTTCTGTCTTCTGTCTTTTTTCTTTCTCAAATTATTACTTTAAGCAAAATTCTATGCTATCAATATGCTTGCCACAACTCTTGTCTCCCTTGGAAAGATGGGAGATGGGTGGAAAATAGGGTTACACTATGGGTTCTTAATTACTTTGGTTTATAGCAACAGTTTATGAGACTAGTTACCTACAGGGCTGTTTAAACAGATAATTGCAAAAGTTATACTCCTGTAGTAAAGTAAAAAATGTTCCTCTTTTTTCCCTTAGGCAAAGCACATTGATCATTAATTAGCCCTCTGGAAGTGATAAGTCAGGCAACGGGAAAATCCTAACCTTCAGAATGTGAATTTGATCACAATTTTAGTGCTTCCAGGCCATCTCTTTAATAAAGGACATTTGTCTTCAATCACAAATGAAAGTATTTTCTCTTTAGATTTTTCTAGATGACACAAATTAAATATGTTTTCTTTATTTTACAGAGATTGTCTGACATAGCATTATACAACCTACTTGCCCACTTTTAAAAAAAATGGTTTTGTTATTTATTTACCGTAAAATATAAATTGAGCATTGGTAAAGCTTGAAGGAATGATGATGTCTTTAACCAATGCTTAATGTAAAGGTATTCGCAGATCCTATATTTGATTGCATGCCGCCATGGAGGGGAGGGGGCAGAGGAGAGAAAGGGAGAGAAAATTTGAAACTCAAGGGATTGTGGAACTGAAACTTGTAAACTTAAAGTAAACAAATAAATTAATTTTTTTAAAATAAATGAGCCAACTGATGCTTAGGGAGGTTAAGAGACTTGATCAATGTCACACAGCTGTTAAATGACAAAGGAAGGATTTGCCAGGAGTTTCCTCACTGATGAAACTTTAGGCATGCCCCCTCCCTTCTTACATAGTAATAAATTAATTAAAATGTGAACAGCTAATAAGCATAGCACTTTGTATTGATGTTTAAGGTTAAGTTTCTAATAAAACAGTTTTAAAAATTAGTCTAAGCAAATGGAATGGGAATTTTTTTAATAAAAAAGAATCATCTTAAGGCTGAACTTGCCTGTTTATCAATGTGCCTATCCTTTGCCAAGGGCATTTGAGGTTGGATTGTGTTCATTTCTCAAGATTCTTCAACATGAAGTATAATAAATACAAATGTTTACAAACTGCAAAAAATGATGTCTGCAAGCCATCTTTGACTAAAATTATTTATTTTATGTTAGTAGCAAGACAGCATGGCATGATCCATAAAGAACTAGCCTCAGAATTGCAAGGTTCTGGGTTCAAAGTACTGCTTTAGAAACACAGCTGTCTTATGACTGACTGATCAACTCAACCTCTCAGTGTCCCTTATAAGTCTTTAAAATGGCAGAAGACTTGCTGCCCTATGTTAAAGGGAATTTCCTCATTGGATGTCCCTCATATGTGTAATGTCCTACTTACTTTAACTTCTTATCTTCCTGATAAAATATAGGCTCCATGAAGACAAGGCTGTTTTATGTTTGTTTTTCATATCCCCAATGTTTTGCATAGTATCTGGCCTCTATTAGAAATGTAATAAATGCTTTTTAATTCATTGATTCATGAACTAATGAAATCAGAAGTCTGGATGAACAATAACACAAACATATTTTATACCATATATTAAATTTAACAAGATATTCTGGCATTTGTGACAATTATATTAATGTGTCAATAAATATGACCTAGGGTTCCCTTGCTTTGTGACTTTTGCTAAATATGTACTTTTGGAATAATTTTTACTTCCAGAAATTAAATATAACATAAAATTAGCTTCTATGTTTTTTTGTGATTGTGAGGCATGATTGTGAGTAGTACCTACTAAGATGAATAGATTCATCCAAAACCTTAGCATGTATTCTTATGATTTAGAAAAAGTCAGAAGTAGAAAGGAAGGAATAGAAGTAGGAGAAGAATTAGAAAAGTGCATTTGACTGAGTTCTGTTCTCTGAGAGTTGGTAGATACAGGAGCTGTACTTGTAGCCAAAAAGACCTCCATTCATATCTGACCTCTCCCATCTCATTGCTTGATGATGCTAGGCAACTCATTTAGCTTATTAGCACACTAGGTATCTAAGATTATCAGTTTGTGGAGAATGTGTTGACTTGCAATGGCAAAGGGAGTTTCCTTATCTGAAAATTCCCTATGTAAATGAGATCCAAGTACAATTGTAATATCTATTCTATTATTCCATAGAATTTTGGGATTAATGGAATATTTGAAATTTTCATCTCCTGCTTCCAGAGTGGGAATGTCTACTTTACACCCATTTGTTGATCTATAGATAGAAGGATGCAGTGAATGCTAACAGTTCAATTTCAACTAGTTATTCTCATACTGAACTGTTTTATCTCTAAAATGAGGAAGTTGGACTAAATGACCTCTCAAATTCTTTCCATTTCTAAATTCTCTGATATTTCTATTATTAATAAATCATTGAGGGTGAAGTGCTATAGTGGGATGAGGTCCTGATGAGGTCCTATTTCTGTAACTACCTTATTTTCAGTGTCTGACACTCAACCAGTCAACAATAATTTATTAAATAGACATTATATGTGCAGACCTGTGCTACTGATAATACAAATAAAAACAAAAACAAAACAAGGTTCTGCCTTTGAGGTTTTTTTTTTTTCTGATCCATTCCTAGAAGCATAAGAAAGAAAATCTATTTTAATCTCTTTCAGCTTGAGAAACTGCAATATATAGAGGCTCTAACAAAATGTTATATGTAAAAAGTTCTGCCTACCTTAACATTGTATGTAAATGCCCACTTTCTTCCCCCTCATCATAATTCTTACTATTGTTTTCATCATTATTCCTCTGGATCTGATCCATACCCCTGGACAACTGGCCTTTGGGACTACCCTTAAGAGGTCTAAAACTGTCTAAAATCAAATATCTGGGACAAGCAAGTCCAACTCTTAAGTATAAAGTGAGCAAGCTCTTGCCTCATAGAATCCTAAATGTGACAGAATTTGTAGTGCTTTCAATCACATCCTTAACTGAGATATGGGCAAAGAGTAGTGATCTGTAATTCTAAACTCATTACATCTCCAGAATGCTATGTAGTATGATCAATGTGAAAAATGAAGATTTCTTTAAAGATACAATACACTATGGTTAAGTATTCCCGAAATTGTATATCTCATTGTGACCTCAAAAACTATCTACTATAATCTTATGTTAAAAAAATGAAGGAAGCAAATCATAGAAAGGTTGAAAACCATACAGTAGTAGATGGTAAAGAAGTGGCACCTGTCGGGGGCGGAGCCAAGATGGCAGCGTAGCAGCAGCAACATATCGCAGCTCTCACATAGCCACCCCAAAATACCCATAAAATAGGACTCTAAACCAATCCTA
>CM053587.1:140771191-140795666 GCA_028646515.1 Pseudochirops corinnae | reverse complement strand
TTTGAGATAATTATACTTCTTAAAGCATCATGAGTGGAAAAAAGTCTAAGAAACTTTCAATTACTGAGATGTTAAGTCTCACAAAGCCAGTGTATATGAGAAGCAAGATTTGAACTCTGCTCTTTCTAACTTCTAGTCTGACTTTATACCTACTTCACTAAATTCTCTTATCTTCTTGAGGTCAGATTAAATTAAGAGATCGGGTCTATTCATTCCTACTTTAGTGCTTTTAATTATACCACAAAGTAGTTAGGAAATTTGTAGAATCTTTGGTAACTTTCAAATAGCATGGAAGACTTGGAAGAGACTTCTGGTTTTGTCCAGTCCATTCATATGTCATTGAAAATCCACTACTATATGTCTGAGGAATTGTTATCCAAGGATTAGTTGAACATCCTGAGGGAGAGAGAAATTATTTCCTCCAAAGATGAATCATTCCTCTTTTGGACCATTCTCATTAGGAAGTTGTTGTGTGTGTGTGTGTGTGTGTGTGTGTGTGTGTATACACACACAAACATACATATACATACATACATACATATATATACACTCACCTATATATATGCATATACATATATACATATATATATATATATGTATATATACACACAAACTTGTCAAAATCTTCAACCTCTACAGAACCTACCATCTTCCTTCTCAGGTCAAGAACAAGGTTAATCCCTCGTCTACATAGCCACCCTTGAAATTCTTGTAGATAGCTACCCTGAACCTTTTCTTAATTCTTTGTAGAGATTCAAGTAGAGTGAATTTAAGTTTCTGCTGTTTAATGATTTGTAAACATGACTCACATTTTAATAGTGAAGAACTGGAGTTGGAATTCAGTTACTATGAAAGAGTATTACACTCATTTTATTCAATATAAAAGGTAATGGTGTCTTAGAAAATACAATGGAAAAGGACCAAGATAAATTATGGAATCATAGAGCTGAAGTTTGAAGGGACTTTAGCAAGTCAGAGTCCAACTCCCTTATTTTATAGATGTGGGAATTGAGACCCATAGCAGTTAAGAAACTGGCCCAAGGTCAAACAGGTAAAATGTATCAAGGTGGGTTTTGAACCCATCTTCTGACTCCAGATCCAGTGTTCTTTCTCTTCTTTCTTGTAAGACTTTTTTTTTTAATTCTCCAAAGCACAACACTAAGACAATGGTTAAGGATTCAGCATATTTTCTCACTTGTGCCAGTGTTGTTGTAGTATTGGAAAGAGTAAATTCTTTTTAATTACTCTTTCCTTGTAAAAATTGTGATATGTAAAAAAATATAAAGCTTCTAGTAATTATTTAATAGCCTTCCTCAGAAATCAGAAATCATATGGGCTGATGGGCACTGACCTTAGTGATTAGAGACTATTCTGATTCATCATACCTCAGTTTCTCAAGCTTCTAGAGAGTAATAGCTTTTTCTTTCCTTGTTTTGGAGGAAAACTAATAAGATTTCTTATGTCCTTCAGAATTATGTTGAGAAAATGTAGAAATCATTTGGAAAAATGCTTGTGCCTCATATCTGGCAAATATAAGTACGATAGATTATTATTTTCCTTATAAAATATTAGTCATTCTACCAAACTTAAATGTATTTAATGTGCCTTCCTTGGGGTATACTATTTGTTATTCTATCCTTGGTGTACTGCCAGCCAAAAGAACATAAAAGCATAAAGTATTGTTTTTGCATGAGTTTCCAAATGACTAATATTTTGTGTCTTGGATGATGTGCTATAAATCTGACCCAAAAAGGGAAATGTTACCTCTTTCTATGAGTAGCAGATGAGTCCCATTTAAATTAGAAAATGGAAAATGACCAACAAATAGCTGACCATTACTATTTTAATGAAATATAGTTGATACTTCTAAGTTTTCATTTATTAACATAATATTCCTTAATATATATTAAACTCAATAAGAGAGATTGCCAGTGATAAAAATTAAAATCTGTAGAAATATTGTATAAAATAATTTGATTGTTATTATGTTTTCCTGTTTCATATAATGTATGATGCCAGAAAAGTAATGGAGAAAATAGTTCTACTTATTTCAAACATTTTAAGGAGGTCACATACTGAATGTGATCATCACTAACAGCAATAATATGAACAAAAATATTTATTGGGTAATTGTCAATAAGTTTTATGGTTCAAAGGTTGGGCTAAAGGGAGGAAATAGACCAACTTAAAGGCTCTATCATGGATGTAAAATATTGTTTAAGTAGTGGGTCATTTTGGTCATCTAAAAATAGTGAGACTCCATTAGTGACTAAGAAGGAAAGCAGTTTTTTTTTTTTCCTTCACTTTTGATGAAACATCCTGAAAGTCAAGAAGCTGGACTTTGTGGAAAAGAAAATTAAAATAAAAGCATCGCTGTATGTTTTAGTAATGTATGAAGTAAAGTGATTGCTATTCCATGGAAACAGATTATTTTTAATTTTTAAATGAAAGGTGATTTTTTAATAAATCCAGTTCTGTATGCTTCTCAATTTACTTAAATATCTAATATTGTCATGCTTCTAATATGAGCAAAAATTAAGAGATGTGGGTATTTTCCCCCGTGACTTTGTTATATTGAATATTCCATAAATTTTCTATAATATTTCAACCCACAAAGCACTCCAGAAAAATAAATTGAAAACTATAGAAAGGGGCCTCTTTTTGTTCATTGAATGTATTTTTGACAACTTTAAATTTTTCAGTATGAAATGTAGGCTGGATCTATATACTTCAAAAAGACCTTGAAATGTGCTCAGGAAGCTACACAATTCTAAGGGACATGACTGCATGTGTCCATTGCAAGAACAAAAATAGAACAGCTTGGCAGACTGAAAAATATGTGAAATACATATTTGTCTCATTATGCAGGGGAAATAAGTGAATGAAAAAAATCATAACTTTCTTTTCAGTTTTTATTATGAACATAAACATAAAAAACATGAACAGTTCCTTATATAATGAAGAGAAAAAATTTTATATGAAACGATAAAACTATTATGTACTACTTTAAAAATTAAAGTAACATATTACCCTTAATATGATGGTACAAACATAACCATGCTTTTCTGTGTCCACATATGAATTTCTTTTTTCTTCTCTTTACTTTGAAATATTTCTTTGGCATTCTTTTTAACCTTTTCTTTTTAAAATTTATTCTTTTTTACCCTCTCATTTCCTTCCCAATTCCCCTGTCCTCTATGCCCATCCTAAATAAATAAATGAAACCCTCCCCTTTTCAACAGTCAAGTATAGTCAAGCAAAATATTTTCATTGGCATTTTTTGTAAATGTGTCTCATTTTGTGTCTCTAGTACATTATTTTTTCTACCAAAAGATGATTTATAAATTTAATTATCAGCATACCAGAGTGGTGATTGGACATTGCATTAATCGTAGTTCTTAAGTCTTGCAGCTATTTACCTTTACTTTATTGCAGCCATCGTGTATGTTGCTTCCGTGATTTTGCTCACTTCACTCTGTATCAGTTCAGATATGTCTTTCCAGGTTTCTCTGAATTGATCCCCCTTGTCATTTTTTTTACAAAACAATAATATTCTATTACTTGTTTATATGAAGGAGGAAAACTTGTTAAGTACCTATTATATTCTGGGCTCTGCAACATTACTTTGTTTTATTTTCATAATAACACTAGGAAGTAAGTGTTTTTATTATCCCCCATTTTATAGTCAAAGAGATTGAAACACAAAGAGCTGAAGTTACTTGCCCAGGGTCACACAACTAGCAAGTATCTGAAGCTGGATTTGGACTCAGCTCTTTCTAACTATATGTTCAGTATTCCAGTCACTACAACACCTTGCTGTCATTAATATGCCATTAATTTGTTTGATGATTCCCAAATTCATGGGTATCTGTTTTCCAGTTCTTTACTACAGCCAAAATACTTTTGGAAAGTTTTGTGTACATGCACATCTTTTCCATTTTCTTTCACCTCTTTAAAGTCAAGATCTAGTAGTGAAATCACTTTTTGAAAGAGTTTGTTAAAATTAGGAACTTTGAGGATATAGTTCCAAACTGTTTTCCAGAAAGCTTGGACTAATTCACAACTCTACCAAAAGGGAAATTCAATGCCTGTCTTCTCAGGCCACCACCACAATTATAATTGCCCTATTTTTGTCCTTTTTGAGAATCTGATGGGTGTGAAAAAGAAGCACAGTTAATTTGGATTTCCTTTATTATTAGGGATCTCAGGCATTTTTTGCAAAATTAACCATTTTGTTTTTATGATTATCTTTTGTTTGTTCAAGAACTTCTCCCTTGTAGTTAGGAATTATATCTTCTTATCTTTTCCTTTAATTTATCTATGATATTATCTTTTATTTCTAGTGCATCCATTTGGAAGGGTACATAGGTGGCACAGTGGATAGAATGCCAGGCCCAGAGTCAGGAAGATCTGAATTCAAATCTGGCCCTAGACCTTTACTAGCTGTGTGGCTCTGGGCTGATCACTTAACCATATTTGTCTCAGTTTCCTCATCTGTAAGATGAGCTAGAGAAGTAAATGGAATATCATCCTAGTATCTTTGCAAAGAAAACTCAAAAAGGGTCTAGAAGAGTCAGGCACGACTGAAATGACTGAACAACAGTATCCATTTGGACCTTACTGAGGGTTATGGTGTGAACTATTGATCTAAACTTGATTTGGGCTTGATTGCTTTTTTTATTTTTCTTAGCATTTGTTTTGAATAGTGAATACTGATGTCAATTGCTGTCATTCAATTTGTACAATATGAAGCTACTACACTAAATTTCTTCTGGGGCTTAAGTACTAATTTATTCCATTGATCACATTTTCCATTTTTAGTCACTATTAAATAATTTGAATGACAATTGCTTTGTCCTATAATTAAAGATCAATTATTGTTAGCAAATCCTCAATTTGTTTCCAAATTTTCCATCATTTCTTTCCCCTGAGATTTTTTTTTATCTTTTCTTGCTTTGGTAGTTTGATTGGTATGACACTGAATCTTTTACTAGTATAGTAATTTTTATTATATTAGCTTTGTACCACCATAAATAATTTATATTTAGCTAATTTGTCTTCTTTCTATTTTGTGAGGTGTATTTTTCTAACTGTATTCATATAATTACCTTTCGTGTCTCTGTAAGTGCATCCTAGATATTTTATTCCTTCTATAGGTATTTTTATTTTCAGTGAATTTTTTCTTTACCATAATCCTGCTTCTGTTGCAAATATACAAAGATGCTGATTACATATGTGGGGTTTATTTTATATCCTAATTTACTGCAATTATTTATTTTCAACTTACTTGAATCTATAGATTTCCTAATCAAACTGATTTAATTGGTAAAAATTATTCTTTTTCTCCTTCTTTTATTATACTTATTCCCTCAATATGTTTAATTACCTTTTCACCATAACAAGTATACCTAAAAGTATGTCAAATAGTTGTGAAAATGGACACTATCCTCTGATCTTAATGGTGAGACCTATGGCATTTCCTCATTTCATAAAATGGTTTTTGAGAGATAGTACCATATTAAAGAAACTTTTTTATTTTTATTTTTTTTAGTATTTAGTGGAAAATGTGTTACATTTTGCAAAATATTTTTATTCACCTGCCTTGAAGGATTTTTTAAGTGTCAAATAACACAGTATTTGTAAAAAAGAAAATAAATTAACATGGTTTCTGACACATAGTAGGTGATAGATAAATGTTTATTCTCTTCCCTATACTTTCCTTCTCTCTTTAAAAAATTCTCTCCTTTGCCATCCTAGTTAACTCTTCCAAATGACAGGCAATGAAACCTCCCATATCCTTACTAACTCCTGGAAAAAAAAGAATTAAATAGTACAAGATTCCATTGCTTCCTACAGATATAGTAACAATATCTACTTAGTCTGTGGAAGTGGCTGTAAAGTCAAGCATGAGCAGCCTTCCAGGAGAATGCTACTGTGAACAGCTTTTAAGATTCTGATTACACAGTGTAGTGAACACTCTATTGATTCCATAATGAATCAGAGCAAAACATTCACAGTAAATCAAGGCACAACATTCAAAATGTTACAACTTATCACTAATATGGCCACACAGTTTCCACCACAGTGGTCACAAAGTTTTGAACAAAGAACAGTCATTTAGTAACTCAATGATTCAGTCATCTCAATCATTCAATCATCCAACATCTCCTTAAGGGACACAAAGTACAATAGTCAAAAATTCTCCACTCACGGGCACACTAAGTTACAAATCAATTACTTATTCAGTCATCATTCACTTAGTATAATCATTTAGTCAATCAATCATTTAATCAACTCAATCATTCAATCATCCTTCATCTTTCATTATTTAATCATCAGAAAATACACAAGCCCTCCACACCTAGGTCAATAGTAAATTACAAGTTCTCAGTCAGTACACAGTATTCAAATAAAGTCTTCTTTTAGCTTGACTCAGGGTGGTCTCTCAAAATCCCTGGATCTGCTTCCAAGGTCCCAGCTCCTACCTGGATTCACCAAACTGTCACCTGGGTTCAAGGGCAGACAGCTCAAAGGTGTTTGTCCAGCTCTCTTTGCAGTGTCTGTTCCTGGGAAGTCAAGGCTTAACAAAGCCACCAACAGGTTCATGCAAAGTACTGGCATCACAGTCATGCTTCCTCAGTCTTTGGCAGCTCCAGCTGGCTCTTGGAAATCCTCAGTAGTTCTGGCTGCCTCTCAGCTCCAACTGGCCCTCAGAAATCCTCAATGGCCTCAGCAGCTCCAACTGGCCCTCAGACTCAGCAGAAGTTTGAACTGGTTCCCAGAATCAAAATCACCTTACCCAGGTTCTCAAAATCAAAATCATTCTCTCTGGCCTGGGGTAGAGGTGGAGGTAGGGGTGGAGCAGCTTTCCTCTTCAGCTTCCTCATTAGCAGCAGCTTCTGCCTCCATGGAGCTTGCTTCAAGGAGATCTGACTTTCCCAGCCAGGGTCTTTCCTTATATACAGCCAACATCATTAGCTTCCTGTTTCAGACAAACCTTTCCTGTTATGTCAGCAACAGGGATTCATACCTTCTGTTTCTTTAACAGAGGCTTGATTAATTACTAAGTGCTAAGTACCCATTGCTTTTGCCAATACAAAGGGATCTTCAAATTCAAATTACATTACCATCACAGAGGCTAACAAAACTCAAAAGTTTTCCACATCAGTTGTTTTTTATACTAAATATCCCATTTTTATAACAATCAATCCTAATTTTTCTGTCTTTTAATTTTGTTCTAATGTTTTTTCTTGTTTTGTTGAATCATTGAATTCTGTCCACTAAGGACATCATCTACTTAGGTAAAATGTCCCATCTTTTCTTCTAGGCTATTTCCTTTCCTTCCATTTTTTTTTTGTCCTGAGTTGCTCTAGTTTAATTTTTTTTTTAATCTTTTGCTTCATTTCTTCCATTTTGAGGGATCTTAAAGCCACATTAGTTTTTTCTTCAAAAGAAGGGGAAGGGAATAAATATTTATTAAAAACCTATTGTACTAATAACTTTATAAACATCTCATTTATTCCTCACCATACCCCTAGGAGAGAGGTGCTATATTATCTCCATTTTACAGTTGAGGAAACTGAAGCAGAGGATAAGTGACTTGCTCAGGGTCACACAGGTTGTGTATGAGGTAGAATTTGAACTCAGGTCTTCCTAAGGCAACCTGTTATAGGCAATAAGGTATAAAAATTTGGATTTATGAGAATTAGGTTTACTACTTTTCCAAAACACACAATGAATAAGAGAGATAGTATAGGTTTAAAGAGTCACATAAACACAGAACCTCAGAGTTAGAAGACACCTCAGAGAAGAGGGGGGTGGTTACCCAATCCAACACCTACTGGAACAAGATTTTGTTTTATAATTTGAATATCAATTATGTATATAGCCATTGCCTGAAAATCTCCAGCTTCCAACTGAAGCATTTCTTTCTAATTTTGGACAACTTTATTTCTTAAAAAAATTTCCTCTCTTCCTTTAACTATGCCCCTTGCTCCTAATTTTTCCCTCTTAGTAAACACAGGATAAGTCAAACCCTTCTTCCACATGGTATTCCTTCAACTAATCAAAAATAGTTAATATGGCACAGTCTTTTGTTCTCCCTACCAAATACCCTCAGTCCTTTTCATCAATACATATATGACTTACTGTCTTCAGTTCTGACAAGTTTTGAAAGACTTTGCTTCATATCCCATATATATATATATGTCTTGACAAGACAGACTTTTCTATTGTCTATGTAAGTTTAGCAAATATTATGTATCCTTCACAAGGTAGTAACTGATAAGTACTCATCAGACTGGGAAAGTAGCATGATTACCATGACAGGAATTTTAGAACTGACATCAGAGGACCTGAATTTGTTTACAAGCTTTACCACATACAAAGTGATAACCACTCTTTTTCATATTTAAAATTATGAGATAGCACTATATTCAATTCAATAAGAACATAAGCACCTACTTTATGCATGATGTTGTGGTAGGTTTCAGTACTAGAAGAGAAAAGATCAATCTGTCCACATCAATGAACTTGTATTATAGTTTGCTTGGAGGGTTCTTTCTATTCTGATTTTATTTATGATCCCATGACCTCTTCTAACTTTGAACAATTTTGGCTGACCGCTCTCATGGCATTCCAATGTGTAGATCTGTAGCCGTATCCTTGGCCCAGCAGGAGTTGGTATGGCGACTTATCTGGCAGCAATTCCACCATTGGACCTGAACCTGGAGGGACCAATGGAATCTAAAAATTGAGATAAGTAGATGTATACCTTGGTATATAAAAATAGACTCTGTGCAATTATTAGTGTATGTATGCATTCGTGTACATTAATGTGTGTATGTATGCATATATACACACAGAGATATATGCAAATGTGCATATATCAACATATTTGTATATACACATGGATGCATAAGTGTGTTCATAGATATACAGTGTGGGTACATACATATATACACAAGTATGTATAAATATATATTCATGTATATGTATGCATTTTATTTGCTACTACACTATAAGTTCCTGAAGAGATATCTTATTTATGTGTGTGTTTCCCTTAGACACCTAACATGGTGACTTGCATGTTGTAGACTCTCTATAAAATAAATGTATAACCAAACAATTGGTACATAGAGCTAATTATTAGCATAATTTCATTTCTAGTAGATATATTGAATCTTCCTCCTTGGGTAGGAAAAATGAAAGATGTTTTGCATCTCCTCTTTTTTTTGACCCTCTACTGCTTCCTCCTGAGTCCAGCAGTTTGCCCTGTTCCATTTGCAAGACTGACCACTGAGGGAAAAAGTTGCCCTGTCTTACTTGTAAGGCCAGTTGCAGACAATTTTGAAAATAACAAGTTGTATTTCTTGGGATATAAAAAGTCTGTTATATCCTCAATTCAGGAGAAATATGTTTTTTATATTCCCCCAATAGCTACCTGTTCCTGAACCAACTTCTTCTGATTTGTGATCTGGGGATATTTTTTCATGAGAAGCATTCTATAATCATTCATTCATTATTCTCGTATGAATAAACAATGCCAAATATGTCACATTTTATATGAAAATCCACACTTCAGGGCAAAACCTTAGAAGGAGAAACTTGCTTTATTCATTAAATTAACAAAATATTATATAGAACCTGCTATTTACAGAGCAATATTTTAGATCTAGATAAAGAACAAAATTAAAATAACCAATGATCTCTGCCCTCCCTGAGGTTACAATCTAATACTAGGATAAAAATCTAGAAAAAGCTGATGATTGATTTGTGTCACCTAATGGACTTGGATGTAACACAACTGCATTTCTTTGTAAGTATTGTGTAGTTCAGTCATTTCATTGACTCAAGCTTCTAAATTTCTACAAATTGGGAATATATATGATATGGTAAATTTTTTTAATTTTTTCAAAACACAAGTAGGGCGGTTTATAATGATATATTTGTTGAGATAATTTTATTATGTGGATATTGAACCAATGTTCCATAGATGCATCAATGATTAATCAACAGTCTAATTGTCATTGTTATTTTTGCTATGTACATCGTCACTATCTTTGTTACTGATATTAATTATGTGAACCAATGTTTTAACTTGGTATTTCTTTTCAGTAATCTCAGTATTTCTGATCATATGTCTATTAAATAATGATATTTGATTACTAGTAGCCACATATTCTTATGATGTGCACTTTATATATTGCATTTTCATGTAGAAAAGATACTTATTGTATTTTACTGCCAAAATAACTCTTTTGAAATACTAAAACAGCAGGGGAATACTGACTGAGCTATTAATAAAACACACCAGCTTTTAGCTGGCAAAGCAGCCTTCTTTCCATCAAATATGTCTCAGCCTTTAATAAAGAAACTCAAGTGGAGTAGGTGAAAAATTACTTTTCTCACCCGGTCATCTGTCTGTCATGTATTATTCAGGTCACCAATGTTTGTCCTGAACTGTATCATTCTGTAGTTGTGTCAGGTATGAGATATGTTCAGTGTAATTCCATCAGACTTCACGAAGTTGATTAGAACAGATCACCTTTCGGCATGGGCACAAGTTATCTCAGCAGATTGAGTGAAAAAGACTTATTTATCTTTGCCTTATAATAAAGAAAGAGATGAGCAAATTTATCCATTAACTTGAATAGAGGCACATATTTGGTGTGAAAACAAACTGTAGTCTGTAATTCTATTGAAAATTCTATAGTACATGGATGTTTCTTTGGGGAAAAAAGCTTGCATTGAAGTCTTACATCTGAACACATAAAATATTAAACCAAAGCACACACATTTTATTATGGTCTTTAAAATGGTAAACATTTTTCCCTCAAATAAAATGATAGGAGGTAATAAAATATGCTATATGTTTGATAGTTTGCATTGATTTTTTCCCTGAGATTTTTTGCAAAATAATGCATAGGTCTTAGGAACACATTGACTGATTTTAGGATTGAAAGAATGAAGTTTCCAAAGAGCATCTAACCTTCTTTCTAAGCTTTTTCCCTTTGTTCTGACCTGATATTTTCAATGATTAATTTTTTAAAAAAGTATTTACCTGAATGCTTTTTGAGTCTTTCACAAGCCAGAATATATCCAGAGACCTTATGATAGAGTATTTAAAATCAAGCACTATTAGTCATAAGATTTGGGTTTAAATCCTTCTTCTCCATTGATCAAGTATAGATAAGTGGTTCTGCTACTGGTAATATAAACTTAAAGTTATATAGCACTTTTAAAGTTTCAAAGCATTTTGTTCCTTATCATTTTGTGAAGATAAATATTATATATTGTTATCTCCATAGTATTTTTAGAGATGAGGAAACTGAGGCCCAGGAAAGTTAAACAAATTTCCTTAGGTAACAAGCTTAGTAAATGTCACAGCTCAAGTTCACTCCAGGTCTCTTGATTCCAAATCTAATACATTAATTCCTCTCTATGATGGCTGAAAAATCTGAGACTCGTAGATGGGAAATGGTTTACATAACTCTGTTCTATCACTCAAGTCCTATGTGGACCTTGGTTTCCACATCTGTAAAATGAAAGGGTTAAGCGAAATAATTGCTAAGGTCACTTCTAGCTCCATGAGTCTATGAAATACTTAATGTTATGATACTGAGTTGAGAAAATATAGACTACAAAATTGTACAGTATGTAGATATTTCTTTGGGTGGGTGGAGGGGCAAAGAAAAGCTTGCATTAAAGTTTTGCATTTGAACACATAGAATATTACACCAAAGCATACAGCCTATTAAATGATAGACTAAAATAATATTTATAGAAGCATACTAGTAAACCCTCCACAAAATTCCCTTTTAATATTTCATCATGTCATGCCATTTCTATGACCCTGGGTTCTTGGAAGCTTTGCAATGTACTATAAGCTCCAGAAGTTTCTATCATTCTAGAAAGGAAATTTGGTATTTCAAGAAATGCAAATGAGTTGGGAGTGCATTCCAGGCATAGGTGATGGCCAGTGCAAAGACATAGTCGTGGGAGACAGAGATCTGTTTATACAAAACAAATAACAGGTAGATAAGATTGAATTTCATTATATTGCTTGTTTCTACAGAATAGTGGGGTGAGGGTTTGGACCTGTTATATTAAAAGTAAATATGGCAGAATCTCTTTTTTGTTTTTGTTGTCCTTGGACCCTGGTAGGAAAAGAGGTTCTGAGTTTGCATGTTAGGGATTAGAGCTTAGTCTTTGATGGTTTAATTCATTTGTTATAATGCTAGATGCCTTGATGCCTTGGGCTGTGGAGACAGCTGCAATTAGTTTACTTCTTGCTTATAACTTTTATATTGGTGAATTTGTGGAGTTCAAGAGGGTCAGAGAAAATGATGTATCTTTCATATTTTTGTCATGTGACTCCCTACTCTTTTTCTGATTAAGTGCCATAACCATTTATCAAATGTTTATCAAATGCATACTATATGCAAGTTTAAGTATGAAAAGTTAAAAATGAGACAATTTTTGCCCTCCAGTTGCTTACATTTACTGGAGGAAGTTCCCAAGCAACCAGTAATTAATGGAAGAACTTAATCTATGGCAATTTATTAGTAGAGGGTAAGAACTTGAGCAGGCATGTATCCAAGGTAACATGTATGATTTTTCCATAAACTTCTAGATATTAAAAAAAAATTCACCACCAAAATCATTCAAATTGTGAAAATGTCAGGCTAACATTTTTTGCTGTGGAATATATTTGGGACCTCAGGATAACTGCTTTCATGCTCACCTTGAATATTCTCTTATTCACTTGCTTGAACTGATCTTTAACCAGTGTATTCTCCACTAATCCCAAGCATTTTCATCATCTTATGGGTGTACTCTGGCTTGTTGAGATCCCTCTAATATGTTGCCCCCAAATCTGAATACAGTATTACATATACAGCATGACCAGGGTGTAGGAAAGGGGACCCAAAATGTTCTTTGTTCTTAATATCCTGCTTTGCTTGGTTCAGTATAAGATCACATTAAGGGTTTTTTTTTTTAAATTCTTTTTTGCTCCTGCCTCACAGCATTGACTTATTAATTTAATATCTACTAAAACCATTTGAAACTTCTTACACATCAACCATTGTCTAGGCATGACTCTCATCCTGTCTGACCTCTAATACTAGTTGTATGACCCTGGTCAAAGCACTTAACTTCTGTAGATCTCAGTTTCTTCAAATGCAAAATGGGGAAAATAATAGTGCCTGCCTCAAAGGGTTGATATGAGGATCAAGTGAGATACTATTTTAAAGGACTTAACCCAATGTCTGGCATATAGTAGGTGTTTAATAGAGGTCTGCTCCCCCCACCTCCACCTTTTCTTTGTTCAGAGGATAGAGTAATGCCAAGTAGTTGAAAATATGATGGAAAAATTAATTGATCCTTGGATTCCTATTTGAGCACTTCAGATTTTATTAATTGAGAAATGGAAACTACTGAAGGTTTTTAAGCAGGGTTAAGCAACTTACTCAGGGTCACACAATAAAATCAGAGCTGTGAATGAGATGAATCAATGTGGCAGGAAAAGTATGAACTGAGGAGTGAAGGCTAGATAAGTAGAGATAGTGGGCTATTGCTATAAACAAAGTTACATATGATAAGTGTTAGAACTAGGGAAGTGTCAAAGGGAGAGGAGAGAGGAGACATGCAGGAGATATTTAGGAACTAAAATTTAAAAGATGCAATTGATTCGATGTGAGGAGAATGGGAGATAATAGGGAAATTTTGAGGCAAGATATTTGGGGAAAGGGTGGTACTGTTAGAACAAGTAAGAAATTTGAAAAAAAAAATGAAGGATTTGGAGGAAAAGACTATGGATTCTGTTTTTTGTATGCTAAGTTTACAATATCAATAGAATATCCTGGTGGAGATGCCCAGTAGGAATTTCTTCACTGTATTAACAAGATAAAATTCAACTCCCAGAAATCTTCTGGAACTATTCCAAAGGCAGATAATTGGACAAAATCTTGGCTTGTCTTCATGGTAATTTTTACCCTTCAAATGATGAAAAATAGAAAAAGGGGGACTGTTGTTCTAGACAAAACTATAACTACATAAATTGTTGCTGAAGAATAAACTACAGGCATCTTTAGAGGCAAATGAATACTTGATCATAGAATTCATAATAGAAAAAGCAAAAAGCATAATCTTATAGGCACTCTAAATTTGGGAATAGCTAGGATTCAATAGCCAAATGTTACCTAGGGGAATTTGACACCAGGAATGGTACAATCACAAAAATAATGTTAGTTCTAAAGAGATTTTTGTTGTTGCTCATCACTCAGTTGTGTCCAACTCTTTATAACTCCTTGGATGCCAGTCCCTTCTATCCCTCATAATCTCTTCAAGTCTGTCCAAGTTCATGTTATTTGTTTCTGTGTCCATTCATCTCATTCTCTGGCATTCTCTTCTTCTTTTGCTTTTAATGTTTCCCAACATCAGGTTTTTTTTCAAATACATTCTATTTTCTTATGTGACCAATAGTATTTAAGCTTCAGCTTGAGTAATTAACCTTCCAATGAATAGCCTCAATTAATTTCTTTAAACATTGATTGATTGGAACTCCTTGACATTCAAAGGAATCTCAAAGGTCTTCTCCAGCTCCACAATATGAAAGCATAGATTCTGTAGTGCTAACTTTCCCTTATAGATCATCACTGAAGATGTAGGGATAAATAATCTGAATAGGAAAGAAAATGGTGCATTGACTAAAGAGTCTTATATAGTAGCACAGGGAACCCATTAATATTTTAGACTTTTAAGAACCATGGAGGTAAGATGCATGATGAGGAAAATAAGAGTAGAAAATTCTTTTTTTTTGTCAGTGTGCTAAAAAGAGGAAATGAGTTGGGACTCATAATAAATGCTAAAGACTTTTTTTTAAAAAGCATTCTTTTAAAAGTTATTTTGGAAAAATAGAGGAGGCTGAGACTTGAAGGAGCTAGTTTCTAAGAAGTAGAACCTGGAAGGTGGCAAAACATAAAGACAGGAGATAGAATGCCAAGTTCAAGGAAGAGAATAAGAGTAGAACCATACTAATTGTGTATGGTATGAATAAGTTAGATGAGATGATGATAATAAAAATGAGAAAGCTGAACCACTCAGTTGTCATTTTTTTTAATGATCTCTGGTCTGGGAAGAACAAAAATTATGAATAGTGATTTCAATCAAAACATAAAAGAGGTGAGAGTAAGTTATTCTTACCAAATTATAGGCCCATAAGATTTACATACTAAAGTATGAAAGAATTAATGTGATTGCTAATTTTGGAATGGTGATCATATGAGATAACATGTATAAAGCATTTTGAAGCATTTTGCAAACTCTAAGAATCATATAAATGTGAGGGATTGTGTTAATGGTTGGTTGTTTGGTTGCTGTCCTTCAATCTCAAAGAGGAACAAAATGATGTCACTATGCTACATACAGTCAAGTTACAGTATGGCCAACTGTGGCTGATCAGACCAATGTGAGTTATGAATGTTCTACCACAAGTTGGGCACAAAGAGTCCTTATAACCCAGAAAATTTCAGTCAGCTTTTATATGAGCAAAGGACCCTTTACCTGGCAAATCTCAACTGGAATAGTATCAGCACAATGTGCTTTGCCACATGAAAAGGGCCAAAAGGCATTCAAAACTTCTTCAGTTGGAACTTCAGCTAGGAAGGGATTGACTTCAACCTGAGGTAAAGATTCAATGGCTTTAGCATTGAGAGAATACTGAGGAAGTATTTAGCCCCTCCCTCTAAGATCACGTCCTCATCACTAATTAATGTGGTTCCATCAGCACTGAGTACTTGAGATGCCTCATAGGTCTTTGGCCCATAAATAGCTTCAGGGCATCATAAAAGGTACTTTTGCTACTATTATTATAAAACTGAATTTTACCTGCCTTCTTACTGAACCAAAATTCCTGCATCTCTCTAAGCTTCACATGCATTTTATTTTTTATGAAATTGAATGTTATCTTCTTAGGGACGTGTGAGCTATCCCACTAGTAAATCCGGTGGAGTGCTCATTTTTCATTAGCACCTTCTGAATTTCCCCATAATTTTCATCCAACCAGTCTTGATATTTGTGAGTGTTTTGACCCAGATGATCAAATGTGGTTCTGTACACCATATCTCTGAAAGCTATCCACTCCTTTTCTGCTCCGCTGTTGTCAACTGTGTGTTGGCTCAACTTTCCCTCCAAGTTATTGACGAGTTTTGGCTCAGAAAAGAACTCTAATCTGTTGACATTAATTCTAATCTGTTGACTCCCATTTTTGGGATGCCATTTTTAATGAATGAGAATACTTAGCCTGGAGAGGATGTCTATGATCAATTTAGCTCTCTGTGCCACATATTGTTTTCTTCACTCTAACATGCTGTCTGTCTTTTTTTTGCAATCATTAGTCTATCAAATGATCTTTTCTGAGAGGTATCCAGCTCCAACTCCAGTAAGGTGACCTTGATTTGCCAGCCTTGTTTCACTCAGGGTGGCTATTTGGATTTGAAATCTGCTGGGTTCTCGTGCAATAAGAGCTGTTTGTCTTTCAGGTCTACTGGATTTTGGGTTGTCTTTGCTGTGCACACATTTCATGTACTGATGGTGAGTGGAATTGTCTTTGTATATATTTTTGTACATTTTGTGTGTGTGTGTTTGTGTGTGTGCATGTGTGTGTTTTTCTATCATAGGGTGGGATCCCCCACTTATTGCAGTAATCAAGCCAGAGGTGGGTAAGCAGACAATTTTTAGGTCACCTTTTCTAGCCCCTTCCTTACACTGGGAAGTGAGCAGTGCAATGCTTAAAAGACTGATTAGGTACCCAGGGAGGTTGCCAAATCCCACTGCTTCTTCCAGTGAAGAGATGACCTCATGGCTGGGGTTGCCTGTGTGCAGGGTTGTGACTATAGCTCCCAGTATATCCACGATTGCTGCTTCATCACTTGCCTGTCATCATAGGGCTTCAAGGTAAGTAAAAATGGTAAAATGATATGGGCAATATTTTTTGATTCATGTATAAATTGGATTTCAGTGAGGTAGAGTTGGACAAAGTTGTTGGCCTCACTCTCTCCTCCAGAGTTGTCACAGTCCAGTGGAAGGACATAGTCAAGATGGCTGATGATGACTCAAGATACAGTGGATGATCTTGGTGTCTTTGAAGTCTAACCAAGTTCTAAGTGCCTGCTTCAGCTGCTTTCACATATGTTGAAGCCAATAGTTCTCATCAGCCCATTCCACCATAGGAAGTTCATATGCTTAGGGTACACACCCCCCTAACTCACCAATGGGTTTCAGTTAGTCCCTCTGTCAGAACAGTTTCCCAGAGTGTGGCCACTTATAATGCCAATGCCGTATTCACATTGCCCACAGCAGCTATGAATATGCTGGTGTAGTTTTGAATCACAAAATGTAATAGACTATTCACATGGAGAACAGAATAAAAGAATTTATTCAAATACCAGAAAGCTGAAGCCCTAAACCAGAAAGCCAAATTCATGATAGTAACCACAAAGTTGGTATACACAACCAATGCAGTGAACACCAACATTGTCAAGCCTTCCTCCACAGCCCTTCAAAACAAAACAGGCTCCATTAGGCAAGAATGCCCCTCTCTCACTCACACTAGGTGCTCAGCCTCTATGGTGCTTGCTCCCAGCAGTTCTGACTCTCTCTACAGCTCCTTCCTGCTCCACCCCTTCAGCAAGCTCCTCCCCCTGTGAGCTCCATGTTATTACATTTGGCCTATTAAGGGCAAGGAAGATCTTCAAATCCCCATTACCATTACATCATTGTGCATACTACAGTTTCTTAGAGCCATAGGTGAAAGTTAGGTGGAACAGATGGACTACAAAGGCAGAAAACAGCCCTGAAAAGGGCTCAGCAGCCCTCACACCAAACATGGTACTCTTCACTGAACACACCCTATACCCCTACTGTGTTAATAGGTCTTTGAGAATAAAAGTGCTACTAGATTGTAAAAAAAGGAAATGCTTTACTGATTTTCACACACACGCATGTACACACTCACATGCATATGCACATACATGTGCATGCATTCATTCATGCATTCATGCATTCACAAGGATATTTACAAAATCTGTTATCCAAGGCCTAGTGTTTTTAACTTTAACTCTTGACAAAAATTCTAACAAAAATTGTTCAAAAGGTGATTTATTAACACTTAAGTATGAAATAAAATATTAATCACTAAAAGACAACATCACTTCAAGAACAAATTATGGTAGTCTATTCTAAATTTATTTATTTACTGGGTGACTAAATAGAATAGTAGATGATAGAACATAACTAGATTTTACCAATATGTGTGACAGTCTCTTATGTGATATGTAAGTTCAAGTTAGGAATATAGTATAACCTAAGACTTCTTAAATTTTTTTCTGTTTGTGATCCCTTCAGTGCTTCTTAAACTGTGGGTCATGACCTCATATGGAGTCGTCACCCACAGTTGAAGAAGTACTGGTAAACAATAGTATAGTTAGGTAGATTTATCATTTATTGAATGAACAGAATTTAATCAGCAATGCCCCAGTGTCAATTTGGGGGGAAGTATATAGTAGAACCTCAGGGATCTTTGTTTTTATCATCTAGATCAGCAGTTCTCAACCTGGGGGTCACGACCCCATTGGGGGTCAAATGACCCTTTCAAAGGGGTCACAGGGGTTGCCTAAGACTATCAGAAAACATATTTCTGATGGTCTTAGGAACCGAGACACTGCTCCTCTCTCCATCTCCAGGTGGGTCCACCCACATGCAGATACACCCACATATGAGTATTAAAGGGTCGCAGCATTAGGAAGGTGGAGAACCACTTATCTAGATGAAGGTACTAAATCATGTTTGCAAAATTTATAAATTTCATTGATGGGATATATAGTTAAAATGTTGGATGACAGAATCATCAGTCAAGATATCAATAGGCAAGAATCTTCAGGTGAATCTAAGAAGATAAAATTTAATTGGAATAATAATAGCCAAAGAGTTTTAGTGAATTGCCCAAGGAAGCACTCAACTAATTCATCCTAACTTCAATTCTAACACTCTATCCACTTGAACATGTAGCTGCCTAAAAAAATAAAAGCAAAATTAAAAATAAAACTAAGTTTAAAATAAAAATAACTTCCACTATGAAAGGATGTATAGACTATAATTTGTGAGGGAAAAAATCTGGTGGCTCGAGTGCCACAAAATTAATATGAATTAACAGTGTGACAGCACATTAAAACAAGAGGGTTTTTTTTTCCTGTTCTAGGATCCATTAAGGGAGCTCTGGAGTTTAGGACAATGGAAATGACCATTTCACTTTTCCCTGGTGAGACCGTATCTGTCTTACATTTTTAGTTCTGGATGCCACATACCATGAAAGACAAAGACAAAATGCAATATGTCCAAAACATTTGACCACAGATTTAGAATGGAAAGGAATCTCAGAAGCCATTCTAGTATTGCTTCTTCATTTTACTACTGAAGAAATTGAACATTGAAGGAGTTAAGCTACTTATACCAACTCTTTTTCTTCTGAAATTAACTATCTTTACCCTGTACATGCCTTGTTGGTACATAATAGAATTCATGTTGTCTCCCCCATTAAAAATGATCTCCTTGAGGACAAGGGCTACACATTTACCCTTATTTTGTATGACCAGAGCTCAACACAGTGCCTGGCAGAAAGACAGCTCTTAATAAATGTTTACTGACAAACTGACTGACTGGTAGGAAGTATTCAATATTGTAGAGAGATAAATGAGTCTAAAGATTGTGAAAAAGTCCAATAATTTGACAATTAAGAGGTCACTGGGACATTTAGAGTGTAGCTTCAGGATCATGGTAGGAAGAGAAAGCATACTGCAAAAATTTGTGGAGTTATATGGGTGCTGAGGGAGTGGAGTCACTAAATAATATCAACTCTATTTTCAAGAAATTTGTCGATGAAAAAGGGGACACATTTGGAGGAGTAGCTGAGAGGGGTAGTCAGTCAGAGGAAGTTGTTCAAGGACAATACTGAAGTGGTTATTTTTGTTACTGTATGGCAAAGATCTAATGGAGAAGGAAATGTAAAGTTATGGGTTTTAAAAATAAAGGATAATTGGCAAAATTTATGGGAGATACAGGAAGATGATATTAAGCTGAAACATTTATCTTGGATCTCTACATCTGAATAAAGTATAAAGGAAATATATAATGTTATGATATATCTCTGTGATGGAGAAGAGAGTTAAAAGAACACATCAGAGTTGGCATCAGTTGTATCAATATAATAGGAAAGGACAACTGCTGAATTTGAGGGGCATGGTGGGAATGTGATTGAAGAGAGTTAAAAATATGAAACAGTTAATGTAGAGAGTAGAAAAGTAAGTTGATAAGAGACTTTTTTTTAAAAAGAGATAAATGGTAGTGCTTAGTTATACTTGCATAGCATTAACATATTGGAGATAAAGTTACTATTATCGCATGAATCTTTTAATCACTGATCCTAATACCAGAAGAAGTGGTGGAAAAGGACTACAGATATGACCTATGATTGAAGATTTACAAAATACTGATGGGCATCAAGGAGGTCAAAGACCTAAAATGACAGGTTCTCAGTTAAATCTTTATCATCTACATAGTCTTAGATGCATTAATTTGTCCCTAGATGTTCGTTGAGATTTCTAATAGTCCATTGATGGGCTGGTGCCATTCCTCATATTCTCTTCACATTGCATGGATTTCAGTGGGATAAACTGTTTGTATGGCAGTTTTTCTTTACTAAGTGACCATCCCCTCTTTTTGCAGTCATACATTTACCTAATAATGAGAGCTTTTACACCATTTCTCTGAAACAATAATTCGTTCGTAATGTTTTGCCACCTTCTCAAGGTAATCACAGGCTTCTTTGTTTCTCTTTAGTTGATTTTCAATGTCCACAATTCAATAATTATAATATTCTATATTTTAATATTATAAAATATCACCAGAATATATGAGTTAAAAAGTATCTGTCCTTTTCGTTTTTCACCATGACAGTGATTAAGAACTTTGGTGAGCATGAGTCTATATGTTCTGTGTCTCACTTCATATTAGTAGTCATCTCATTAAACAACTATCTAATTCTTTACTTATTATGATTTTAATTTTAAATAATGTTATATTTTCTATCATATTCATTCCTTCATATATTCCTCTTTATATCCTTCCTTACTCTGAGCCTTCTTTTGTACCAACGGTTTAAGAAAAAAAAAGTTTAGCAAAAACTGCCAACACATTAACAGTATCTGACAATAAACTCAACCACCTGATTCCGTAGTGCCCTGACCTATTTAATAGGAATAGGAAGTTATATTTCTCATCTTATTTCTAGTACTCAGAGAATAAGTATGAAATTTTGAATTTCATTTTGTTGCTCTTTCTCTTCCCATTATTGTAGTCATTAAGTACATTGTTTTCCAGTTTCTGCTTCCTTCATTCAATATCAGTTCAAATAAATCTTCCATTTCTTTGAATTTATTATATTCATTTTTTCATAAGGTAGAGTAATATTAAATTCAATTTGTTGACCATAATTTGTTTTATTATTCATTAATCAATTTAGTCTCTTATTCTCTACTAATGACTGATATGTTCAAATATATTTAGCTGACCTTACCTATTTTCACTTTTTCATAACAATCATGGAAAAATAAAATATTTGTTATTTCAACTTGATGGGTCTTACCAAGGTGGTAGAATTTTTTTAACTCCTCATCCTCTATAATTGAAATCAACTTATTAGCTGTAATTATTTAAGTGGTCATCTTTTCATATGTCTACTACAACATACGATGACCAAGTGTCCCATGGAGTTTCATGGGGCTTTTGGATGCAAAATAAAACCATAATTCTACCAATGCCTATTTGCTTTCCCAGGGATAATCCTGGAGTCATTATTTCATTTTGCTACAAATAATTTTTTTCTTATTTTTACAATGAAAACATCAATATTGATTTAATTCAGTTGTTGATTAGTGTGTCCACTCATTTATCTTCAGCTAACTGCCTCATACTAAAAGTACCATTAGCTATATTAATCTTTATAGACGATGTAAAAACTGATTAATACAATATTTTTTCTTCTGTTTCCAAGGCAAAGTTTATCAATAAAGGACCAGTCTATGTTTCTTAGAAGGAGCCATATTATCTTTTGCCAAGAAAAGACTCACTTCTCTGTCAGGTTCTGGGCAATGTACTACTTCATTAGTTCTATGGAGCTATGGATGGTCAGTGCATTGAAAATCATTCATAAGTATTTCAAACTTATTTTTTCTTTACAATTTTGTAATCATTATATAAACTGTTCTCCTTGTTCTGATCATTTTACTCCATAGTATGTTTCTCTGAATCCATTCCATTTGTCATTTCTTATAGCACAATAATATTCCATTACATTCCTATATAATTTGTTCAGACATCCCTCAATTTCATGGAGTCCTGTTATTTCTAGTTCTTTGCAACAACAAAAATGATACCATAAATATTTTTGTACAAATGGCTCTTTTGTTCTATGTTTGATATCTTTGGAAGATAAGACTTGAAGAGGTATAACTGGGTCAAAGAGTATTCATCATTTATTGGCTCTGTGCATAGTTTTAAATTGCTTTCCACAGTAGCTGCTAGAGCTAGACTATTTCACAGTTTCATCAACACTGCATTACAATACCTGTCCTTCCACAACACCTTCAATAATTGCCATTTAACTTTTTGTTATCCCTGCAATTTTATGGGTGTGAGAATGAACTTCAAATTTGCAATTATTTTATTAATAGTAACTTTTTGATATAATTGTTGATAGCTTGGATTTTGTCCCTTGAAGATTATATGTTATATCATTTCATAACATATTATGTTAGAAAATCACTCTAGTACTTATATGCATCAGTTCCCTATATATCTTACATGTCAGATTTTATCAGAGAAGCTTACTTCAAATGTTCCTTCCCCTTCTAAGTTAATTATCTCTCATCTGATTTTTCCCATGTTGATTTGTCTTTGTAGCAGCTTTGTAATTTTATATACTCAAAACCGTTTTTTAATTTCTCATGATCCCCTTTATACCTTGTTTACTCAAGAATTCTACTACTACTTTAAGTATTATTTACTTTAAGAACAATGCTATACCACATAACTGCCTCTAACTACTGAAATAGGAATTAAAAATTTTGGGAAATTTATAAACAGTCTGGAAGAAATTGGGTTTAAATCAAAAGCTTATACCATATATTACAATATACTCCAAATAAATAGATGACTTAGAAATAAAAAGTCACACCATATAAAGAATCAGGGAAATTTTCTCTTTGATGACTATGAGTTGTAGTAGAATTCTTGAGGACTCTTTCCAAAGTTACTAATGAATTCTTAATTGCCAAATCCAATGGCCTTTTCTCAACCTTCATCCTTATTAACTTATGCAGCCTTTAAAACTATTACCCGTCTCTTTCTTCTCACCAGGTTTCTGTGACACTACTCTTTTTTTTCTCTCTCACCACTCTTTTCTAGTCTCCTTTTCTGCATCTTCATCCAAATCATGTCTGCTAACTACAGGTGTCCCACAGGGTTTTGCTCTTGGGCGCCCTTCTTTTCTCCCTCTATACTATTTCTCTTGATGATCTCATCAACTCTCACGAATTCAGTTATCATCTTTGTGTTGATGATTGATAAATCTACTTATCTAGTCCTTTCCTCTCTGCTGACCAGCATTCTCTTAGACATCTCTAAACTGAATGTCCTGTATACATCTTAAACTCAATATATCCAAAAATGAACTCATCTTTCTTCCACAAATGCTTACTCCTCCCAAATATCCATTGTGTTGCCAAGCTCTGTTAATTTTGATAACATCTCTTGAATATACCCTTTTCTCACCACTCTGGCACAAACCATCATTTTGTCATAATTTGACTATTCTAATAGCTTGCTGGTTGGTCTGTTTGTCAGAAGCACCCTCCTACTCTAGGCCATCTTCCACTTAGCTGTCAAGTTAATTTTCCTTAACTGCAGATCTGATCATGGCTCCTGACAAGACAGTAAACTCCAGTGGCTCTGTCACCTCCAGGATCAAAAGTAAAATCCTGTTTGGTGTTCATAGCCTTACCTACCTTGTTCTCTTCCTATCTTTTGAGTTTCTTACAACTTAACCTCCCATGTATTCAGCAAGCCAGTGATCCTGGCATCCTTCAAGAACAATACCCTCTGTCTCCTGACTCCAGGTATTTTAACTTAACTAACTGTCCCCAAATCCATATTCTCCATCCTCATCTTAGTCTCTTGGCTTCCTGCAAGTCCCTGCTAAAATCTCAACTTCTCCATAATGCTGTATCAGCAATGCAGTATTCACAATGCCTACAGTAACTATAAATATGCTGATATAGTTATTAATCACAAAATGGAACAGGCTCTCTACATAAGAAATATAGATAGTGCATTCATTTAAATACCAGAAGACTGAGTC